>JAAFCE010005724.1:19541697-19554236 GCA_013389805.1 Trigoniulus corallinus | reverse complement strand
AGAGAGGAGAGAGAGTAGATAGAGATAGGGAGAGAGAGGAGAGAGAGAAGGGTACCAAAGAGGAGAGGAAAAGGACCTCCCTTAGAACGTTGGAATTGATCTACAAACGCTTCCACAAATTCCAGGACACAGACCATGAAAATCCAGATAGGAGAAGGATAGCTACCCATGCTCTCAGAGAGAGAGAGAGAGAGGAGAGAAAAGTGTAGGCAGGGAGAGAGCGGGTACCAAAGACGAGAAGGAAGGGACCCTTTGAACGTTGGAATTGATCTACAAACGCTTTCATAAATTCCAGTAGGACCTCAGGCCACCACAATCCAGAGAGGAGAAGGGTGGTTACTACTGCTCCCTAAGAGAGGGAGAGAGAGAGAAGTGAAGGATACCGAGGAGAGAGAAGGGACCCGTCTGAACGCTGGAATTGATCTAAAAGCGCTTTCACAAATTCCAGTAGGACCACCACAGGCCACGAAAATCCAGAGAGAAGAAGAGTAGTTACTACTGCTCCCCGAGAGAGAGAGACGGAGGGGGGTGAGGAGAGGGTAAGAGAGGAGAGTACGCAAAAAGAGGAGAGGGGGATGAAACGCGGAGAAGAGAGAGAGAGAAATAAATAAAAAGCAGTAATAAAAAAAAGTAACAAAGACAAAAAACGTCCCGGGCCAGTTAACACTTCATAAGAAATGACACGACCGGATTTATTTACGATACAATGTGTACTCCCCCAATCGACTAATCCCACGAACCCCCACCCTCTTCCTCAACTCCTGCTACAGAAAAAACAATGCTACACATTTTTTTTGCAGGTGTCCTTTAAAGAAGAAAAAAAGTAAACCACTATTACGTGTAAGTCCCCCCCCCTTCCTCCACTATCAACACCGCCATGTACACCCCTTCATGAAATTTTTGGTGTTGGTCAACCTATCAACCATCCACAAATATTTTATGCGAGGGAGTTAATGTCTCCGTTGGTGTGTGTGTGGTATAGACCATTAAGAAGAGGGAAGGAGGGGTTACTGTAGAGGGGGGGGGAGAGATATGGACCAACTATTCTCAGAAAGGGTACTGTCCTGAAAGAAAAGACCAACAAAAAAACAACATTGTATTTTTCGAAAGCAAATATCAGTGTCAAGAAACAGGAGGGCAAGGGAGTCTGACAGCGGGGCAAGGGTGGAGGAGAAGAGGGTGAAATAAGGGAAGGGGTATACAGCTAGGAGGAGAGGGGGAAGTTCTAACCAAGAAAATACCTTAAGATGATGTCATCATTCTAACCCCTGACCTCATTTCTAAACCATGTCCCAAACGGCTAAGAAAAAAGAGGAACAGACTTGAGCCCAAACTGAGGTGACGACGAGACGCGACCCACTATTGACAGACACATAAAACACCGACATTAATGATTGTATAAAAAAGGGAGGGGGGTAAGAAGAACAAAAAAAAAGAAGGGGGTAGGAGAGGGAGGGGATAAAACTATGAGACACGATGACCTCTCAGAATTTAGGAGAGATGAAGAGAGTAGTAGAGATAAAACTGGAGCTAAAAGATGGTTTATTTGAAAAGAGAAAGAGAGGAATTTGTGAGGGGGGAGATACGATATTGGGGTATGTGGAGGGGTTAGTAGCGGTCGAAGGGTCACGATTCAAAAATAAGTAGGAGGAAGAGAAGGTAGTGGGGAACAGCTAGGGTCAACAATATCGATGCTATATGAAATTAGAATGCAATTAAAGTCGGACATTGGCGACGTCCCGTCAGCAACACCCCCCCCCCAAAGAAGGTCCAGGTCAAGCGCAAATTTATCCCTCACCCCCAATTCACCATCATGAATCCATATTTATCCCCTTCTTCTTTTCTCACACTATCCCCCTCCCTTTCTAAGGTCCCGCTCACTATCAATACATTTCCGTCCTGCGTTTATCCCCCTTTAAAAAAATACTATTGTGAGAAATACTTTATACCCCCTAACGCATGTACAACAAGGTCTATACCCCCTCTCCCCCTTCATAATGAATAAAAAATTGTTACCCCCCCCTTACAAAAGAACCGAAGGGTAAATCCACTAAAAAGACGTATAGACCTAGTGAAAGTTCACCTGGAACCAATTCAATATAAAAATGATAAATTTTTAACCTTAAGGAGAGGGGGGATAAGAGAAAAAAAGGGGGGGTCCTAAGTCAGGACAGGCACAAAAAAACGTGTTCATGTCCATGACTAGGTTTAGGGGATAAAAAATTCGGCCTGAAAGAGAGATGAAGGCAAACAAAAAATGATGGGTGGGGGGGGGCGATAACTAGAATAATGATTATGATTTTGATGAATAAGCATAAAAAACTCAACGTACACATTTTGTGGGGGGTGAGGGTAACGAGAGAGAGGGTGTAAATAAGTTCCCCTATAACAAAGGGCACAAAAGGCCCTTAACTCCAAAAAAATGCGACCAAAGAACTATAACACAGAAAAGGTGCGTACTCAGAAGATGGAGGAGAGAAGGGCAGTTGTGAAACAGAGGCCAAAGAGGCGGAGTTAAAGCTGGTCAAGTAAAAATGGGCAGCGAGGGGGAGATAGGAAAGGGGAGGGGGTAAAAAGGGACTAGACTCTACCCCTGCCTTGATCTTAATGTTGAAGATCCGGTGATGGCCAAATTACAGAGGAGCAGATGCGGTCATTATTTTTGACTTCCCCCACCCTCACGTCCAACAACTACCGCTGTTCTCCCCCCTCTTGCCCCTCCGTTGAATGCTGATCCGAAATAGCCTATATCCCATCTGTTGTCCAGTTCAGTGTCCAGAATCTGTTCAATGTCCAGTCAAAAGTTCACCCCTTACCGCAATCCTCGCATTCAACTCCATGTCTAGTTCAGTTCTAAAACATATTATGGTGGTAAGCGAGGAAGGCGGCCAGCTGATTTGGTGGACTAGCCGAAAGCACCCGCTGGGAAGGCGACAGCGGCGGCTGGCTGATCATGGCGGCTTAATTAATTTAATTCTAACTAATTAAAAAATATAAAATTAACATCCCGCTTAGTTAAGTTGGTGTTAAAAAGAGTAAAAGCTGGATTCGGCTAAGAGGTGAAAGCTGAGGCTATGGCTGAGGCTGAGGTAAAAGCCAGGGCTGTCGGCTATCTAACAGCTAGCTTACCAAACCACGGCTGAAGGAGCGGAAGTGACGAAAACACCGATTGCACCCAAACGAAGCGAGCATCCAAATGTACCCGACCACAGCACTTGACGTCGACTCCATCTTGAAACCCTAGGGACCTTCCAATAATACGCAGAGTAATCTACGCATTCAATGTCCTACTAACAGACAACTGCAAAGCAACTCCTAACCCTGTTTCCGCCTATAGCAGGGTCGGGTACCCATCTTGTCCCTCTGAATGGGCACAAGGGTGATCTATCGGGCGGCGTTTTTCCGCAGCCGACTACTGCAATCCCTATGCTTATTTATCGTCGGTCTACTGTTCTTTGGGGCACTCCGCCTCCACCAGACGCCGGAAGGGACTGGGGGGGGGGCAAGCTCCTACACCTGGAAATTTTGCCTCATCGACTCGTTGCATAGTAGAGAGGGTTCTTTGACGTTGAAATGCCATCGTGCACCACGCGGGACCTCGGTTTTACTTCTCATCCGAAGGAAGGCGCACTCGGGGCTTCTCTTTCTCACCCGATAGAAGCCAACCCACCTCGATCCAGTATCGAACCTGGAACCACTGGAGCTGTAAATCGAGCAGGCTACCTATTGCACCACCGGGGCGGGTCCTACTATTTGACAACTGAAAAAAAATAATAATTGAAGTACACGACTGGACTGCACAGTGGTCATGCACGATAGTGGAAGTGGAGGGAGGAGGAGGAGAGAGTGGACCGGACGAATTGAGTTCGGTCAATCAACCGGAAGAGAGTACAAAATTTTCCACACTCCCTTCCTGTGTCCCCAAATGAGTTAGTTACATAAGATGGATAAGATTCAAGGCTAAATGAAGAAAAGAAAGGGGAAGGAGGAAGGGGGTTAAGTGAGGCAAGGCTGGGGGGGAGATGATTCGGAGATGGGCCGAAACTTTTGACCAGCAGCCACAAATGGGCATTACAATCAAAGTCGGTCTGCAATGATTAAGTAACAAAGAGAAAGATGGAGTAAATATACAGGTGAGGGGGGGTAAAGAGAGGGAGAGGGGGGAAAGGGGTATAGTAATGACAGAAGTAAGAACCAGCAGTCAATAAGTAGTGGTGATGAAGGGGGGGGATAAAGGTCCTTAACAGACTGACTGTAGATGGAAAGTGGGGGTGGGGGGTTAAAGAATGCAAGAGTGAGAAAGGGGGAAGGGATAAAGCTGAGACACACAGAATGAAAAAAAAACACGTTCGAGAGGGTCCTAATGGCGACGGTATGGGCATTTTACAGAAGAGGGGGATGAGAGGAGGCCGATGGGATAGGAAAGAGTGGGGGTGGGGGATAAACACAAGGGAAGGAGGATAAACAACAAGGGTGAGTAACGAAAACTGTTCAAAAAGAACAGAGAGAGAGAGAGAAGGTGAGGGGTAGATGCAGGGTACACGGACTGGTCAGTATGAGGGGGGTGTAAGAAACAACACAAGTGGGGGGATAAAAGTTACTGACCCCCTAGGAGGTCTCAATGATGAAACCTCTCAAGGAAAGAGAAAGCAGCAATTACAAGTGAAGTGACCATACATGAACAGAAATGGAAGAATGAGGGATGTAGAAAACTGCATGATGGGTAACTGACCACTCTTTGAAAAGAGGGGGGAAAAGAGAGATGGGGGTGGACAAGAGGCACACACAAATGTAAAGGAGGGGGTAAAGGCAAATGACCATTGACGAAAGCGAGAGTAACAAATGGGCTTACTCTTCAACATGGACTAACTGAAATGACGTAGCGACGGCTATGTCAGCCGTCTTCAGCTCAGCTGAAACCAAAGCCCAATTGAGTGTCAGCTAGCCGCCGCCGGTTATTTGAAACAGTCGTTGGTGTCGCTGCTACAGTTAAAACCTGTTTTAGTAATGGGCGCACTTCATGGTAGGGCATTTTTCAAGTGTCCCACGATATCAGCGTATAATTGGAAGCAGAGTGAGGAGAACCGGTCCTGAAGTGTCTCACCTTAGGACACGCGAAGGACCTATGACATTTTAGACGGAGCGAGGAAGGCAGAAACGTGAACATAGCACCCCAAAATAATTCAAAATATGAGTCCCAGTAATGAACGAGTTAAAAGGGGGATTGAGTTCCTTTTTGGGGTATAAATGGAGAAGTGACCAATGCCACATTTGGAAAATTTATTCCTACCGCAGAGGCCGGCCCCCTAACCTTGAAAAAAAAACAGGAATATTTTAGGGGCTTTTTGGTGGACGCCGAGTCGACATGTCCGGTTGAAATAAAGTGGGGAAAGGGGGGGGGGTAAAGAGAGGAATGGGGAAGACGATGGACTCCTTAAGAAAGCAAAAGTGGAAAAATAAAGAAAATGACCTTTGCCACGAACCCCTCCCTCCCCTTCGAACTGAAATAACAAAAACAAGAGGACGAAACATTCTTTAGGACCCAAACTACCACCAACACCATAACCCCCTTAAAATGTTTAAAAATACCCAAGAGGAACAACGGATCAGTATTGGGGTTTGGGCATAAACAAGGGGTCAATGGCTGCAAAGGGATGCAGGGAAAGGTCGACGAGGGGGACAAGATGAGGGAACAAACTTGGGTCGACAAAACAATACCAAGGTCTAAAGGGTCAGTTAATAGAGAAGCCCTTCAAAAACTATTCAGCCAATAACTTTTGATGTTAGGTCTCAAATTAATTCAAATGGGTCCTTGAAGTCTACCTCCTCTTCGGTAGTTAGGGCCGCATAGGCTAAAAGTTAATTATAATAGTAAAGGCGAAAGGGGGGTTAGTGAGAGGGGGGGCAAAGGATGTGGAGTGAGTGGGCAGTTTGCTTACTAGATAAAAGTGACCATTATCTGGAATTGGAAAGGAGAGGGGGTTAATGTTCAGAGAATGAGAAGGGGATAAGGAAAGAGATGAAGGACAATGTATAACAATAATAATTTTTAATAAATTAGTTCCCTTGCCCCCTCTTATCCCCTTTTCCCGAAACAAAAAGGCACTTCCGGTTCGTTATTAATTTCATTTTTGAAAAAAAAAATTGAAAGAAAAATTGACAGGAAATTTCATTGTTAATTTTTTGACAGCGACACGACACCCTTCTTTTAATAATTTTTAGGTTAAATTCTCACCACCCGCCCCCAGTTTAGTACAGGGGGGACCATTTAGGAGAGTGGCTTTATTCTCTACATTCAGCATAACCTCGACACACCGAGTGTGAAGGAGAAGGGAGAGGGGCGAGGGTAATTACAGGAATTATGTAATAATCCGTAATTATTTAACTATACATATACTTCCTCTCTTCTGTCCCGGGACAAGTAGCTAAAATAGAAGGGCACTAGGTAGGAAAGCTACCCCCAGCTAGTATTGCAAGAAAATGGGTCCGTTGCTCATAGAAAACATGGTTGGATACTTTGAGGTAGACCCCGGACACTTTGAAATATGACACCGGCATTCCAAGGCCGACAGTCCGCCAGGCCCCGCAAGTCAACTTTGCACCGGCTCCCGCTTTTGTCCTGGCCGGCCCTGCATCTGGCCTCAACCTGGTCCCTAACCTAATCTCTGAAGCTCCGTTTAGTCCAGGTCGAAGCGAGTGAATCTTTTTTTTTCAGACAGGTGTAAGCCTAAAGTTCACCTGACTTCTGTCCCAAACTAGAAAATGAGACGATTAATGTGCCGCCGTCACATCTACTCCCCCTCTGGTGACGGTTGGTGTCCTACGGCGATTCAGGCCTGAAGCATTCAAGGAGACCCCGAACGACCAAAATGGGAATCCATAACGTAATCAATATCTGAATATAGCTGAAAGTTGGATGATGGTACCAAACTGAAGAGGAGTAAATGGGAGAGATGGTTCCAGGGTCAAAGTTCAGTGGACGGAGACAGGACAGAAAAAGGAGGGGAAAGAAATGACCCGTTCAACTACCGTGCCTTATCGCCTTTAATAAATCACTCCAGCTCCCCCTTAGCTTTCCCTGTAAACACTATTAGGGCCACTGAGTGAAATATCTATTAATTTTTTTGGGCTAACTGGAGAGGGTTGAGCGTTTGAGTGGGGGTAAGCGGCTATAATTTTAAAAATTGGGGGAGAGAGAGGGTCATTTATTGTTTACACCAAACTGCAGCACCCATCCAAAATGTGGTCTCGAAATAGGTTCTTGACCTACGTCACTTCGTGTGTACGCTCGGCCAGAGCTTGGAAGTGGGGAAGGGGGTTGTATGATGAAGGTAGGGCTTCAAGGGAGGGGAGAAGGGGGGGTTGAGGAAAGAAGGATGAGGGTCGACAGGACAAACGACAGGAAGAGAGCTAAATTATGACCCACGTTTCTAAGAAATTTAGGCCAAAATTATTGCAAAAAACACAAAAGAAACATAGGAAACCAACAACTTACCTCTTCCTCCTCCTCCCTTGGAATGGGATAAGGGGGGGGGACAGAAGGGTTCTACCCTTCCATTACTGAGGTACTCATTCTCACCTGGGGTCTTAATTATGAACGGTGTGGTGTTTTTTTATTCTTCCAGGGGTGTTGTTTACGCGTTGGTCATGTATTTACAGTGTAATTGTCCGAAAAAAAAAGCGACGGGAAGTGGACATATTAATAGAGAGAATGGTTTAATTTATGAACCAAAAATTTTATCCTCTCCCACCCTCCCTCTCTCAGCCATGCACCTCTCCTTAAAATGACCCAAAGGAACCACTGCATTCCTGGGCTTTGAAACTCAATTTATGAACGCATTTCAAAAACTGATATTACACCGAAAGAGTTAAAATGATACTGGGACTTAATAGGATAAAGGATCAACGGACCATGGGAGAGAGTGAGAGAGGAGGGGGGAAGAGAAAGAGAAGAAAGGGATAAAGGTTAACAGAAGAAGCTTATGACCTCTTCTGTCCGACAAATGGAATTTTGGTCCTACACACAATAGTGGTCCTCAATCACCACCACGCGGGGCATAATAAGATTACGCGACTCACTTCGAGGTAGGAGGGAGAGAGAGAGAGGGAGAAGTAACCGGTTATTCATAACTGACCTTTCCAAGATAGGACACCAGAGTGACCTTTATGTGAAGTGTCTTTTACTTCCACATCTCTATTCTGATTATCTGCCAATACCCTTTGAAACCCTCCTCTTCAAAAGGGCCGAAGGAGGTTGAATTTTTCTTAAGGAGCGAGAGAGAAAACTGATGTGAAGATGGGAGAGGGCTCGGAAGGTCAGGAGAGGAGGAGGAGGTCAAGGTTAGGCAGGTAGACCTTATGGATAACTCGGAAAACCAATGCAAAACTGAAATAATTCGAGTTACGCTTGATTCAACAGGAGCACGAGGTAAATGAAAGAACAAGCCGCCGTTTCCTTAGAAACCGTATTCCTTCGGATAAACAGCAGCACCTCTTTCGTCACAGCGCTCCTCGTCATTCCACACAATCCTCAACACTTTAAGTAATTCACACCAGTCGTCCAACATTCTATAATCCATCGATTCCATTTCGATATCTTCGAAATCGAACAAGAGCGGTACGTGCCAACGTCGGTAACCACCGCACGTGCCGCCGCTAGAAACAGAATCTTTTCAACATGTTCACAAATTACGTTAACGAGGCGCGACGGTTTGATTCCCTAACCTATTATTATTCAAATCATTAAACCCACTCCCATAATTAACACCAGGTAGCATACACATCGAGCGGAGGAGGTTGAGATAAATGTCACCCCCACACATTGTTTAAATTAACAGGATGGAGTCAAATTTACACGTCAAATTCATCCTCCCCCATCCCTCTCTCTTGCTCACCAAAGAGAGAGGGATGGAGGTATTCCTACGTCAAAGGTCAGATAACTGAAGAAAAAAATGACGGCGGACATGACTTTCTCTTAATCACTGTCCTTAGTCACCCTCCCCTTACCCTTCCTTCCTCCAATTCCACTAACGGAGCATCACAGGATCGCTCGATTTCATTTGTAGGTGTTTTAGGGCCCTTCAACTACAAAGGTCATTAGAGCCCTCCCCCCTCCGTTCCCTGCAAAGTTCTAGTGCAGAGACTGCTGTTGTTGTTGTTTGTTGGTGTTTTAGGGTCCTTCAACTGCAAAGGTCATTAGAGTCCCCGTCCACTGTATAGTTCTAGTGCAGAGACTGCACAGACACTACACTGAAGGCAACGATTATTGGGTATTAGCACTACCCCAGTTTCCCCAAGGGGTCACCCATGCTAGTACTAGCGGGGGGTTGCGTTGCTTAACTTGAGGGATCAGACGAGAACACAGGTGTGTTCAACGTAATACAGCCGCTCCCTCTCAGCATCGTCAAACGGCTCGATAACGCTATCAAGTTGAACGGCTGACACCTCATCTCGTTCAACTAAAAGGTCTACGAGAGAGATACGGATGCTGAGAAAGGCGGAGCCGAGATACACGTGATGCGATGACGTCATGATCCACAGCATCAGAGGAAGGAGAATGGTAGGCACGGAAGCCAGGAAAAAAGGCAGGCAAACCAAGCATCTCCTAACCCTTTTCCCGCCTATGGCATGGTCGGGTACCCCCTTCTCCCTCTTAAAGGACACATGGGCGATCTATATATCCGATCCCCCAGCCCCTGTTGGCGTCTGATGGAAGTGGAGTGCCCCAAGGAACAGTAGGCAATCAATGAGCGTAGGGGTTGTAGCTTTCGTCGGCCGCCGCCTGCGGGAAAATACCGTCCTATAGATCGCCCATGTGTCCTTTAAGAGGGGGAAAGGGGGGGTACCCGACCATGCCATAGGCGGGAAAACGGTTAGTAGATGCTTCGTTTACCTGCCTTTCTTCCATGCCTTTCTCGTTGCATAGTAGAGAGTACCCGACGCGGTGGCGTAGTGGTTAGCACGCTCGGCAACTGCGTCCGTAGTTCTAGGTTCGATAGTAGACCGAGGTGGGTCGGCTTCTTTCGGGCGACAGAGAGAGGCCGCGAGTGTGCCTTCTTTCGGATGAGAAGTAAAACTGAGGTCCCGTATGGGTGTACGATGGCACTTGCACGTAAAAAAGAACCCTCTCTACTTTGCAACGAGTAGATGAGGCAAAATTTCCAGGTGTAGGAGTTCGCCCCCTGGCCGTCGGTAGCATTCCCCAACGAACACTAGACCGACAATAAATAAGCGTAGGGGTGCAGCTTTGGTCGGCAACCGGCTGCGGAAAAAAAAACTATGACCAATATATCGCCCTATGTCCATTCAGATGGACAAGATGGGTACCCGACCCTACCATAGGCGGGAAAAGGGTTAGGAGTTGCTTTGTTGCATAGTAGAGAGGGTTCTTTTCTGTGCAGCAGTGACATTGTATACCTCCCGGTAGGGTACCGGCTTTACTTCCCACCTGCGGGAAAGCGCACTCGGGACCTCTCTCTCTGTCTTTTGTCCGAAAGAAGACAACCCAGTATCGAACCCAAAACTACTGAGGCAGTAATCGAGCGCGCTACCTCCTGCGCCACCGAGATAGGTCGAAGGAAGGCAGGAAGGAACGAAAAAAAAAACCGCCACCACATTCAGGTGAGTAAGTGAACAACCTTCATCGTCGCCGCCATGGTTGTCGTCGTCGTCGTCATAGCAACCTTATTCTCTCACCTTGGAAACATACACACATCGACAGGTAGGAGAGATAAACGTATGCAATGCCGTCCCTCTCTCTATAACAGGTGAGAGAATATGAAAGGGAGGACCAACCATAAAACGATGACGATGGATTTGTTAATCGTATATAGACACCTTATATTAAGAGAGTGCGCCACCGCGTGCACTTTCGTCCCTTCCCGTAGCATCCATTCACCCCTTCCTTCCTTCCGTCCCGTCCTCCCTGAATGAAGGATGGTGGGAGGGGTCAAAGTAGGAAGTTAATACAGGGATCAACAACATTCGAGATCAGCAGTCAGAATGGATAAAAAAAAAATTTCACCTCTCATATTTTTTTTAAAGCCATACAAATTTCACACTCAACTCCTCGATTCACATTCCGCTCACCCCTCTTGTTCCCCTCCTACCCCCTCACGGTAAAAAAAAAAAAAACCTCTCTTCTTCTTCTGCTGGCCGTCGTCCTCCTGAGTCACATGGTCAGCCGATAATAATTTTTTTTACGAAATAAATTTCATACTATAAGCCATTCACTTAGTGGTGGTGGTGGCGGCGGTGGTGGTCCTCGAAATTTGGAAAAGATGTGATCGGGTGTCATCATCATCATCATTATCAACATTTAGGAAGAAGGACTTTCTTCTCTACGGAGGGGTGCAACAACAGGCACTACTGTTGATTTAAAATCAATAAACCAAATAGGAGGACCCGCAGACAAATATCAACACCTGCCTTGAGGTGTAGGCGGAAGAAAGACTTTTGGGCATGTGTGTAATTTTCTAATATTATTTTGATATCAACAGACTGCTACTGTGACAAGAGTGACCACGACGTGAGTGTGCGTGCAGTGTTGATATTACAACGTGACCAAGAGGCCACTAGGATAATTAATGGTCAATTCGCAGGAAAAAAAAATAACAGACCTTTGTTGACCACAACTTCGACTTAAACATCGCACTCAAGCACCTGCAAACTCATCCAACATTGGTTGATGGACGGCAATAATAATCATTAAACAAAGGTAAGGACTGACCACTGACCAGTTACTATCTATTCTATCTGTCCTTCCCCCCCCCCCCGGTTACAACTATCATACCCATTATCATCTCAGTCCAATGTTTGACCAAAACTGACCCTGGTTTTGAATAGTAAACGGAAATGCCGATATCGACTACAAGGAGCGCGACAGTCAATCCGTGTACGGGACAAATGACATAACGAAAGGAAAGGAGAGGAGGAAGGGGGAATTGCGGGGGTGATCTCGCCCCATCCCAAAATGTCTTTTCATAACCGGCGTGAGTGAAATTAATCAAAGCGCTCCAATTATGGCCACCTGATTTTTTTCATCTCCATGCAAAACGAAGAGTGAGGGGAGATGGACGGTATTGGGCTATGTGTATATGTGTGTGTGGAAGAAAGAGGGCAAGAAGAGGGAGGAAGGGAGGGGTGATGAATTGTAGAGTTGGATGTTGATCACAGGTCGATATTAAGGAAGAGGGGTAGAGTAATGGGTGAGAAGCTAAAAAATGAGGGGTGGGTAAAAGTAGGAAAAAAAGAAGAGAGTTTGAAATAGAGAAGAAAAATGAGGAGGGAGGGTAAAGGTCAGTGACACTTTTTCACTGAAAAGTTTTCACCAGCCATGTTTAAGGTCATTGACCGTGATTACGGTTTATCGACCGACCGGCAGCCATTGCGCCGTTTTCTTCCTATTTATATATATATGTATTACATATTGTGTAGAAGTGACACACATTAGGGGTAAGGGGTAGTAGTCGTAGTGAGTGACTTTGTTGCTGCTGCTGCTGCCGTGTTGTTCAACAGAGGTGAAATTTCGGGACACGTGG
>JAAFCE010005724.1:19298615-19536871 GCA_013389805.1 Trigoniulus corallinus | reverse complement strand
GGGGGGCAGCGCGGATGGGAGTGTTGGGACACTGAAACCCAAAGACTGACCAATTAGTTACTCTCCCACCCCCGTCTCCCTCTCCAGAGAGTACCCACTACACCAACACCACTTCCTGTTTTCTTCATCTTGTAGCATCTCTCCTAAAAAGGAACCCCAAACAACCTTTTTCGTATGGTCAGTGTGCTAATTATCTTGGGGAGAGAGGTTGGCCATGTGCGTTTGGCAAAATATGGCACGTCATACTATCCAATAATTGATATTTAGTACACAAAAAAATCCAATACGGCACACCATACCATCTGATCACCACCAATGACTGGGAAAGAATCCCCTGTAATTACATATTTGCATGACACTGTCCGCACAGGTATCCGCCTCATTTTTTGTCAAGTCCAGAAAAAAAAAAGCGGAAGGGTAGTGGTCATCTTGAATTAAGAAAGGGATAGGAAGAGGGTGACGTCTCGGTGGTACAGGAAGTAGCGTGCTTGATTACTGAATTAGTGATTGATTCCAGGTTCGATACTGGATCGAGGTGGGTTGGCTTTTTTTCGGCAGAGACAGAGGTCTGGAGTGCGCCTTCCGTCGGATAACAAGTAAAACCGAGGTCCTGTATGGTATACGATGGCATTTGCACGTCAAAGAACCCTCTCTACTATGCGACGGGCAGATGAAGCAAAATTCCCAGGTGTAGGAGTTCGCCCCAACCCCCTCCTAGCATCTGGTGGAGGCGGACGGACCCAACAAACAGTAGGCCTACATCGACGATCAATAAGCATATGGGTTGCAGCTTTGGTCAGCAACCGGCTGCGGAAAAATATCGTCCAATATATTACCTTGGCGCCCATTCAGTGGGACAAGATGGGTACCGGATCCTGCCATAGGCGGTAAAAGGGTTAGCAGCTCGGCAACTGCGTCAGTATGTTCTAGGTTCAATACTGGACCGAGTTGGGTCGGCTTCTTTCGGGCGAGAGAGAGGCCGCGAGTGTGCCTTCTTTCGGATGAGAAGTAAAACCGAGGTCCCGTGTGGGTGTACGATGGCACTTGCGTGTAAAAGAACCCTCTCTACCAGGCAACGGGTAGATGAGGCAAAATTTCCAGGTGTAGGACCTCGCCCCCTGGCGTCGGTAGCATTCCCCACACCGACGATAAATAAGCGTAGGGGTGCAGCTCTGGCCGGCAACCGGCTGCAGAAAAAAATTCTGACCAATATATCGCCCTATGTCCATTCTGAGGGACAAGACGGGTACCCGACCCTGCCATAGGCGGGAAAAGGGTTAGGAGTTGCCAAGGTAAAGAAGAAGAAGAGGGTGAGGAAGTGAAAGAGAAAACCGGAAGTAAAGGACCTTATCTCAAAAGACGATAAGACTCACTCTTTTCCCTCCTATTTCAGGGAGGGACACATTGCCAGGGCCTCTTTGTGAGGACAATTTTTTTTTCGGCAGGTGGGAGAGGGACGTTAGAGGACGATCTCCTTGAGACATCGAGGTAGACTATTCCACCGTCCCATTAAAAGATAGAATTCTTCTCCAGTCCTATTTAAGGAATTCAGAATATGTCACTGTCCTGCTTCCACAAACATTTTTTTTTTGCTAACGTGGCCCATTACCGATGCCACTTTCAAAAAAAAAGTCAACGGGGACGATCCTGATACTGATCTTTTTATAGCCCCCCTCTAAATGTTAATCCTCTCGTTTTAATTTTAAAAAAATTATAGTTGACACAATAAGTAAAAGCAGTTGTTCCGTGTTTATTGGCAGATGTACAGGACGGGTCCCTTGTCACCCTTCTGGCAAAAAC
This sequence comes from Trigoniulus corallinus, assembly GCA_013389805.1. Taxonomy (NCBI): domain Eukaryota; kingdom Metazoa; phylum Arthropoda; class Diplopoda; order Spirobolida; family Trigoniulidae; genus Trigoniulus; species Trigoniulus corallinus. Next base: position 19,535,071 of record JAAFCE010005724.1, on the reverse strand, counting down.
TGAAGAGCCTGGAATCATTCGAACCTTTTGTAGAAAACGGGTGAGGAGGAGGGGGCAACAACTCGGAAAAGGTGAGGGGTAGGGTGGCAGGAAAGAAAGGCTAGGGGGTTGGAGGAGAGACAGACAAGAGAGAGTCCTAAACCCAATCTCAAAGCCATTTCAAAGAACACGAGTTCAAATCTAGCTAGTATTAACCGATTTCAAAGAGAAGCTAGCCCAAATGGATACAGGGTCAGTTGTCGAGACAAGAGGTCAGTGCCCTCTCGTATCCCGTTTCGTTAACGTTTATGGCCCTTCAACTAAAATGGTCATAGAGCTCCGTCCACTAAAAGCAACTCCTAACCCTCTTCCCGCCAATGGCAGGGTCGGGTACCCGTCTTGTCCCTCTGAATGGACACAAGGGCGATATATTGGTCATAGTTTTTCTGCAGCCGGTTGCCGACCAAAGCTGCAACCCCTACTCTAATCCAGGGTCGGTCCAGTATCGGTCACCTCGGTCAGGTATCGAACCTTGAACTACTGACGCAGTTGCCCAGCGTGCTAACCACTACGGCACCGTGGCGGGTCTGTATTGAGCTCCGTCCACTGCGTAGTTCTAATGCAGAGTCTGCACAGCCACTACGCTGTTACGACGACTTTTGGGCATTAGCAGTATCCAATGTTCCCAAGAGGTCATCCATATTAGTACTAGCTGGGGTTGCGTTGCTTAATTTCATTGGACAGACGAGAACTGGTGTGTCCAACGCAATAAAGTCGCTCCCCCCCCCTCGTAACCCGTCATTCGTTAAAAAGTAGCATCTAAATCGACCGGAATCGAACCTGTGCACTACGATCTGCCTGCCTGTCTATAGCCATTTAAGGACGCCGTTGCTGGTGGAAGAGGTCCTAGTAGGAAGCGGAAGGGGGAAGAGAAGGAAAAGTAAGGGCAGGGCGGGACCTAACGACTGAGGGTTTACCTTCACCTATTGCAAGTTCAGAAAGCAAGCCACAGCACGCGTCGTCGACCAGGAATTGAACCAGTGATCGTCAACTCACAAATTAAAACATACTAACGACCAAAATAGATAGTGTTGGGGTTAGGTAACTACCCACAATTCCTAAAGGGTTATAGAACGCTTCAATATTCGAAAAACCAAAAAAATTCCACTCAGGGCAACGCGGCGGCCCCTAGCGGTAACTAATGATCCAAATGGGGCAATTCAAAGCCCACGCGAAGAGAGACAATTCAGCTATTAAAAGTCTAGCAGCGTATGTCCGCAGAGAAGGGAGGGAAGAGGAGGACCAGGAGAGAGTTATGTTAGTGGAAAAAAGCTTGAATTACATTTGGCTCCGATTCAACATTTTGAGTACTGCTCGGAGGGGGAAGGGGAGAAGAGAACCCCCCCCCCCCCCCAAAAAAAAAACAACAACAACAAATCCCAGTGTTTATATGCTGAGGGGACTCTTGAGGGACAACAAACAATTATTTCCAAGGAGTATATTTCGGCAAGAAATGCAGGGCTGATGAGAAAGGGGGCGGGGGTGGGACGGGACAAGGAGACAGACAAACTGAGAAGCAAAAAAAAAAAAAAAGATGGGGACCAGGGGAGCGGGGAAGAGAAAGAGAGCAGAGGCAGGGGAAGCAAAGGTTGTGAGGGGGAATTCATAAACTACAGTTCGTTCACATCATAGTTTCATATACGACTCACTTCTCCCCCTCATTCCAATTCCCCTTGGCCGCCCCCCTCTTCTCGACAACACAACCGATCTATACTTATACGACTGACGTCAGGTTGGTGGCCGAAGATTTTTGACCCCAGGCGCGGAAACCCAACAGCTTAATGGACTCCAGAGAGTAATGGGCCGATGTCCTTTTTTTTTGGTATTCCTACTCTTCAACTAAACCTCCATCAACAGAGACCTCTGCCGGAGTTCCAGGAATAAGTCCTTTGTCACTTGCGTCCTGGGGGAGGGGCGAAGAGGAAAGGGAAAAGGGTTAAGACGCCGGTAGCCCAATTAGAAGGAGCGCACTTATCTCTCGCTTTATTCTTGTATAGATTAGAGAGTGGGTGCACCGTGTCACCTGTTCGTCCGCCAAATTCTGTACACCCCAATGCGATAAACAAAGGGGACCACCAAATGAGCTTATAGGACTTCCGGTCTCATTCCCCCCCCCCTCTGCCCTTCAGTGATTATGAACTTAATTAACCAAACGTGATTGTCATGATGAAGAGGGCAACAGGAAGCGAACCTGCACCTCCAATTTAATTAATAAACATCTGGCCAATTGTTGGAATGAGCGCCTGTGTACCTGCAGTTTGGGATAAGGAGGACGGGTGGGGGGGCCAAGGGATCTGTATCACACCTGCTCTTGTTCCCAGATGGAGGGAAGGTGCCAGCGGAAGTGTCAGGTTGTTGTTGTTTGTTGGAGTTTAAGGTCCCGTCAACTACGAGGTCATTAGAGACCCGGGAAGTGTCAGGAGATGCATCATTACTACCATACTTTGTCGACGACAAATTTGAAATTTTGATGGACAACCCCAAGCCTCCTTCTTCCTTACCGGGATGGGTGATGACAAGTACCCTACGACGAACCAACAAAGGGGGTAAAGGAATGTGGAAGGGTTATGATGGAAAGGCAAATGATTCGTAACCAGTGCCAAAGTAGCGTACAAAAATATACACTCGGAATTCCGTTAGTCTCATCATACGTTCATCACAGCACTCATTCCATCATCGTCAGGGATCCATTTCCGACATCTTGTTCTCCCCCCCCCCCCAACATCCTCTATCGTTGAATACCGACAAAATTCTTTTTGTCGTTGCAACTGCGCAAACACGCCTCGATGGGGCAGGAGGTTGTTGTTGTTGTTTGTTGGTGTTTTAGGGCCCTTCAACTACAAGGTCATTAGAGCCCCGTCCACAGTGCAGTTCTTATGCAGAAACTGCACAGACACTACACTGATGCGACGATTTTTGGATACTAGCGGTACCCAGTTTTCCCAAGCGGCCACCCATGTCAGTACTAGCTGGGATTGCACTGCTTAACTTCAGCGATCAGACGAGAACTGTGTGTCCAACGCAATTCGCCGCTCCCCCGGGGGCTGGAGGTAGCGTACTCCATTACTGCACCCGGTTGCGGAAAAATGCCGTCCAATACATCCCCCGTGTGTCCATTCAAAAGGATTTTGCTTGTTTATTTGGTGTTTGAGGGCCCTTCAACTACAAGGTCATTAGAGCCCTCTTCACTGCATAGTTCTAGTGCAGAGTTTGCACAGACACTACACGCTAATACGACGATTTTTGGGTATTAGCGGCACGCAGTTTTCCCAAACGGGGTTCTATTCTGTTCCGAATGCCAATAACTGCCTCCAGAGGCAAGGCAAGTTCCTTCGCCTAACAATTTCGACCCCCTAGGACACGATAACCGCGATGAATTCGTATTTCCCCTCCCATGAAGTCGCATTTAAGGTTACCATCTACCTCTAGGCGGCCTAAAATATAAGAGAAACCGCCTAACTTGGTCAGGGTCCAACATGCAAGCCACGGTCTTAAACAGGACAGGCTACCAACTGAGCTTCTAAGGTGGACAATAGCAACTCCTAGCATTTATCCCGCCTACGGCAGGGTCGGGGACCCATCTTGTCCTTCTGGATGGATGCAAGGGTGATCTATTGGACGGTGTTTTACCACAGCCGGCTGCCGACGAAAGTTGCAACCCCTATGCTTATTGATCGTCGTCGGTCTACTGTTCGTTGGGGCACTCCACCTCCACCAGACGCCAAGAGGCAGTGAGGGGTGGGAGCTCCTACACCTAGGAATTTTACCTCACCTACCCGTCCCATAGTAGAGAGGGCACTAGGCCTATTACGTGCAGTAATACCAACGTACACCACAAGGGACCTCGGTTTTACTTCCCAACCAAAGGAAGGGGCACTCGGGGGTTTCACCCTCTCGCCCGAAAGAAGTCAACCTACTTCGATCCAGTATAGAACCTGGAACCACTGGCGCAGTAAATCGAGCATGCTTCCTATTGCGCCACCGAGGAGGGTCTTCTGAGGAGGACAATATGAGAGACAATTTGTCGCGTTGGATTTGAGAGGTGATGGGCGCACAATTACGTCACCCAAAGACAAAAAGGAAGGGGAGAGAGAGGGAAGACCAGGAGTAAAACCAGTGAGGGGAGAGACTGAGGGAGACGGGGGAGGTAGAAATGGTGAAGAGCTAACGGATTTCAAGAAGAGATCGAGGCACAAAAAAACCACGATACCAATTCAACGCGCAGAGTGCTGCGAGACAGAGACAGAAAGAAATTTCCAAGTGCAGGTCAACTGAGGTCATAGTTTATCGATCTCCAGTGCTAACAGAAAGAGAGGGCGCTGCTACTGTTTTGGCCCAGATTTCGACGACAAACCAAAAATATTGCAAAGCACAAGAAAAAGACGACGTGATATCAAAAGAAGGCGTGATCAAAACACAACGACGAGAGCACAGGCGGTGGAGTGAGGGGGGGGGGGAGAAAAGAAGGGGGAGTAGAGGTAGGGGTGGAGGGAGTGGCCTATGAGGACAAGGAACGAAGGTTGGTGACATTAAAGTACTTCGTCATCATCATCATCATCATCACCACCATCGGTGGTAAACTCGACTCCTGCTCCACACTACGAAGAGAGAGACAAATGCCAAAGGTAGTGGCCGGAAGCCCCCTTCCGTAGCCCAGGTTTGTTCCTATCCATCTCCGATCAAGAGACCGAAAAGATTACAGAGAACTGACCACTCCTTTACGTTGCAGTCCGCATACCCTGGTCAAGAAGAAATAGGAGGAAGAAGGGAAGGAAGAGGAGGTCCTAAAAATTCGTAAAGAGATCTCACTACTCCAAACAAAGCTAAGCAACTCCTAACCCTTTTCCCGCCTATGGTAGGGTCGGGTACCCAATTTGTCCTTTTGGATGTCTACTAGATCATCCTTGATCTAGTGGACGATGTTTCTCTGCAGCCGGCTGCCGGACCAAAGCTACAGCCCCTATACTTATTTATCATCTGTCTATTGTTCGTTGGGGCACTCCACCTCCAGGGCCGGTCCTATGAGTTCGGCCGCCCGCGTGCAGTTATGTCGAGGCCGCCCCGCTCCCCTCAATTGTTTCACATAATTTTCTTAATGTCTGCAAGTTAAAATTGATTGGCCGCCCCATCAGGGCAGCCGCCCGCGTTCTTAAAACACTTTGAACCTATGGACGGGCCGGCCCTGTCCAACTCCACCAGATGCCAGGAAGGAGGGAGGGGGCGAGCTCCAAAACCTAAAAATTTTGCCTCATCTACTCGTTGCATAGTAGAGAGGGTTGTCTTCTCATGCAGGGCTGACATCGTGCACCACACGGGACCTCGGTTTTACTTGTCATCCGAAGGAAGGCGCACTGGGGGCCTTCCTCTACCTCTCACCCGGTAAAGAAGCCAACCCACATCGAACCGGTATCGAACCTGGAACCACTGGCGCAGTTACTGAGCGTGCTACCCACTGCACCACCGAGGCGAGTCGAAGGGAAATAAGAGGTCAGAAAAAATTCGGGAAGAGGTCTCACTACTCGAAACAACAATAAGATTCTTATTGTTTTTGAATTGCCCTCAACTCTCATTCTTTTATAAAGAGAAGAAGGGGACAGTCATTAATTTGTGTCAGCCGATATCTTAATATATCTATATTTAAAAATTAAACACATGTCGCACCCACCTCAACATTTCCGCCCTCTGGTGGATTAAATCAACAACATCTATTAAAAACGATAGACATGCAAAAATTAGACTGGTCGAGCGGTAAAATTATCCCAGAGATATTGTCGTTTGAGGGAGACGGAGGGGGGAGGGGAGGGGGTAAGGTGGCTACTCGTTAATCCCCCTCTTCCCGATTTCAACAGTTCAATGGCCTATAAAAGCGCCTGTTTCCCAGCGTCGGTCTCAAACAACAATTATTGATCCTGAGGTGGAAAAGGTTTCTTAGTGATGTCTACACGTTTTGTGCGCACGGTGAGCCGCGCATTTGTGTATTTTTCTGCCGCTCCTGATCGAGAAGAAAGGGTTGGTTCCATTACGGATCACCTTGTACCTCTTGGTTTTGGGGGGGGGGGGGGGTTCTCCGTGTATATCTATAGCAGCTATCTGCTCCGCCCCTATTTACCCCGGAGCCTTAACTCCTCCTCTTCCTCCACACTCTTCAAGCCATCCCTAACAACCACCTAATGATGACCTATGTTATGGATGCTCATCATTCCTTTTAACCAAAATAAAAACCGAATTAAAAGAGCACTTGTGGGCTTCCGTCTTATTTACCACCTTGGTGTCACATAGGGCCTATTCCGAAAGATCAAATCACCAGTTAGGAGCACATTTCGTTCTATGAATTAAAAAAAAGGAGCAACTATTGACCCTTTTCGCAGGGTCGGGTACGTATTTCTGTCTCCTCTGAATGGACACACTGGTCGGTATTTTGACCGCAGCCGGGTGTCTTTGTTGTTTGTTGGTGTTTTACGGCCCTTAAACTACAAAGGTCATTAGAGCCCCGTCCACAGCATAGTTCTTATGCAGAGACTGCACAGACACGACACTAATGCGACGATTTTTGGGTATTAGCAGTACCCAGTTTTCCCAAGCGGCCACATATGTGAGCCCTAGCTGGGGTTGCGCTGCTTAACTTCAGTGATCAGATGAGAACTGGTGTTTCCAATGCAATTCGCCACTCCCAGCCGGCTGCCGACCAAAGCTGCAACCCCTATGCCTACTGTTCGTTGAGGAACTCCAACGACCTCCTACACCTGGGAATTTTGTCTCATCCACCCGTTGCATAGTAGAATCCCGCCTCGGTGGCGCAGTGGTTAGCGTGCTCTTTAACTTCGTCAGTGTTTCTATGTTCGATACTGGATCGAGGTGGGTTGGCTTCTTTCGGGCGAAAGAGAGAGAGGCCCCCGAATGCGCCTGCCTTAGGATGAGAAGTGAACCCGAGGTCCTGCGTGGTTTTTGGACGTAAAAGAGCCCTCGCTACTATGCAATGGGTAGATGAGATAAAATTTCCAGGTGTAAGAGCTCGTCCTCCACCCCCTCCTGGCGTCTGGTAGAGGTGGAGTACCCCAACGAACAGTGGACCGACGATCAATAAGTATAGGGGTTGCAACTTCGATCGGCTGCGGAAAAACACTGTCCAACATATCACCCTTGTGTGTCCATTTAGAGGGACAAGATGGCCACCCGACCCTGCCATAGGCGGGAATAGGGTTAGGAGTTGCTCTTTTTACCCGCTGCATAGCAGAGAGTGCCCTTTTCGGTGCAGCAGTGACATCCTTCCCCAACCACACGGTAAATGGGGGGGCACCACTTCCCATCCGACGGAAGACGCACTCGCGGTCTTTCTCTCGCTTCGAAAGAAGTCCACCCACCTCGATCGAACCTGGAACCACTGACGCAGTAATTGAGCACGCTACCTCCTGCACCACCGAGGCGGGTCCATTTGGTTCATTGAATTCTGGGAAGAAAAAAAAATGAGTGAGACGAGGAGGAGGAGGAAGAGGGACAGTCAATAAAAGGTCACTCCACCTCCCTTTCCTTCTCCCAACTAAAGTCGTCGGCACACGACTGACCTCATCCGTGACCTCTTCACCTTTCAACTTATTACTCCCACTCCTCTCTCGTTCCGCACTAAACGACACTGATGTTCTAAAAATAAACCTGACTCCCATTTCAGCCCCCCAATCCAACTTCCCATCACTCCCTACAACAACCTCGTCATCAAGTCACGCCCCCCGTTCTAAAACAGAAAAAAAATAGAAAAACGAATCGACCAATGGCGGAGGTGCCGATGATCATTCAAAGACACGTCGAGATGGAGAGAGAGAGAGGACGACGGATGATGCCCTGGAGTTGCCATGACAACCGCTCCAACAAATCATCGCGCCGTGTGTCTGTCTGGAGTTGCGGGATATACCTTCTGCGGTATCGAACGAAATAAAGTGCTTATAGAATGCCTCCTAATCATCATCATCATCACCACCATCATTCGGAAAGAAGAGAAAGGGGGATAGAGAAAGAATGGGGGATCCTAATCATCATCATTCGGCAAAAAGAGAAGAGAAGAGGGGGGGGAAGAGAAAGAAGATGGGTGGGAAGAGAACGTAGCACGTGAAATGGATTGAGAGCTAGAACGTCACGCGCACCCTATTTCCATAGACGGGGAGGGAGGGAAGGAGGGAGGAATAGAACGATTCCAATCGACGGGCGGAAAGAAGTTAAGGGGTCGAAATCGAATGACAGCACGTATCCGGCGGAAGGAATAGGGGAGAGGGGGAAAGAAGATGATGAGCGCCGTTATTTGACTTCTGGATGCTAATACAAGACTAGGATAAGGTGCAAAATGTAGAAGGGAGAGGGAGAGAGAGAGAGAGAAGGAATGGGCACGTTTTGGAAAGCCACGCTTTCAACTATGGTAGGCTATACCCTCCAGAAATGAATATGCTAGCAACAGCAACAACAATAAATGTATGGAAGTGAATGGAGGAGAGGACGAATAGGCCGAGGATAGGAGGAAAGGAGTGCACGGAGAGGGCTGTGCTTTTTTTTTCTCCACGGCAAAGATGACAGCAGAATCTCTCCCTGATTTCATTAGTTCCAGTTCATAGACCTTACTCACTCATCCAAAGTGCGCCGACTCACATCTTCTTAACCCTCTTCTTTCCATCATCTCATCTTCTGCCCTGCTCTCAACCCCTTCTTCCTCCCTCTCCCCGCCTCCATCTCAAGACAGAATAGGATGCCAGTGATAGAAGAGGGAGAAAGGGCAGAAGGGGGTAAGGAGGAGAGTCGGAATCTAAAGTAGGCGTGGTGTCAAAGACGACGACGACAACGATAACGTTGACACAATGTACATCAACCTTCCATGCACTCCAACCCCTTCTTTCTGTGACAGACATACACACATACAAAAAAAAAAATCTCTCTTCCTAAAACTCCACTTCCGGGAACTAATAAGAGAACGAATTGACCACTAACTCATCCATCACCCCCTCCTTACTCTATCCCAAGCAATATAAAGCGAGGGGCCAAAATGGTAGGGGGGGATAGAGGACAAGAAAGAGAAGTGGGGGAGAGAGAAAGTTGAACTCATTCTTGTCTGCAACATCAGCTAAGCCGATGTAGTTCAGCCGACCAGGAAAGGAAGGAGATGAGGCAGCAGAAACGGAAGTGCCGTAGGGTAGCAGTCACCGGCAAGTTCATCGAGAGGACAGGTTGCAAAGGTAGCAGCCAGTTAAAAACAAAATTCAGCCCTAATGTCGAGTAGTGCTACAGCCCAGAGAATAGCCACTTCCGCTGCCGAGCGACATCCCTTAGCCGAATGACCAATACAGGTCATCAACACCGTTACTTGGGGAGGGGGTGGGGGAAGCACTTCTGCTGAGGGTGGTCACTATGTCTGGTTGGACAGGGACCCGTAGTGTCAAATACTCAAGAAGAAGAGGAAGAAGAGAAAGAGGAAGGGGACCGGAGAGACTAGGCACGGGACACACATATACATAGTGTGAGTGATCCCTTTTAACCCTTTCAACTCTTCACGTCCTGAAGTCGAAATTGACAGCGACGCCGCAACTAGTAAATTACTGCAAATCCTCTACTAATCTATACGGATCAACGAGGTTGTAACAATGAGAGGAGGAGGGCAGAGGCAGTAGGGGGGGACTAGGAGAGATCCTACATCAAGGAGAGAGGGGTAAAGAAGACAAGGAGGGCAGGGAGAGGAAGAGGGTGTAAGAGAGTAGTTTGGTGGATGACATGAATGCAAAGCGAATATTTCCTCTACAAATTGGCTGCTCATTGGGATATTAGGGAGGAAGGGAGAGGGGAGGGGAGGGGGGGAATGGAAGAAAACAAGGGACGTTCAGAAAGCGAGGCAAGAGAGGGAAAGCGAGAGAGACAGAAAATGGACTACAGAGGGAGAGGTGAAAAGGAGGAGGACGAAATAAATGAGGAAGAAGGAGGGAACAGTAAATTAATCCGGGATGCAGGGTGCGACGCGAACAGGAGGAAGATGATGATGATGATGATGATCATGACGAAACCACTGCTATAAAAATTTCATTCATTGGCCTCTCAGTCGTCGATCAAAAGCAAATTAACAGTCCATCGCTCAGTAGCTGCAACATCAGACAGCATCACGTGACTGCCTATTCACCAAATACGTACACATACTGCAATGGAACCCTCGGCTCAAACTACGTAACCCTTCCTTACAAGTAAAAGCAACTCCCAACCCTTTCCCCGCCTATGGCAGGGTCGGATACTCATCTTCTCCTTCCGTATGGACACAAAAGGTGATCATCTATTGTACGGTGATTTTCCGCAGCCGGTAGCTGACCAATTGTTTGTGTTTTAGGGCCCTTCAACTTCAAGGTCGTTAGAGCCCCGACAACAGTGTAGTTCTGATGCAGAGACTGCACAGACACTACACTTACGCGACGATTTTTGGCTACTAGCGATACCCAGTTTTCCCACGCGGCCACCCATGTCAGTACTAACTGGGGTTGCGTTGCTTAACTACGGTGATCAGGCGAGAACTGGTGTGTCCAACGCAATTTGCCGCTCCCTTGCCGACCAAGGTGCAACCCCTCCCCTTATTTATCGTCGGTCTACTGTTCGTTAAGGGCACTCCATCGACGCCATGGGGAGGCGGCACGCTCCTGCACCTGATATTTTTGGTTCATCGACCCGTGCACCATACGGGACCTCGGTTTTTCTTTCTTACCCGAAGGAAGACGGACTCGTGTACTCGCAGCATTAGTGTAGCGTCTAAACATTAGAACTACGCAGTGGACGGGGCTCTAATGACCTTGTAGTTGAAGGGTCCTAAAACACCAACAAAGCCAACATTATGCGAGAGACTATCGCGCGACCACGCACGGTCAGAGAATCGAACCTGCTGTCACAACGAAACAAACGTACGTGACTAATTAATTAGCCCTAGCCATCATTCGCCGTTCCAGTAAATCCTTATCACGACCACTATGGCACTAACATAGACCGAAACTGACCACCCAATTAAATTGTGCAGTATGCGGTAGGGCGTGCACTCGACAGCGGAAGTGGGAGCTGGAAGGAAAGAGGGCGTAGGGTAGGGCTGCTGGCTGGACGACAGTTTAAGAACTGAGTGGGCGTCGTCCCTCTTTCTCTCTCACACCCGTCTCTTCCTAGTGGTCACTACCACCAACGTCTCTTGCATCCTAAAAAATCAATATGTCGAAATTGCGATGAGGAGTAGGAGGAGAATAAAGGTCAGTGAGCTGCGTTTAAAAACAACAACACCATCACCGCCATCATCATCCTCATCATCATCATCATCGCAGTCTACAGAAATCTCGAGCTGTGAACATGAGATATGAAAAGCCATCAACGACAATAATCCATAAAATATGCTGAATGTCACTTATTTCGACCACAATAACCACCTCATCCGTCATCCCCACCGTCACCACCGCGAGAGAGAGGGGGGGAGCTAAAAAAAAAATATGGAGACAGCCTATCTCTTTTCCATCCCGTCCCCCGTGTTACAACAATTGCACCCTGGTTATAACACCCTCTCATTTTTATCTCCACCGGTAAATCATTTTTATCCTTGGTTGGAATTTAGAAAGAAAATAACGCCACGGAACTCATTCAGACACATATCAAGTGCGTCCCCAGATTTATGATCATCCCCTATCTCTTACTAACTACTATTAACCAGCTAGTACTATCATGGGTGACCTCTTGGAAACACTGGGCAATGCTAATTCCCAAAAGTAGTCCTAACAGTGTAGTGTCTGTGCAGACTCTACATTAGAACTACGCAGTGGACGGGGTTCTAATGGCCTTGTATTTGAAGGGTCCTGAAACACCAACGAAATAAACAAACAAAAAAAAATTCCATCTGGATGGACACATAGGTGATATACTGGACGGTATTTTTAAACAGCCGGCTGCCGACCAAAGTTGCAACCCCTATACTTATTTATCGTCCGAAATTTGCTAGTTTTGGGGTACTCCACCTTCACCACACGTCAGGAGGGGATGGGGGCGAGTTCCTACACCTTGGAATCTTGCCTCATCTACTCTTCGCATCGTGGAGAGGGATCTTTTTCTTTGCTGGCCCTTCAATTACAAGGTCATTAGAGGCCCGTCCACAGCATAGTTCTGATGCAGAGACTGCACAGACACTACACTAATACGACGATTTTTGGGTAGTAGCAGTACCCAGTTTTTCCAAGCGGCCACCCATTTCAGTACTAGCTGGGGTTGCGCTGCTTAACTTCAGCAATCAGACGGGAACTGGTGAGTCCAACGCAATTCGCCGCTCCCGATCTTGTTCGTGCAGTGCTAACATCGTTGACACTATACGGTAGGACAACGGCTCTCTCACTCACTCTCGCCTCTCTCCCCCGAAAGAAGCCAACCCACCTCGATCCAGTATCGAACCTTGAAACCCTGACGCAGTAATCGAGCACGCTTACTTCAATGTTCTCCTTCCTTTGATTGAAAAAATATTCCATTGATTTAGCGGCGAAAAGGTTGAGAAGGGGGTAACAGGATACGGGGGGGGGGGGGGGGGAAGGGCCCCAGCGGTTTCGTTTTATTCCACATCGGAAGTACTACAGTATATTGATTTTTTTTTTTGCATCTTCCGCCCAGACAGAATCTCATCGTTTTCCCCCCCCCCGGTCCATATTCCGAATGATGACGTCATCATCCACCATGATGCCGACGTCACAACCGCGCATGCGTACGTTGGTTGTTTTTAATTTCTCGTGTCATAGCGCTTCTACACCCTCCTTCATGGCGCAGTGGGTAGCATGTTCGGTAACTGCGTCAGTAGCTCTAGGTTCGATACTGGACCGAGGTGAGTTGGCTTCATTCGAGCAAGAGAGAGAGACCCCAAGAAGTAAAACCGAGGGGTCTACCCCCTTGTGATGTACGATGGCATTTGCACGTCAAAGAACCCTCTCTACTATGCAACGGGTAGAGGAGGCAAAATTCCCAGGTGTAGGAACTCATCTCCCACTCTCTTGTTGTTTGTTTGTTTGTTGGTGTTTAAGGTCCCGTCAACTACAAGGTCATTAGAGACCCGTCCACTGCATAGTTCCAGTGCATAGACTGCACAGACACTACACCAATGCGACGATTATTGGGTATTAGCAGTACCCAGCTTTCCCGAGCGACCACCCATGTCAGTACTAACTGGGCTTGCGTTGCTTAACTTCAGTGATCAGACGAGAACTGGTGTGTCCAACGCAACTCGCCGCTCTCCCACTCCCTCTTGGCGTGTGGTAGAGGTGCAGGGCTCCAACGAACAGGAGACGGACGATCAATAAGCATAAGGGTTACAGCTTTGGTCAGCGACCGGCTTTGGAGAAAAAAAACACTGTCCAATATAACGCACACTAGTACTAGTACAGGACAAAGTTAAGGAATGGGGGTTAGGGCAGTGGCGGCAGAGTATGGAGGGAAGGGCGGCAAAGAAAACGCTGATGGTGTATGGGAACAAGCTTAACATAGAGAGGGAGATAATCTATGACAATACGTGGGAGAGCTCACTTCTGTTTCGGGCAAGAGCTGGGTCACTGGAGACGAAACAGAGGATGGCAAAGATCACAGGTGGAGAGGTGGGCTGTGGATTGTGTGGGGATCGAGTGGAGGATGTCAGGCATGTGATCCTGGCCTGTCCAGCGCTGGGCCACTGCAGGATGAGTTGGGGAACCCCCACCTTGGAAGAGGTTCTGGGGTTGATGGGTTCTGGTGTGGAGCGGCTGGAGTGGGTGCGAAAGGCAAAGGTACTCCTAGGGTGCTGGTGGAGATCTAGGTATATGGGCCTGGCATGAAAAATCTCGCTAGCAAGGTATCCGTCACAAAGGATTACATATTCATATTCATATTCATAACGCCCTTGTGTCCATTCAGAGGGACAAGATGGGTACCCGGCCCTGCCATTGGCGGGAAAAGGGTAAGGAGTTATGTCATGGCGTTTGTCTTATTGACAGGCCATCACCATCCAAAAATGGCAATTATATCCTAACTGATAAGAAAGTACTAAGATGCTCCTCTGTTTTTCCTTCCGAATTTATTAGCTGATAGATATCAAGGAAAAGGTTGGAGAGAAAAGATATCACACATTATAAAGTTGGAGCACACAAGGGGAAGGGTTAGTGAACAACCCCCCTCACACCAAAATTGCAGAAGGGGCAATTCCAAAACAACATATGAGGCACAACCTGTAGCTTAATAGCAAGTACAATGGCTTGCTTGTTTCGTTATCATGTGAATATAGATAGGATCGATCCTTGATTCGGTCTCGTTTGGCTTATGTCGTGATTGAACGACACCAGAGGTGGGTGGCAGGCAGGGAGGGAGTGGGTGTATTTCGCGCGCTTCTGCACGCAGAAGTGCATCCTGCAAAATTGTAGATGCTTTTACTTTCATTCCACGGAACGGGCATTCCTCTCTCTCTCTCTTACCTTAGTCCCCTCTCCCTCAACTAGGATCGAAACTGCACATCACTAAACCCAGAATCAAACGCACCACAAAAGTAAGCTACTGAGGTGGGACTCCTGTTTAACGCCGGCCTCACTGCTGCTGCTGACGTCAGAGAAACAAAGTAAGGGGGAGGAGGGGATACGACCTCTACACCTGAAAATTTTTCATAGATTTTACTCCTTTAAGGGGTTCTTTTACGGTGTGGCGTAATGTGGTGACGACATCCATGCCCGTTGCTTCCTATCAGGAGCTGGAGAGTGGAGAGACGGGAAAAGGGACCATTTGGTAGTTTTCGGAAAAGAAGCCAACCATCCTTCTGGAGCGAGTATCCAACCTGCAACAACCCAATAACTTACGGATGGGAAATAAAGGATTCTCGCCTCCCTAGAGGAGGTAGGACCGGACCAAGTAGGCAACTTTGGAATCCCACCTGCGTCAGTAGTTCTAGGTTCGATACTACACCGAGGTGGGTTGGCTTCTTTCGGGCGAGAGAGAGAGAGATCTGAGGACGCCTTCCTATGGATGAGAAGTAAAACCGAGGTCCTGTGTGGTGTACGATGGCATTTGCACATCAAAGAACCCTTTCTGCTATAAAACGGGTAGATGGGGCAAAATTTCCAAGGGTAGCAGTTCACCCCCCACTCTTTCCCGGCGTCTGGTGGAGATGGAGTGCCCCTTCGGACAGCAGAGCAACAATAAATAAGCATAGGGGTTGCAGCTTTGGTCGGCAACCGACTGCGGAAATACAATGTCCAACATATCGTCCTTGTGTCCATTCAGAGGGGCAAGATGGGTACCCAACCCTGCCATAGGCGGTAAAAGGGTTAGCAGTTGCTTTTGTTGCAAGTAAGCAACTTTGGTGCAGGTGCCCGTAAGACATTTTAAAATTACATAAAACCACCAACGAGATTTATTAGAGGGAGGTGAGGAGAAGGTAAGCGGTATAAGTAGCCCCAAAAGACAATTGGTGTCATGATATGACACTTCCCGTTTACCTAGCGGCCCGAGCGAGTGTCCAGTCAACCAAACGCTTTAATCCGACATTTAACCAAACGCTTTAATCTACAAGGTCAGTAGAGCCCCGTTCACTGCATAGTTCTAGTGCAGAGAGACTGCACCAGTTTTCCGCAAGCGGCCACTCATGTTAGTACTAGCTGGGGTTGCTGTTTATTTGTTTGTTGGTGTTTTAGGCCCCTTCAACTACAAGGTCATTAGAGTCCCGTCCACTGTGTAGCTCTGATCCAGAGACTGCACAGACACAACACTAATACGACGATATTTGGATACTAGCAGTACCCAGTTTTCCCAAGCGGCCACCCATGTTAGTACTAGCTGGGGTTGCAGTGCTTAACTTCAGTGATCAGACAAGAACTGGTCCAACGCAATAAGCCGCTCCCGAGAAAGGAAACGGAGCCTTCGTGCATCTTCTTCATCTTTCCTTTAAAAAATCTGCCCGGTCTCCACCGACACCACTAACTACTATCGCCACCAAGCGGGGAGAAATGGAGAAATGCGAAAAGGAGAGAGAAAGAGAGATACGATTTCTCCATGCCAATGAGTGAAAGTAGGGCGGTCAGTGACTGAGGACGATGTTGTGGGAAGATCAGAAGAGGAAGAGGAGGAGGTTTTAATAACAACAACAAGAAAAAAAAATGAGGATAAATGAAAGGGAGATTGACACCACCAACACACCACACAGAGGTACATAAGAATGATGATGATGATGTTGATCACGATATGGTCAAGTAGGAGAGAAAGAGGAGGGGGGAAGAAGACGGTTAAGAAGAGAGAGAGAGAGAGATGGGGGGAAGGATGACAGTGTGTGAGATTGCACAGAAAGAGAGAAAAGATATCAACACAGTGAGGCCACGAGGCAGGCGCCATAAAGCACCAAATTACACCAAGCCGGAAGGCTGCATTAGCGGATATAGAAATCACCTGACGTCATCTAAAAAGTGAAATTTCCCCACTCAACCCATTAATGACACACTCTTTGAATTAGTATCAAATCCCAACAGGAGTGAACCCTTTCAAGGCGGAAGGAGGTGGAGGATGAAGATGAAAAAGCAGCAAAAAAAAAAAAAAACACAAGGAGGACACAGGAGGAGTGTATACATTTGTATGGATGTGAACCATCATTTCTCGTCCTGATTAACTCCTCTCTTTCTCCACCCTACAAAAAAAAAGAGGTTAAGAGAGAAAAGGGGTGAACCAGCAACTCTCTGGAGGTGGAAAAGCATTTTAAAAATTCATAAACAGTACATCATCATCATCATCATCGTCTTCACAAGGCTAATGATCTTTTAAGGAGGGTTCTTGTGCTCATCTTGTGACATTCTCTCCCTGAATTCCCTCTCGCCCCCCCACACCACCACCACCACTACTACTACGCAGCAAGAGAGAAAGAGAGAGTGAACGTTGAGGGGACGGGACAAGAAAAAGAAGGGGGTGATTGTATTTTTTTGTATAAAAGACGCTAGCAGAAATTCTACCCCAACCACAAACCACGTGTAACATACGTATCCCACGAACCTATCAACATGCAAACAAGGTGGAGTAAAGGGTTGAGGGTTGTGGGGGATTGAGGAGGGAGGCAAAGAACAGGCAGGGGGGAGATGGGGGATAGGTCGGGAAGGTAGGAAGGAAAGAGTCATACACAGGCAACGGCTGGTGTTACTGATGCTTCTACAGGGTCATCTCCTCTTCAAACCCTTTCAACTCACTCATATTCCTTAATAATAATTCATTTCTCCATCTTCCGCCCGCACCCCTTACCCAAACATCTTAATAACTCCTTCTCCCTCTTCTCCTCGTCCTCAAAGAAAGCTGTTACATATCAAAACACAAACATTCGCTCATCTTAATGCATATCCTAAATAAATTAAGATAACAAAACTAAACATGTGTCACACCGACGTCTGCAAATAGTCCGTCCCGCTTCAAACTCTTAACACTACTTCCTTCAAAAAAAACCACGTGCCACTACCTCACAGGCAATATCTTTCCGGGCCCCTGACCTCTCCTAACCCTCACCATCTTCTCCGTCTGCCGAGAGCTCACAACACCCTCACACATTTATACTGCAGCGGTTTCCCCAGTGTCCCACTGAAAATTACTGTCCAACTCGTCTGGGGTTCGAGACATCCATTCCTAACTTTGTGCCTCAGTTGGCAGTGAGTTTGACCCTTGCACCCATGGTGACCACATCCTATCTGGATTACGTTGGACACACCAGTTCTCGTCTGATCACTGAAGTTAAGCAACGCAACCCCAGTTAGTACTGACATGGGTGGCCGCTTGGGAAAACTGGGTACCGCTAGTATCCAAAAATCGTCGCATTAGTGTAGTGTCTGTGCAGTCCCGGCATCAGAACTACACTGTGGACGGGGCTCTAATGACCTTATAGTTGAAGGGTCCTAAAACACCAACAAACAACAACAACAACAACCAGATGTTCCAGAAAGGGACAGGAGAAATCCCAAGTGCACTTTGTCGGGAGCCTTAAGGATGTCACCACTCTGCAGAACCTTTTCTTCGCGGAAATGCGGAAATCGGAGCAGTTTTCAGGATTAGGAACTTCTTCCCCCCTTTTTTTTTTTGCTCGTGTATCTGTTAATGGCCTTTAGAGTTGACAGGACCGACATTAAATATATTGTGCATTATGTCCTGCACCGCTAGAAACCAAACGGCGCCGTTAACCATTTCAGAATCAGAGAGTGAGAGGAGGGTGACAACCAAGAGAAGGGAAAGAGGGGTTTGAACTCAGAATCCTTCGACTTAAAATTAAAATCATACCAGGATTACCTAATCGTCAACAATTAACAGTGACCTCACTTCATCAGTTGGATGCATAACTGATTCATCAGCTCAGAGGTGCGTGATTTCGATACCGGTCAACGAGCAGTGTAATACCTGTTGATGCAAAAAAAAATGGAGGAGAAGGAGAAGGCGGCAGTACCATGAGCCACCGTCTGGAGACAAAAAGTCATTTAGGCCACAGAAACAACGCCGAGCAGAGCGCAACATGTACGGAGGGAGACCACCGCCGGACAGTCCACAAACGGGACAGTGACTAGTACCAGCATTAAAAAAAAGCTACCAAACCAATTCGTTCATGTATCTAGATTACTTTCACAAACCCCTTACAGTCCAAGATCCCTTTCCTGTTCTTTCCTGCTTTCTGTTTTCAACCTCCACCCACTATTTCACTCTAGGGGTGCATCATTTCTAGATAAAGTGACCAACAGGTGGCAGAGAAAACCATGCACACGCCCAATATTTAACATTTTCGTACGTTCTCTATTGTTGGTACAAACCCTTTACTAACTAACAAAACCCCTCCCTCCTATCCGGACCCTTTATCCCAAATTTTACAAGGAAGCACCCCACCCCATCACTAATATATCAAGCAGAGGAGAGAGGGGGACAAAGAGAGAGAGAGAGAAATAAAAAAAAACAAGGGTAATTGATGATCATCTCTATAAATTACGATTAATAGTAACGGTGGCAAGTGGAGAGAAACACGAGGGACCGAGATGGGAGAGAGGAGAGAAGGGGAGGAAATCCGTGAGGTAGTGGCACAAGTAGGCAGTGGTGGTGGCGGCGGATGCAGCATCCTCATCCCGACGACGAGAAGTGCTTTTGAGTAATCCCTGGACTCACTCCCCAGTGCTGCAGCTGTTGTTGTTTTATATTTTCACGGGTTATTGACCTTAAATTGAACGTTAGGTTCAAACGCACTAGTGTGAGCAGCGCGCGCGCGTGTGTGTGTATCTAATAGGCCAAGCAGGCAGGCAGACAGGCAAATATGCACCCCTGAGTGTGCAAGTGTGCACCTTAAGGCCTCACTCACGCCTGCGTCCGCGCCTGTGTATCCAAGAAGCGCTCACAATAAGAAGAATTGGCAGCAAACACGTCACAATGCGTTACACTTAGATAAACAAAAGCTGAGATATTTGACAGAGAGGATGGGCTCCCGTCAGAATCAGCAACCGAGAAACGATTATTTTAGGGAGGGGGAACAGGCCAGAGAACTCCAGGAAATGATAACAAGAGAGGTGAACCAGGCCAGCCAGCGAAAAAGAGAGAAAGAGGATATGAGAGGAGGAGGAGGACGACGACGACAACAAGGAGGAGGAAGAGGTTAAACTAGTCCCTTATCCCCTTACTCTGCAGGATGCATCATCCTGAATAGCAAAAAGAGATGCAAGGCAAGTCGGTCGCCCTCTCCCCCTCTCCCGACCTCCTGCTTCTCCTCCTCCTCCGAAAAAATTAATTTCCTGCAACAGTCAAGTAGTGACCGACCACCATCCTTCCTTGCTTCTTCAATCCAAACCCTCATTTCAGGCTTCCTGTTTATGAACCTAGGGTGCCTGCCCTTTCCTAACAGTTTCCATTGACCTCAACGAAGGCGGTGTGGCACCAACAACGTCCTGTCGAAAAGCGTCAAATAACTTCCAATCCCATATTTTGTTTGTTCTAAGACATCTTTGGAGAAGACAGGTCAGGGAGTATTGAGAGAGGGGGGCGGGAAGAGGACTGGCAAGAGAGGGAGAGGGAAAGCGGGGAGTTCACTTTCTACTTCCGGTTTGTAGCCGTCTTTAGCTTCATGGGTCTCTTAGTCTAGCTGTTGAGGTCATCGAAGGGTGGTGTGCTGGTGAGGAAAGGCTAACAGAAACAAGAGTGCAGAAGTGAACGAACGCCACCAAAGGGACAAATGACGTCAGAGTTGCACGTCATCGATCAAAAAATACGTCTATCCTCTTGTCCCCCTCTCCCTCATCCTTTATTCCTTAGCTCATATCGAGAACGCGCGCCATATTTACCCAATATACATGTTATTTAAGGAATCTCGAAGAGCATCAATATTATATATACTGTGCATGTATATATATAAAAATAGCAACTAGACGGCAGTTGACTGGGATCGGATACGGCCCTTCCAACAGTCCCTTCACATAAGGTGACAGAATCTGATGACCGTTGCCATGACGACCAATCAACCGATTGAGATGCTGCGGCCTCTCTTTCGTGCAAGATACACGAGGTGCGCGCGCGCGCACGCTCACGTCAGGCATCACCGATATCGCCTTAACTCCAATATAGGCCACGCAACAACCACGTGCGCACCACACGGTAGCGTCCTGACATTTCATTCTTTTTCTTCAATATCGAACACTTTTTTTTTGTTACCGAAAAAAAAATAGAAAGGAAAATTTAGAACAGCGGTTCGATTCGAATCAAAAGGGCGCTCCCATCTTGAACCCGTTCGCACGGATTTAATTCCGGATCCGCCCCTTTTCCCAGGGCACTCAAGATCACGTGATGGCGGAGCGTGAGAGAATAAAAACATCATCCGTACAGTACAGGTCATGATGAAATGTCCATTCCACTAGTATCGAACTGGGTTTTTTTTTCACTACACGATGACCGGTCACTGAGGTCAGTGGGACCTGTAAGAGGGGGGAGGGGAAAGGGAGATAGATCCCAACCCCACACAAAATGAAGCAAACCTCCCATGGACCTGCCTTCACAGTGCAGTATCACTGGTCAGCCACTCACTTTTCGATATTGCAACGTGAATCCCTGGTGGTGGACTGGGGGACGGGACAGACAACATTCTCTAACCCCTTTAAAACAGGCCATCGTCTTAAAATATTCTTAATATAGTCTGAAACTGTTAACAAAAACAGTTATTAGTTCTCATCTTACACAATGCAAAAACGACGAGAAAGAAAAAGACACTCCACGCCAAGAAAACGCGTTTTAAATTACTACAAAAGATGGCGGCATCATGAGGTCAAGGGGTCAATGAAAACATTCTTGTAAAGCGACCAAAGATCGACCTCCATTGTTCTCAACTCCCCCCTTATCTCTGTCTGGCGAAAGAGGACACCCTCTCTCACACACACACTACATGCACACACAGTAAACTCGTTCCTCAACCCTTTAGCTTCAAGGCATGCAAAGTGGACATGACTCACAGGTGGGAAAAAAAGGTGGTTGGTGGGCTAGGCTGGACGGGGGGGGGGGAAGAAGGGAGTAGCCAAGAGTAGTCATCTATTGGTCATTGGTTGAGATTAGATCACCTGGCCTTTTCCCATCACCACCAAAAGTGTCAGTTGACGGGGGGGGGGGACCCTTGACGTCAAAGAATGACCTCGTCCACACCACGCAAAAAAATGCTAAAAATGAGAATGGTAAGATTGACAGTAAGCACAAAACAACTCCTCGCCCTTTCCCGCCTATGGCAGGGTCGCGTACCCGTCTTGTCCCGCTGAATGGACACACGGGTGACGGATGTATTGGACGGCATTTTTCTGCAGCCGGTTGCCGACCAAAGCGGCAATTTATCGTCGATCTACTGTTCGTTGGGGCACTCCACCGACGCCACGGAGCAAGGCAGGGGGCGGCACTACACCTGGGAATTTTGCCTCATCTACCCGTTGCATAGAAGAGAGGGTTCTTTTACGTGCAAATTGGGCATCTCTTGACGGAAAAAAAGCCAACCCACCTCGGTCCAGTACCGAACCTTGAACCACTGATGCCATTACCCACCAGTAAGACTGACAGTAAGGAAGTGTAAAATTTCCCAGGCCCTTACATCACACTCAACGCTCCTTCCTGAGGCTTTCCTTCGTTCATCTCACTACCTGGCGGTTTAAAAGGAGTTAGCCTACTTGGCTCCATCAGGATCCGAACTTGCAAACCACAGACTCGAGAGTCAAGCACAGTACTAATGAGCGGTAACTTCCTCACATCAGAAGGGAGGGGTATTTTGTGGATGAGGTGTTAGAGAGAAAGGAGGACATTCCTGCACACGTCTTCAATGCTACCTTTCCTCCTGTTACTATCAAAGGTGCGTAACTAGACCGGTAGTTAGAGCGCGGTCTGTTGAATTAGCAAGCAGCTACTAAACGTTTTCCCGCCTATGGCAAGGTCGGGTACTCAACTTTGTTCTTCTAAATGGATACATAGGCGATCTATTTGACGGTATTTTGAGGTAGTCGGCTGCCAACCGAAGCTGTAACCTCTATGCTGATTGATAGCCAGCCTACTATTCGTTGGGACACTCCACCAAGCTCCTACCCCTGGGAATTTTTGCCTCACCTACTCGTTGCTTAGTACAGTGGGTTCCGTTGCGTACAGAAGTGACATCGTACACACCACCCACACGGTAGGACACCGGCTTTACTTCCCATCCGACGGAAGGCGCACTCAGGACCTCTCTCTCTCTCTCTCACTCGCCCCAAAAGATATGGAACCACTGACGCAGTAATCGAGCACGCTACCTCCTGCACCAAGAGTTATCCTGTAGCAGGAAAGCAAAAAAGCAACTACTAACAGCTACGTGCAGCCAAGTTGCGTTGGACACACCAGTTCCCGTGAGATCACCGAAGTTAAGCATCGCAAGCCCACGTCAATACCAACTTGGGTGGTTGGTAAAGAACAATGAGTGCTGCAAATTATCCCTCTCCTTCGTCCTTTCACCTACCTCCTCATCTACCGCGGGCAGCCTCCTAAGGGTTCGACCTGTTATGGCTGCCTGGCTTACTCCCCAACCCACGAGACTAAACCAGTAACCCTTTCCCCGCCTGTGGCACGATCGGATACCCATCTTTGGCCCTCTGTAGAGACACATTGGGCAATCTATTGGATGACATTTTGACGCAGCCGGGTGCCGACCAAAGCTGCAACCCCTATGCTTATTGGTCGTCGGTCTACGATTTGTTGGGGCACTCGTCTTCTACTGATGCCAGGGAGGGCGAGCTCCAACACCTGGGAATTTTGCCTCCTCTACCTGCTGCATCGTAGGGAGGCTTCTTTTCCTTGCTCGTGCCAATGCCATCGTACACCACACGACACCACGGTTTTAAAAAGACTTCATCCGACGGAAGGCGTACTCGGGCCCTACCTCTCTCTCTCGCCCCGAAAGAAGCTAATCCACCTCGATCCAGTATAGAATCTGGAGTCGCTGATGCAGTAATCGAGCGCGCTACCTCCTGCGCCATGGGTTATCATGTAACAGGAAAGAAAGATAAAAAACGAGAAAAAAAATGGCGCCAACGACCACGAAAGATGTCACTGACAACGACGATAATCATCTCTCGCTCTCAAACCAAAAGATGACGATAATTTTCAACCGGAAATCTGAAGGTTTCCCTCAATTTTCCAACACCAGGACAACGACTGATGCATATCATCCAAGAAATTAACCGCCATCGTGCGTGTTTCTTACCCTAATGGCGTCTTTTAAAAAGAATCAACACACGCACACCAACTTACGGCGCTCGGTTTTTTTTCCTTCTCAGAACTCCATGGGGGGGTTGGGGGGGGGGGGGGAAATGGGGGGGGGAAGAAATATCGAGGGGTGGGGTGCTAATAGAATGAAGAGGCGATAAGTAGAAGGGGGAAAAGAACACAGTAAATGGAGAACGCGAGAAGAAGAACGTGAAAGGGAAAGAAAAGGAGGAGGATGAGAATGTTGCGCGTGCGCAAAAGTGATAACTACGACCAAATTGGCATTGTTAAATGGCGCTTCGACTTCAATTTATGGAACGCCACTTTTCTGTTCTATCTCCGTAGAGAACGCGAAAAAAAAACGCACACAATCCTATCAATGACAGAATAAGCAAAAAGCTACTCCTAACCCTTTTCACGCCTATGTTTCGGGCAAGAGCCGGGTCACTTGAGACGAAACAGATCACAGGAGGAGGGGAGGACTGTGGATTGTGTGGGGATTTAGTGGAGGATTTCAGACATGTGATGCTGGTATGTCCAATGCTGGGCCCCTGAACGAGGGGTTGTGGAACCCCCCACATGGGAAGAGGTTGGTGTTGGGGTGAAACGACTAGAATGAGTGCAAAGGGCAAAGATGTTGCTGGGGTGCTCGTGGCATATAGATCCAGCGTGAAAAACCCCATTAGCAAAGGTATCCGACGTACTTATATGGCAGGGTCGGATACCCCTCCGTCTTGCCCCTCTGAATGGGCATAAGGGTTATATATTGGACGGTATTTTTCCGCAGCCGGTTGCCAACCAAAGCTGCAACCCCTATGCTTCTTGATCGTCGGTTTACTGTTCGTTGGGGCACTCCACCTCCACCAGACGCCAGGAGGGAGTGGGGGGGCGAACTCCTACACCTGGAAATTTGGCCCCATTGCATAGTAGAGAGAGCCTTTTCCGCGCAAATGCCATCGTACACCACACGGGACCTTGGTTTCACTTCTCATCCGAAGAAAGGAGTACTTGGGGGGGGGGGGGCTCTCTCTCTCTTCTTCGAGACCAACCAACCAACCTCTGTCGAACCGAACCTAGAGCCACTGATGCAGTTACCGAGCACGCTACGCACTGCGCCAATGACAGTAAGAAAGAGCGAGGGGGGAGCTGTTGCTAGGGGAAATTAGAATAGGGAAAAAAGAAAAGCCTCGCAGAGATGCTAGAGAGATGCAGGTTCGCTCCTGGTCAGTTGTTACTTCTCTCTATGATAAGATCTACAGTTTGTCTTTCGTTCTTCTCCCCCCCTCCGCCACAACTCATGAAATATATAACCTATCAAACAACACACCCCCTGCCCCCTTCTCACGCGGAAGGAAGGTAAACAACACACACAACAGTAAGCGGAAGTATCGCCATTTTGGCTACCCCGATTTCGAGACCGCTCCCGCACATTTATATAACACATTCTTACGTTAAGACGCAACAAAAACACCCTTTTACTTGTCTCCGCGCCATCTTTCTCTCACCCAATTCTGCCTTAATAGGTGAATGGACGGTCATGATGGTGATGTCCAAACAACGAGTGAGTGACCAACGAGCAGATGCACATTACGGAAGGCCGCGCCGCGGCCGCTCAATAACCATTAAATTGATAAATAAACCAACATCTACAGTGCAGTGGGGCCAGACACTCCTAACCATTTCCTTAATAGGCCTACATATTTATGATGACCCCCCCCCGTCCCCTTCTAGGAAAAAAAAGAAGTTCGTCAACTAAACTGCCAACTGAGAGAGCATCAGGATGGTCGAAAAAAAAGTCCGAGTTGGCGGGAGGAGAGAGAGAGAGGAGCATGACGCAATAGACATTGGTAGGGCACGAGGCGAGTGAGGTGTGAACCAGGAATGTGATAGAGAAAGAGAGAGGGGGGCACGAGTTACGAACTGGAGGAAAGAGGCGGAAAGAACGGGCTAATTACAAATAGCATCACTGACTGGAAACACTGCGGGGCAGGGGGGAGGGAGTAAAGAGGTACCTGTAATGGAGGGAGAAAATGGATTAAAAGCGTAGGAAGTGAGAGATGACGGGAGCAAAGAGGGATAGGGCACAGAAGAGAACAAGAGCAAGCGAAAGAGAGGGATCAGGGTAAAAGGATGACAGACAGAGGGCGCTCGAGAGCGGTCACATAAACAAAAAGGATTGTTGCTGGGGTGAAAGACACACACTCTCCGTGCAGCAGAGGCAAACGATCACAAGAGAGGGGTATGGGTTAAAAGGGGCAATAGGAGAAATGGAGGGAGAGAATGAGAGGAGAGAGCGGGAGAAGGAGAGGAGATAGAGAGGGGGAGAGAGAGGGAGAAGGAGAGAGGAAAATGAAAGATGCCGTAACAGAAGAAAGACGAGCAGGGAAAGGGGTGAAGTGGGTATGTGTCGGAGGAAGCGGGGGTGTGGGTTAAAAACGAAAAGCCAAAAAGTCTTATCGACCAAAATTGCAATAGGAACTCAGGGAAACTGCAATAATAAAGCGTCGCACTTCGCACATAAAACAGATTAACTTCCCCACTTTTCCAGGAAAAATCTAAGAAAAGACACCGACATGGAGAGAAATGGCGGCTGTAGGCATGACGAAGGGGGGAGGACCGGGGGAGTAGAGTGGGTAGATCGAGTAGGAGAACGAGAGGGGAAAAACGGACGACACAGGGCAACGATATGGAGAAGGAACAAATAAAGGGGGGGGGGGGGTTAAAAAAAAAAAGGGTGAGGGGGGGGGGGGGGGGGGGGGGGGGCCACCAAGAAAGAAAGGGGGAAGAGTGATGGTGGGGGAAAGTGAGGGGTAGGGCAGGACAAAACAATATAGATGATGATGAACACAACGGTCGGTGGTAACGAGAGTGAAGTACCATTGAGTGCATGATGGGCGTCTGTCTACACACAGGAAGTAGCAGACACAAAGGACACGCAACAATAAAAACAAAGGGCCGAAAACAACTAAGTAGCCCTAGGACATTGCCTTAACCGACAAGTCTGCTCTCATCTCAATTCAACAGCTGATGACTCCACGTCCGTCGTCTATCTGCCTTTCGTATACGAATTCGGTGTGCCCCTTAGAGGTCCCAAGCAAGGACCGGTAGATGCTTAGATAGGACCCACCACAGGGCATCAATTCTGACCAAGAGGCCCTATGGTAGTGGTGGTACCAAATTAATCGGAAAGTGAAAGCTGCAGAGGAGGAAAAGGGAAAGGGGGCGAGGATAGTCATGCTTGGCCCTTGAGCTCACGGTGCGCAGGTCCAATACTGATCGATATGGGATAAATGAACCGTCCAAACCAAAGTTCCATTGACCTCAACCAGGTCCAAAGCTGCGTCTCCGAGGTCAGTCCATAAAATAGGGGGATGAGGGTCTCGTGTCATCCCTGTCGGCCTCTCAACAGCTGAAGGTAATTTACCGACGCCAGGAGGAGGAGGAGGAGGGGGGTCGAACTAAATTTGAGGATCTATACACTTCACTTGCCCAACCGGGACGGTGAAGGAACCAGTACTTGGGAGTTACCCACCTCGGAACAGGATCGACCCAGTATCCACTACTTCAAATCTTAATTATACATGCCTGGGAGCTAGGGAAGGGTCCAAAGGGGCATCAAAAATATTGAGGGGTTTTTTTTTGGCAGTTTCGCCCAATTGTCCTCATCAATTCTTCCTTCTTCTCGTCCTGGTCCCTTTTCTCGCCATAATAAAATATCTTTCTCACGGTGTATTTGCACCTTTTTTGCGCCTATAAAAATAAAAGTGCCCTTTGCTTATTTGTATACATACAAGCATCCACTGAGACTGTCTACATTCCAACGACATTTTTCACTAAGGGGAGGGGGGAGACAGGACAGGGCAAGGGTATTTGGACTACGGTGGTGAGAAGTAGAAATGTGGGACCTAAGGAAAGAATGAATCTGAAAATAGATTGAATAAAAGGATAGGTTGTTGAACGGCAAAGGTCCATCATTTTAAGTTGAAAAATAAAAGACGCAAGAGGGGGAAGGGTTATGGTGGTGAGCTCATTTTAGGACCATCGATTCCTTTTCCTTTCTCATTTGAATACGGGCCACGAGAGATGAAATTGTAGAAGCATAATACCGCCACTGTCATGTAAATTCAATAGACTAACCCCTCTTATTCCACGAAATGTTGATGGGTTCCACCCCTCTCTCTCCTATCCATTTGAATACAAGTTCAAAATATAAAAATAATCCCCTTCGTGCCCCCCTCAATCACTCACTCTCTCACCCCCCCTCTTTCTCTCCACAAGTTTAATATTAAAATTCTGCGCCAGATGCGTGTCTCTAGGAGAGTATATTTGTGACTGTGTGTACAGGGACTTAAAGGAGCAAAAAATTTCCAAGAAACCAAAGGGTTATAGGTAAGCGCCAAGGGGAAAGGTCATCATCACTACCGAAGGGAGAAACAGGTAAAGGGATTTTAGGGGAAATATACAAAGGTCATCAAGGTGGTGATGGGGGTTGGTTGCAAAGGGCATAGTTTCAACAAACCCCAAGTCTGCAGAGCGATGACCCAAACGAGGTGGGACACTCAACAAATACACATCTTTCAATAGGCTCAAAACTGGTCCTTTACATCAGTAGATCACACAAAGAGAACGAAAGGGTTAACGGGTGTTAAGGCCAGTAAAAAGATGCGGAATGGGTGAATGAGGAGGAGAGTGGGGAGGGGGTTGGAAAAGGGTAAAAAGAAAGGAATGAGGAGTGAGAAACAGACCACTGAGAACAATGTAGCCAATACCCAACGGTGGCTAACGGGAAAAGAGATGTGGGGGAGTGACATAACTAAACTTGCCAAAAAAAAACATACCCACCACCAACAACAACAAGAGAGGAACAAGGAGACACAGATGAATAGAACAACAACAACAAAGCCACCAGGACGAGGAGGAGAATTTATTAAAAAAAAAAAAAATAAAAGTTCACCAATGGACCAGACAGGGTATATCTTCAAGATGCAGCCCTGTTGCATACTTCAAAAAACCAACGACGGTCACGTCCGAATTCTCTCAATGGGACGGGACCATCTGGCGGTAGCCGACGAATTAACAACGACCTAAATAATAATAACCGTTAAGCACGATCGACTTCTGAACAAGGGCACACCACAAACGGTACCACCATCTGTTTCTATCAGGTCCCAGGATCCTCCACCACTATCATCACCTCACTCACCTCTTGCAAAGGACGTGGAGGTGTAAAAGGACGGGGGTGTGAGGGAATAACAACACCACCGGACAATACAGAGAGCATAATCGGCCACCAGCTGGACACCCCAAAAAAAAAAAAAACACTTAAGAACCGATGACGAAACGAGCGAACCATACCATATACACCCACACACACACGCGCGCGCATTAAGGGCACACTTGGATGGACCAAAGGGCGTCAATGACGACATCAGCGGACACAACAAGGAGCCGAACGCTACCGAGATCTATTCCGTTATAGAAGGCGCTGTTACGATAGCGCACACCGATCCGAAGAGGAATATATCGTTGGACCATATCAAGTTCCCACGAATGGCCAATCAAAGTCCTAATTTCAAAGGACAGGAGGGAGAGAGAGAGCGAGGGTAACCCCTGTCAAAACATAGAGGGCGAGAAAGGCAGCAGACAGAATAGGAAAAAAACGCACGTGCCCCACTACCACCCGACGCACCTGAGCCACGTGCTTCTTTCTACAATCTGCCCGCCTATTCTACCATCATTGGACGAATTCCCTCACGTGACGTCTCACCACTCGACCAATCATCCAACAGTCTGCTTCTCTCGGTCGACACTCTGCTCCGCCCACAAACGACGTAAATAGAAAAACCAATTTAACTAGCAGGTCGTTGTCATTTGTTGGAGGTCGGTCGTCGGAGGAGGAAGGAGAGGGAGCTTACTTTTACGAGACGGGGCTCTAGACTGTTGTTACCCACGTGAGAGGAGCGCCAGCGCTTTGTATTACCAACGGCACATCTGGAGAGAGACAGAGCGACCACCGACCAGCAACGATTCATTGGACAGCGTTAGCGAGGGTTGCCTGCTGTCTTTCATATTTCAAGAAGGGGGTGGAAGCAAATCAACCAGGAAAGGTACTGATAAGAGAAGGGGGTGTCAGAACCACCAATCGACCGGCTTGCAGCGATAGAGAGAGGACCCTTTGTTCTGTGCAAACTCCTACATGAATACGGTGGACGTCCAAACATCAACAACAGGATCAAATTAAGCCCCTGGGTGGGGAAGAAAAAAAGGAAAGAAGCGGAAGGCGGCAATGTGCCCCAAGCTCTACACCACGCACAAAAATACGGAATTTCATTTACGGTGGTGGTGGTGCGTGTCTCGTGTGTGTGTCGCGTGACCAGTGTTATCCCGTGTATGTGAGTGTGGAACACCTCCTCCCCCCTGGCAGGATCCCACAAAGAAAAAATAATAATAACAACAACAACAACCCCGTACCCCGACATTCAATATGATCATGTGGAGTAATTGGTGATGAGCCACATCGAGTGCAACGACAACGGTCGTCGTCGTCTTCATCATCATCATCCTCCTCCTTTTTTTCATCTTCGAGCAAACCAAAGGCCACTGCCATCCACCACGCATCACCGCTGCTGCCACCGCCACTACTCTGAATGCCATCGTCCAACGGCCTCCCGCCTCCACGCACCACTACTGCTCATCATCACCACCACCACAGCATCTCAGCTCACAATTCCTGATTTTGGGATCAATTCCTTATTTCTGAGGTCATCGTCTCACGCGCCAGCGGCAAAACGAGGCTGGGGAAAACAAGGAGAAGGAGGAGGAGAGGAAGAAAAAGACGTAAAAGGGGAGAAAAATACCATTCTTGTCCCTGTAGCTGGACACACTGACAACAGCATCGTAGTCCATCGACTCGCCACCAAATCCGCTGGATATCATGGTTCATCAGGGACAGTATGGCCAAGGAATTCCTGATACCACCTCGCTTCATTCCCTTCTTCATCATCTGGGGTCCAGGTAGTCTCAGTCACGTGATATATTTTAATGCAACCGCACGCGCTCCCTTTCTCCCCCCGCACGTGACAAATGCAATATTCTATTCCAATTTGCACGAGCTTCCATCTTCCAACGTGCTACCCAATTCCCCCCCCCCCCCCACCATACTTTTTTTTACCGCTACGTCGCGCGTCGACCCGCTGCACTTAAGGTCGGCAGCCTACACAGCTGATAGCATCGATCGCTTTCAATAGCATTAACAAGCTCTCGCGGCGCTCTCCAAAAGCATAAAGAGCACTTCAATTCTTATTGAGCACTTTTTCAAATTTAGAGAATTAGGATTCTATTCTTCTATTCGTCCTTTTTTTTTTCTTTTTTTTAAAAAAATTCTTTTTGTCGAAAACGGAACAACGGTTCTAGAGTATCACATTCTCAAAGAGAATAGTAGTGTCGTTCCTTCCGGTATGCGCGGTCGCACATTCCTCTTTGATAATAGTGGTGGTGGTGGTGGTCTCTTTAAGACGCCGAGTTCGCGGCGGGTCCCGATCGATAAATATTGTTATTGCTGCCGCCGCGGGATGGCAGACAGTTCGTCTACCGCGTTAAATGGCCGCTATAAATAGCAAGTATCAACCATTTCAATGAAAGATGACAAGAAAGCCAAACTAATCATTATTATCATCATCATCATCCGTTCTCTTCCGGTCAATATCACCTATACTGTATATAAGCCTTACTGAAACAGCTAGGGGGGTCATGGGGAGAGGGGGAGGAGAAGGAGAATGAATGACATCGTAAGGAAGGAGAAAGGGTCAGTGTCCCCTAAGTTCACCGCGAAAGTGGGGAATGCCCTTGCTTTTGAAGCTGATAGAGGAGAAGGCGAAAAATGGAGACATCTTCGCCATTGCAGTGTGTGTTTATTACTGAAATCGTGTGTGCAGGTCCTGCCCTACAATCCCACGCAGCTCATCATTTCAACCCCCACCCCCATCCTCTGACATCAGAGAGAGAGAGAAGAGGTAGGAGGGAATCATATTTTGTAACGAAGCTGGAAAGGAGTGGGAGAGGGTAACGAGTACCACCCAAGCTAAGGATAGCTTTAGCAGCAAAAAAGTGATCAAGAAATCAAAAAAAAAAGGCTACGGCAGGGGGAGGAGGAGGGAGAGGAGGGGGTTTAAACACTTAAAAATATTTTTTCACTTGTATTCCTTACCCCCTCCCCCCAGTCTACCACTAAACGTATACTGTGAGGGGGGGAGAGGTGCGGCTAGGACGTAAAGCGCCCTCTAGTAACACAGTTAATAGTATTATCGACACCTAGCCATGTTGCCGATTTTATAAAAAAAACCTCATAAAATTATTATTATTATTAATAGTAATCCCTGAACGGGACAGTGAATAACCGGTGAGGGATGGGACAATGTGGAGGGTAGACGAAAAAAAAAAATTGGGGAAGCGAAATGAGTGAAGTGGAGGAGAGAGTCGCATACTTCGTCTCCAAACATCTCGATCGAACAAAGGCCAGTGAACTCGGCGGCGGCCACCGCCATATCAGCTCACCCACTCACTCCCCCCAAACACAACCCTAGAGAGAGGTTTATGTAACAGTTTGCAGGATGCGAACCGAGGGTCATCCTACGGGTCAACCATCAGTCGAATTACAAATAAAACCACGCAACGCGTACTCGTTAATAAGGAAGTAAAACAGTAATGGCGAGGAAAAGGGACCGTTTGGGTATTGTTATTGGGACGGTCAAAAAATGTGGAGGAAGGAGGGGTTGTATACTTGGGGGAAGAGAGTGGGGTGGGATGTGGAATGGAAATGAGAGACAGGGAGAGAAAATATGCACTCCAGAATGAGGTCGATATTTTGACAACGAGGGAGAGAGTTTTTTAGAGCTCTTCACATTCTCATAATAAAAGAATCAAAAACTCCTTGCTCCAACTCGCACCCTTCACTCTTATATACCCTCGCCTCTTCCCCCTCCCCCATTTTTTTTCAAACTGACCCCAAGACCGACCTGAACTTCATGAATTGTTTTTTTTTTTTAATCTTTCTGTCTGTCTCTTTTAGTGAGAGTGAAATGTGTAACGTCCTCCGTGGCGGGACACACGAAGACCTGGAACGAGAATTTCTCTATCCCGGGCCGAAATTCGTGGCCGAAAACGAGGGCAATACCGGCGTGAATACAGCCCTCGTATGCGTCACAACAGTCGACAGAGAGAGGTTGCGCACTCATCATCATCATTACCATCACCACCATCACCATTACAGGCATCTCCATCATCATCACCATCACCACCACCATCATCATCAACAGCAGTCACTGCCATTTGTGGAACTGGGCTTGCCCCGAAACACCGACGATCCCGTTATTCCTTTCACAGGTAAATTATTATTATCCAAACCATCATGACAACCAGGTATCCCTCCCTTAACACCTCCTAGGTTGAAGTAGGGTCCTCACCCCATAATGCTCAACTTCGGTCACAGGTTCTTACAAACAGTTTATCAGAGTCAGGCCACAATATTACGGTCTGTCTGTCCCGCATCAGAATCGACATTGATGACAGACACCTCCGGGGCTAACGTAGCTCATGGCAATGCACCTTCCTCTTGAGCTGGCAAACTACAGGTTCGATCCTGACCAATGTGGATAGCAGTCTTTTCCAAGCGTCCCAGAGAGTGGAGGTGTGGGGGGAAGAAAGATAAACATCAAGTGCGCCTGCCTTCTGTCCCAGAAAGGAATTTGCATATTGTATAATGGGGTAGTACAACGTAATCACTGCTAAAGTTAAAATAACCCCTGTATTATTTCAGATGCCAAAAATGTGGACGAAGCCACCCGTCACAAGTGCGACGTCTGCGACAACGTGCCCATTGCAGATATGTTTACCAAATACAACATAGACAGTCACTTAAGGATACACGTGAGTAGCATATTTCGAATAATTTATGAACGACCCTTATGACCTTGGTTACTGGTCACTACTCTGCGGAAGGGGAGAGGGGGGGAGAAAACAGTGTGCCATTTCACACCCTCCTATGGGGGCTTGACTATCATGACAGACAAATCCGTTAGAAAAACCTCTAACCTGATATCCACTATTAGTGAAGTTGGATCAGCGGGGGAACGTCTTATTTCAATTGAGCAGGTCAGGTCCCCCCCCCTCACCCCCTCCCTCACCCCACTCTATTTAGCATTAATTTTCCAGTTTAAAAATTAGGAATAAAAAATTATACGGGGTAGTCCTGGCACCACCAGGTCTAAAAAGAAGGGAGTAAGGGTGGGGGGGGTAGAGGGGGGTGAGATGTACACCAGCCCGTACCTTCTCCATTTCTGAGTTATTCGACTGACTACCCATTTAACCAAAAAAAAAGAGAGAGAGAGAGGGGGGATGAAAAAAAAAATAACCTATCATTTCGTCTCCCATCATTAAAGTGTCATTGACAGTACTGTCAGTTCACTGAGCACGCACACATACACACTTTTTTCTGACGTCACCTATTTATGCGTACTTGTGTCGTCGTCCGGTTTCGCCAACTCCCCCCCCCCTCCCCAATGAATGATATCTTCCTTTTCCGGTCTGGCGCACAAGTTTCCCACAGTTCCTTCTACACTTCCTCAAATGTATACAGTGGAGTCACTAAAATCACGCACTCATTCACACATTAAACCCCCACCACTAGGTTGTGCTTCCGACAAGGCTTGAAAGGAGTCAGTTCCCAATCCTGCACCCCTACCCCCTCCAACTGATTCAACAAAATTTAAAAAAAAAACCTCAGGTAATAGATAGAGTATAGAGCGAAATCAGTAAACGAAATCACGCCGTGTCTAGGACGACGTTGGTGGCAGTTAGCAATGATGGTGGTGGTGACAGGTTCGATGCCACGTCTGCATACTTTAAATTACGTTTTCAAACATTTACGATCGGTGGTGGTGGTGGTAGCGGCGGCACTGCCAAAAAAAAACGATAATCGTCATAACCATTAAAAAACGCAACCGATTAACCTTTCGTTACCCGTTCCTTGTCACTCACCCTAAATCCCTCCTTTCCTAACCCCCCCATTTCGCTTAACACTCGCTAACCATATGGCGTATGGCACTGACCTTCAACACTTTAAAAACTCCACCAGAGGGAGGAGGAGAAGGACACCTCTTTCCTCTATCTCCTAAATAATGACGATCTTACATTTCGACCATGTCCCACTACGAGAATAATACTTCCACAACAAACCTGCTCCTGGGACTGTCCGCACGGAGCAGTGCGTGTGGACAACACACAAAATATAATTTTGAGTATTACTGACGTCGGTCTGCCAGTCCCAGAGGTCATTCATTAGCTGACGTTAGACAATATGGGGGGAGGAGGTAGGGGGAAAACGCGGGTAATTTCTGTACGTGGTCTGGGACTTTTCCGGTGTAGAGGCCCATCACGCGAGCTATGTCGACATTGCACACACGATTCCCATTCGGGACGACAGACAACCGGCCAAATTCATTTTCCTTTCATTCCTGCCTTCATCAGCTCTGAGGTTCAGCAACTAGAGACCAGTGGTCAAAAAAGTTCAGCCTTGATATATAATGAGCATCGCTAATAGGCTCCAAAATAACACCCGAAAGGTGAGAGGGGGGTTAAAAAGAATATATTCCACTGTTTCGAAGGAGGAAGTGGCAAAGAAGGAGAGCGTCCTCAATTCGTTTTTACTTGACCACCACCACGACTATTGCATACCACCTGTCATAGGTGGACATAAGTACTTCCTTCTTGCAAAAAAAAAAAAAATACAAAAAATGACCGTTAGAATTTTCGAATCTGGCTCAGTGGCTCAGTAAATCGACGAATGCAGGATCGCTTCCGTTGTCGAAACAGATGGTTTCTTTACCAGGTGAGAGAGAGGAGAGGAAAACCCTAAGTTCCTTTTCCGTCACATGACATGTAAAGTTGTGGCTCCGGATGTCCCTGCACGATACCATCACTGCCCCGTAAGCCAACCCTATCGCCACATACATACGTGTTGATCAGTGGCGAGATGTCCAGGTATAGGAGCTACCGCCCTGGCATATCGATGGCGAAAGAAAAGTGCCCCAAGGAAAAAAAAACAGGCCGAGAGTAAGGGATTGCAGACGGCTGTATTGCGTTGGACACACCAGTTCTCGTCTGATCACTGAAGTTAAGCAACGCAAGCCTAGTTAGTACAGACATGGGTGGTCGCTCGGGAAAGCTGGGTACTGCTAATACCCAATAATCGTCGCATTAGTGTAGTGTCTGCGCAGTATATGCATTAGAACTATACAGTGGACGGGTCTCTAATGACCTCGTAGTTGACGGGACCTTAAACTCCAACAAACAACAAAAAACTCGTCTGATCACTGAAGTGAATCAACGCAACCCCAGCTAGTACTAGCATGGGTGACCGCTTGGAAACACTGGGTACTACTAATACACAAAAATCGTCGTTGTTAACAGCGGTAGTGTATGTGTGGGTGTGCAGACTCTGCATTAGAACTACGCAGTGGACGGGGCACTAATGACCATTGTAGTTGAGGGGCCCTGAAACACCAACGAAACGGAAAATGCAGGAAGAGCCGTCCAATAGTTCGCTTACGTAACCGCTTTCGACCCAAGGTACCCAATCAGGAGAACAAGCAAGCAACTCCTAACCTTTTTCTCGCCTATGGCATGGTCGGGTACCGGCAGCTGTCGGGAGCCGGTTGCCGGCCAAAGCTGCACCCCTACGCTTATTTATCGTCGCGGTCTAGTGTTCGTTGGGGAATGCGACCGATGCGTACCCACTCTGGAGAAAGGGTTAAAATGATGATGACCGTTAGGATTTTCTATTGAAAGAAGAAGGCGCGACAAAGACTTAGATTAGTGGAGGTGTTGGGAGGGAGAGGGGTTTGAAGAAGGAAGGGAGAGGAGGAGGAGGAGGACGGGGAGCGGAACGGGAAGAAGAAGAAGAAGAGTGTCGACGACGGTGACGACCGGGAGGGATATTTTTCGTGAAGAAAAAGTAGGCGACCATCAAAAGAGAGTACAAACAACGGTGAAAGGGTAACGAACGCTTCCAACAACCGGAGTTCCTTGACACTTGAAGAGCTCGCGCTATTACTACAACTAACAACATACACACCATACTTCCTACACGACAAAATAGTCAGGAAATTTAGGAGAGAGAGAGAGAGAAAAAAAGAGATCTCCACGCACAGGGTGTCCCGTGCCATCCCCTTAAAATAGTCCATCCACCGAAACCACATCGGAGAAAGACCAACTGGGAAGCCACAACAACGGCCAGTGAGAGAGAAAGAGAGACAATAAGAGATTCCATAAATCTCCTTTACACCGCCTACTATAGCTTGTCTCCCCCCCCCTTGTCCTCCTTTTAAGTACTGTCCAACAACGGCCACCATCAGCTTCCAGATGAATCAACTTCTCAAAAATAAAAAAAAAATAACGGGGGGAGGGGGGCCAACATTAAAAATATAACAACATCAAGCTCTAGTTTCAAACCTCTATTTCCCGATTATTTTTATGACTAAACTTCGCGCGGTCGTGGGTCCCCTTGCCAAGAATAACAATCCAACCCCCGCACTCTTCACATACACGGGCCGAGGGAACGACATTACCGCAGACATACCCCGGGTGACGACCCCCACCCACTCCAACATCATCTTACTCATCTCACTTTTCCTTAGCTTCAGTTCCTATTCCAAAAATAGAGAGGCGAAAAAAAAAACGAGCCGCGCGATTCACACGCCATCGCCCCAGATAGATATTAGATACACTGCACATCGCGCGACGCCACGCTCAGTCGGCGATATACCAGCCGCTGTCGCCGACAACCATTGCCACGCTGATAGAGCACGTTAAACACGAACCATTGGCCACTACCGGCTAAGCCGTCACGGCTGAAAGATTCTTCGGCGAGGATCAAGTATGGTAACGCCGAATTCACTAGCACAGGATGAATGCCAAAAGGGAGAGCGAGGGAGAGAAATAGAGGGGGAGGGATAGAGAGAGATATGCAGAGACGGAGAGATTCAGAGCAGTGGCGTCGCTAGGATTGGCGTCACTCAGTGCGGTGACGCCATGGTGTCACCCCTTCTCCCGAAAAAAAGCCGCTTCTTCTGCTTTGGTGTCACCCCATTTGTCATGTTGGAAGTGGTGTCACTCGGTCTCTCGCACCCCCTAGTGACGCCACTGTCAGAGAGAGAGAGAGAGGGAGAGAGATGCAGGGAGAGAGATGCAGAGAGAGAGAGGGAGAGATATGAAGTGAGAGAGATTCAGGGAGAGAGATGCAGAGAGAGAGAGGGAGAGATTCAGGGAGAAAGATGTAGAGCGAAAGAGAGGGCGAGAGATGCAGAGAGAGGGAGAGATTGAGGGAGAGATTCAGGGAGATGCAGAGAGAGGGAGAGAGAGATTCAGGGAGAAAGATGTAGAGCGAAAGAGAGGGCGAGAGAAGGAGAGAGATAGGGAGGGAGAGGAAAAAAAGGTTATTGAAGACGAACGGACACTTGAAAATGCCCACCTCAGTACTAAGCAGGTGTGTAATAGCGGCTAGTTAAAACTAACACCCACTAGCCAAGAGAGAGAGACAGGGAGGGGTGCGAGAAATGGGAGGGGGGAGGGAGAGACGCGGATAAAACCATCAAATGTCTTCCTTTAAAACTTGGGCGTAAGAGAGGTGGGATTGGATGGATGAGGGGGGCAAAAACGAGGAGGAGAATTCGACCCAGTACATAACCTTATCCAAATTAGGCCAACGCCCCCGCTTGGCAGTTTTAGGTCGCTTACCCACCTCCTCTTCCTCCATCTCTTCGCTCTATTCGTTCTCTTTTGCTTTCACATCAGCCCACTAGAGGGAAGACGGGGGCAACATCCGCTCTTAGCAGCAGCGCCGCTACCACCACCACCACCGATCCCCCTCTGTCCTCCACTCAAACCACCAACCAACCACCTTTAGATTTAATTTGCTCCAGTTTAATAAAAAGGCTGTTGACATCGACATTTTTTACACGTCCGCCAAACGGGCGAAAACTGAGGAGAGACGGAAGGACAGGGAGGGGAAGGGTGAGGGTAGAGAAAAAGGGGAAGGGAGGG
Organism: Trigoniulus corallinus; assembly: GCA_013389805.1. Lineage (NCBI taxonomy): Eukaryota > Metazoa > Arthropoda > Diplopoda > Spirobolida > Trigoniulidae > Trigoniulus > Trigoniulus corallinus. Next base: position 19,496,224 of record JAAFCE010005724.1, on the reverse strand, counting down.
GGAATAAGGGGCTGCTGACACTATCCTCCTGACATAGGACTCGAATTTGGGTGACATGGGTATGAAAACATGAGGGAGGGGGGAGAGAACGAAAAGAAAAGGAGAAGGGTGATGATGGGGGGGGGTCAGGACGGAGAGGAGAAGGGGGGGAGGTTAACGATAAGAAGAAAAACTGTTGATCGATTATCATAGAGGGCGCTCGCAATCACCACTAAACAAAACCGACATTGCAAAGACGACTCTATTGAAAGAGAGAGAGACAGTGAGAGGGAAGTTGGCAATCCAGTTTGATTCTCCCCCCTCCCTAACTCACCCGTCCAGTCAGGCCCCGTCCCGTCCCCCCATCGCTTCCTATTTATTTATTTCCTGAATTGTTTTTCACTACGCCATGCTCTAATCTCGTACAATAATAATAATAACAACAATAATACAGTGAAGAAGAAAGTCGATAACCTTTACTTTCTTCAAGAAATTGATAGCGAAGAAAATACTCATAATAGCCCGCGTCTAGAAATGAATTAAGAGAAGGGAAAAGGGGGGGTCTGACTTGACACCCCTGTCACAGGTACGCACACACACAACACATAATATACCTCTTCGGGTACTTCTTAACCGTATAAGATTCGCGTGGAGAGGAGAAAATGGGAACACCCTCCTTGATAACTCTTTAATAAAGTCTTTTCCACTCCTCCTTTAGCCGTCCAGTGTCCACCCCAATCACTGACCTCCCCCCCCGTTCCCCGTCCCATCAGCGAGATTAATCATTAACAATTGTGATCATGATGATGATAACATACTAATAAATAATCTCTGTAACCATTACAATAATTGATAGTCTTAATGAATTCAACCAAGCGCCATCTTTATCGCCCATTTAATCTGGACACTACCCATACCTATCCCGAGAGAGGAAGGGGGAGGGAGGGGTTAGGGGATGCATTATTAGTCAGCCATTGCACTTCACGAGAAACTCAGGCCTTCAACCTCCTTCCAAACTACTAATAATAGCCTTTTGGCGTTGTTTGCCTGCTGCTGCTGCTGCTGCTACTACTACTACTACAACTTCCGGCCAACCTTCCTTTCTTCTTAGCTCTCATTTCTCAGAATTTTATGAACTGTCCCTCTTTACCCGAAAAATCCCTAACCCCGAATAATAATTCATTAGAAATCCCCTTATCGATATATAAAAACACATCAACAAAAAAAATGTTCAGTCCTAGGGTGCTCGGCATGTGAACTCACGGTTGAAGGTTCGATCCTGGCCGAGATCTCTGGGCTTGCTTTTCGAATGGGTGACAGGGATGGGAGCTACGAGTATGCCTTGAGCGGCTGTATTGCGTTGGACACACCAGTTCTCGTCTGATCACTGAAGTTAAGCAACGCAACCCCAGATAATACTGGCATGGGTGACCGCTTGGGAACACTGAGTACTGCTAATACCCAAAAATCGTCGTAACAGCGTGGTGTCTGCCGACCCTGCATGCATTAGAACTACGCAGGGGACGGGGCTCTAATGACCGTTGTAGTTGAAACAAAACAAAATCGAGTATGCCTTCCATCTCTTTCCCCCTTCCCCTGACCCCCCTCATGGGAGCGGCGAATTGCGTCGGACACACCAGTTCTCGTCTGATCACTGAAGTTAAGCAGCGCAACCCAAGCTAGTACTGACATGGGTGGCCGCTCGGGAAAACTGGGTACCGCTAGTATCCAAAAAATCGTTGCATTAGTGTAGTGTCTGTGCAGTTTCTGTATCAGAACTACACAGTGGACGGGCCTCTAATGACCTTAGTAGTTGAAGGGCCCTAAAACACCAACAAACAACAACAACAACTGACCCCCCCCTCCCCCACGATGGGAAGAAAGTTAATCTGTAAAGGAGCTCTTCTATATGGAGGAGTGTTGGATTTCATTCTGTCCCCTGGAGTCGTCAAAAGAAACTGTCCCAGAAAGTCTGTCGTTCAAAAAGTTGGGTGTTGTGGCATAGTAGAGGCGGGGACCAGATGAGAAAGGGGGAGAACACCTAAAATGTATATACCTTCCGTCAGAGAGTAACCTTTATAATTAGCCTCATAAAAACCGCTAAACACCTTATAATTACTACCTGTTGAAGAATGGTGAGTGACCTCCTCACATGTATCTTTTCAGCAGAAGACGCAGACGACGCCCTTGCACGTAGCCTGTACACTGCCATTTGGTGCCTCTTGGGTTAAGATATTGTGTGCCAAAGGTGCCCGGGTCAACGAGCAGAATCAGGATGGACAGACACCATTACATTTGGTCCTTCTAGGTGAGTAAGTGAGTTCACCTCACAGAGAATAAATAACACAACCTCTTGCGTTGCTTGTCATGGTCAGTGGCTGGTCAGTCAGTACGTGCATCATTTATAGTCTGTTTTTCTTTTACCTCCCATTTTCTTCAGGTGATGTTCGACACCAACGGAAGAACATGGAGGACTGTCTGTCTGTCCTTCTGCAGTGTGGTGCAGATGTCAACATCCCAGACAAGGAGGGTGAGACGCCTTTGCTCTACCTAAGAACGTTCCTCAAGAAGGGCCTGTATGAAGAAGCTGCCGCGGTAGCCAGGGCCCTGCTGAAGCACGGAGGTGACCCCAACGCCGTCAATCGCCAGGGTCGCACCCTACTCACCTACAGTGTTTACCACTTGGACGACAGCATCGCACTCTCCAGGCTGCTGGTCAACCACGGCGCCACCACCTGGTGCGGTACCCGTGAAGACATTGACCAATCGTCATTCAGCTGGTTCCTCAAGTCGGTCATCCGACTACGGCAACTCGAGAACTGCCATCTCACTCTCAAGTTGCTCGCCCAGGTGATGGGTGAGGCGCCAAAGAGAATGCACGCCCACGTCCTGCGGACAATGTTCCGCCACGTTCGCTGCTTCCGCGTCCTCGGTCCAGTCTTCCTACAGCTCAAGCTCGGAATGATGAGATACTGGAGTCAGCCCCACGACCTCAAATACCTGTGCCGCCGAGCACTGCGGAGGTCCATGGGACCCAAAAGAATCACATCTGCCACGCCCCACTTGGGATTGCCCAGACCTCTGCAACGATACGTGCTCATGGAGTGAGTGGACAACGGGTAGTAATATTCTGTCCTGCTAAGAGGTGTGTGTGTCTTTGTGTGAGCGTGCGCTAAACGTGAGCCATACAGCGGATAAGGGAGAGGGTGACGTCACACAAGTCAGAAGAGGAATATCATCACCCTCATCCTCTCATCGTCCACACACGCCTTTGCTTGCCCACCATTATCATCGGCGCCACGCATCCTTCGAGGACTTCCGATTGTGACCACTACCAACACCTTTTTTTGTGCGAGATGGTCACTTCAACGTGTTACACTGTGCTCTGTGTTCGTGTCCGTGTTATCAGTCGTGTCGTAAAACTGTCATCGTTATTCATATGGTCATTTTTTTGACAACAGACACATGCCTCCTCCTCCTCCCATTCTTGTTGTTATCGTCGTCGTCGTCATCATCATCATCATTCATTCATTCGCATGGACATCCATCATCGCCCTCTTCACCCCTGGATTGACCATCGCGACGAATACAAATGGAATATACAGTACGAAAACGCCATAGGGAAAAAAGCCTTGTAAAACAGTGACTTTTTTAGGTGCCTACCCACACAGCCCTTGGAATTCTGCGTATGTCCATAGAATAGTAAGCACACCGTTACATCCCACTAGTTCCCGGATCATTCGAGCCTGAGATCACTCATACGCATTTATCATCATCATCATCATCATCACCACCACCACCACCACAACCATTTCCCATCAAACTACGTATCCCATAACAACTATTGACCACCGTAATTCACCCGCAACTCAAACTAGTCATAAATCCAGCCCCCTCCCTGTATATCACATTCCTACATAGGCCTGAGGCACAGACAGGGTGAAAAAAAGAAGAGTTGAACCCCAGAGGCATTTGCCTCCCTTCCCGCCCTTCACAATAGCCACTAGAGAATGAGTGACCGTTTATTAAAAAGCAATGCATAATATTCACCTAGCATCTGCACACTGCGGGACAGTTAAAGTAAGTTATAGTAATTCCCTTACAATGTGGTCAGTGACGTGGGGGGGGAGTCTCTAACCCTAATTTAATCCTCTGGTTCACCGATACACCCCTAAGGATTTTGCGATTATTCGGGACAAACGAAAAGCAAGTCTCAATTCGTCTCCGCTATCGTTTGGTAGCGTTGCAATTATCCATTTCATTTTGTGCCACTTAGTGAGCACCAAACAAAACGTCCAGGGACGTCCACGTTAAGAGTAATCGCAAAATCCTTAATGCGTCCAAACACTGACCAGCAATCGTGCACTCTAGAAGACCGGTGGCCATACAATAGTTGGAATTTGAAAGCACCCACAAATTAATTACACAGTCCTCATCCTCGATGAAATAATGGCAAGCAGACCAGTGGTGCCATCTATGATCTGTAATGACAAACTAACCTTAAACTAGGCAAGTAGCGCACTGACCAGTTGTAGGACAACAACCAAAACAACCCTTTTTTTCTTTAAAATAAAAATATATTTTAAAATTTATTATTATAATATAAACACTATTATTTTTATGTTAGACTCAGCGCATGATTACAACTGGGATGATGAATATTTCCGGTGACAATTTTCTTATTTCTCTTACCCCATCCACCACCCTCACCCTTAATGTAACTTGTCCAATAGGGGGAAGGCATCCATCCCTGACTATAAAGTAGTGGCTTCAAGTTCTTGGTTTGCAAGAGGGGGGAAAAGGGGTCAGTCAGCAGGGGAGGGGGAAGAGGGCATGGCATACTCCTTCCAACATGGAGCAACATAGCAGTGGCTACGATAGCTCGCGTTACCAAAATTTAGTCCGAAAAGGAGTTAGTAGGACAGGTTCCAGAGGTGCGGGACAAGAAGTTTTGGGAATGACTTGCCTGGCATGAGAGGGGTAGAAGAGGAGACGGGTAATGCTACTCGAGGATCACCGACCTAGCGGGCACAGATGTGTACTCCTCAGTGTCATACAGTGGGACGGACTGGGTTTGAACTGGGAGGGGGGGGAAGAATTAAGCAACAACTCACTAGTACTTTATGACTGGAAATTGTAAGAAAAAATTTCGGGAGGGGGGATGTTCCGTTATGACACCGCTGTCAAGAGTAACACTGGCTCCATCTTCCTTACTTAACCAATAACTGAGTCCACACCACTACACCTTTCCCCTTTCCAAGTCTTTCCAGTGGGCGTAACTTCGTAAGGTCCTACACCACAAAAAAAAAAAAAAAAAAAAAAGATTTCACCGTCAAAACAGGTAGGGTTGATGACCAAAAGCCAAACCTGCGTCCCTCAAATGACTCATCCCATACCAGGATAAGATTTGTTCCTTATCGTTATTATATTTTTGATCATAATTTTTTTTAATATTAAGCGCTCAACTAAATTGGGCCCATAAACCACATGGACCCAACAGCTTCTTCTTACCTAACACGGAAGTTATGCCTACGGTTCCTTTGCCTCTCATATTCGATTCTTATCTAGGACCTTTCTATGTACTTTTTTGTTTGTGTTTTAAGGTCCCGTCAACTACAAGGTCATTAGAGACCCGTCCACTGCATAGTTCTAATGCATACACTGCACAGACACTACACTAATGCGACGATTATTGGGTATTAGCAGTACCCAGCTTTCCTGAGCAACCACCCATGTCAGTACTAACTGGACCTTTCTATGTAGGTGTGTACTGTAAATAAAAAATACTATAACACGGTAGTAATGTCATTACTGAAATAAAATGTCGCCACTGGTCATACCTAGGACAACTTCAGGCTCTTGCAGAGTTAACCCTCCCCCTCCACCCTTTGCACACATCATTCTCATCAACCTTCTACATCATCATAATTGGGAGTGAGAAGGCAGAGCCTTCCAACAACCCACCACTCCCTCTTCCTCATTTTCATCTGTTAACCCGACCCCTACTAAGGAGTATCCAGACAACATGGCCGGACATCCACACTAAACGTGTTTGGGATGGGGGAAAGGGCCTAAGTTAAACGGAGAGATGAGAAAGGGAGGAGAAGGGGGTTACTACTTTACTCCTTTACCCATTCACCCGTTTCTTATCTTGCGGGATAAGGGAGGGCTAGGAAAGGGGAGAGTGAAGGGGAAGTTCAGAAAGAGGACAGAGAGAGGGGGGAGGAAGAGAGACAGGAAGAAAGAGGGGACGATAGAGTCCAAGAGAGAGAGAGAGTGGGGGGGAGAGAGAGGGAGAGGGCGGGGGAGGAAGGAAGGGGGACTACTCAAAACTAGAGGGGTAGATACGAATCTGATCACGAATCATTGATCAGAAACCGTGATAATTAGTGCGTTGCCACACCCTTTATTCACTGCCAAATGTCGACGACGCGTTCCCCGTTTAGTTTCTGGCTGTCTTTATTTTTACTGCTTTTGGTCTTTCAGTTTACCTCTCTCCATATTTTTCAAACTCACAGGAATTTATGATGTGGCCTCTCATGGCACCTTATATTCATTCATCTCTTCCACACGTGTTAGTGGATGGACATTTTGAAAGAAACAAAATTTGCCCTAAACACAAAAAACGAGCCTCTGGAGGGAGGAAAGGGAAGGGTGCGGGGGGATGGGGGGATTGTAATCTACAGAAGGAAAAAAAAACGAAAAACCTTACTGTATATTTAGTATTATCATAATTATTATCCCAATTAAGAACGCCGACGACACCAAACTGCCAATTTTATGCATTCCTGGGGACAAAAGAAATAAAGAGTGAGTGAGTGAGAGGACAGAGAGAGAGAGAGAGAAACAAAATATCATATTCGTTGAGGGTCACTTTTTTTTCGACCACCCTCAATAAAATAAAAAAAAAAGAGTTTTTTTTCTTGTCATCGTTGTTGACAAACAGAGAAAAAAAAACATAAGCCAGCATTTCACAGCCAGAATGTAATAACTCCGTAAACCTCTTCTTATAAGATGACATAACTATATTTAAACATATCTCTTTATAAACTCTTCAAGCTTTGTGATACGATTGGATATTATTATTATGATTATTATTATTATTATTGTTAATAATATATTTGCTTAAAAAAGAAAAGAACTCTTACTCTACTACATGTCATGCCCTATTTTGTGGAAGCATACTTTCAATGTCAATTTTTCTCACTCTCAAATCTACGTACCGCGAGAGAGGTGTAAGGACAGACAGAGTGGAAAATATATATATATATACATATATCCATGTCCTTCCCAAAGACGAAGGGGAGGTCCTCCTTGAACGCTTTCTTCCAAAATACACTAAACAACACTACATTTCAATATTAGAGAACTACAACCATTTGATGAACTGAAATATTATGGATTGCTGCTCAATTAAATCAGACAGAAGGAGAGAGAGAGAGAGATTAGGACGACAAAAAGAAAGAAACAAGAAGAAATAATCATCATCGCCATCACATCACCATCTCTATCAGATGGGACATTAGGATAACTAAATTCATGGGAGGAGAAAGAAAGAAAAAAAAAATTATGAGCCTACCTAATACTTTTCGTCTAATATTAAAATGTGTCTTATTTCTATCTTCCACACGTAAAACAAGACGGTGTCGACGACAATGGCGACAACGACTAGTGATAACAAATCATCATTTTCTATTTGTATCTCTCAATTACTCTTCTTGTAACCAACACTTTGTGTCATTTGTGTTTTTCAGTTGTAGATCTGGAATGAAGGAGAAAATATATATATATAAACGTCTTGCTTTAAAAAAAACAACTTCTTTTTAAGTTTAACTAAGAAATTCTTACCAAACAGGGCTCATAGCGGTAAGGAGAGGGAGAGAGAGAGAGAAATGAACCATCAATAATTGGTAGCTAACGTCTTTCCTAACAAGTTTACATATGTGACCAATGACAAAATATGTTACATCGCAGACGGTAGTTATAATTATTAATAACGTAAAGGCCTTACCAAAGCAAAATTTTCATTTGTTATTATTGTTTGGTATACAGGTGTACTAAGAGTTTAAAGTGCGTGTTTACAGTGGAAAAAAAAACCAACCTCTTCTCCTCTTTCGCTACTAGTAACTACTACTGCTACTCTTCTTCCGCTGTAATTTTTTTTTGTAAGGTGTACAGATGGAAGACCGAGAGAGAGAATTTAAAAACCCACCAGATCAATTTTTATCTTCTTTTAAATATTAATTACGTATGTGAAAAAAAGCAAATTATCTAATGTTGTTGTTGTTGCTTATCGATGCAGAAACATATGTGTTTGTTGTCCAAGTGTTTTCTCAGTTTTTTTTTTTTTTGTTTTTAGATTCCACTGTGTTTATGTCCGTTAATGTGTTTATTTAAATTTGTGCTACCCCATTCATATTATATGTATATTGAAAAAATAATGAGAAAAGTGTGATCAATGAAATTAGCATAATGTTCAGTACAACATCCTTTACCTCGTCGTTCCTGTAATACATCTTACCAAACTGATGTGTGATGTTTTAAGTCTATAGAAATTTCAAGTCTCTATAACCATATTTCTTCTTGAGTTCCCTCCTTGTCATCTCTTCCACACTCAAAAAAAAAGAAAGAAAGAAAAAAAAAAAGAAATCCAATTTAGTCCCATCCCGTTTCCCCTCTGCCCTCCCAGCACATACGCACAACAATATACCTCAAAATATGATTGCACGCAAGTTTTTTTTCACTCTTTAGTCAAAATACGCCTAGTTATTTAAGGCACATGCTTTGTTAGCAAAGTATACTACTATTTTAATATGCACCTTTCTTTTCTGTGATTGTTATCTATATACATATAAGTTATGTAATGCTTCAAATAGCGTGTAGATAAAATTTTTTCGTATTTGTGCGCACTCAAATATATACATATACATAGAGAATTATCTCCTTGAGCTCGTTTTACATTATGCAAGTGACACCGTTAACCCACTTGAAATTTTCATCAGGTCACAAACCAAATTTTGAGTAACAGATTCTTCTATTCATACTGTTGGCGCGCATCACTATCACGTAAAAACAATTTGGTCTCATTTACAACTACAGTATATAGTAGCACGTTTCAAAACGGTAACTGATAGTTATGAACTTACTGATAAGTATTTTTTGATGTGTCAGTGACGTCCTAAAAACTGTGAATCGACTTAAAATTGATAAAAATAATTATATAATACTAAAACCACAGTATGAAGTAGTAAATAAAGCCTCAATGGAAATTATAAATTATCCAAATTCTCTTTGTGGAGTGACGGACTGCCTAATTTCGTTTTTGAAGAAATTCTTCTAATGCAAAGTGCATTCATAAAACCTGAGATTCTCGGAATAAAGTCTTGAAAATATTCGCAATGTTAAACAAAATTGCTATATTTCTTTCGAGAAGTAGAAAAACCAATATCCATTCCATCTCCGAAATCTTTGTAGAATGTGGAGATAGAGAACGAAGTTTAACCTTCCGTCCACAAGGCGACGATTTTCAAAACACGTTGCAAGGTGGGGTCTGTAATAACCCCGAAGAGTTTTTCATTTTCATGGCTTAAATATTCAGAATAAGGGCATTATTATAGATATTGAATTAAATACCATCCATATAAATGTTAAAAAAATGAAAATAATTTGGAAACATGCTAAAAAATTTATATTACCCAAGAAACCCGAGACATCATCATCACCATACCCTTATTCCACCTATGGCAGGATTGGGTCTGCGGGTTCTAGTCCTCCACTCCTGCCTATATCCCACAACGTCCCCGTCCACCCCAAGCACTACCATAGCCTTACGGACATCCTGCTCCCACGTCTGCTTTAGTACCCAGTGTTTTCAACCAGCCACCCATGTCGGTACTAACTTGGGTTGCGTTGCTTAATTGGAAATAAAATATGCTAATTACTTAGGAAAGCTGCCAACTTCCCTAGATAAGTAAAGAAAACATGGGATAACAAGGTGACCGTCCACAAGGTGACGAATTTGGACACACATTGCAAGGTGGGGGTCTCTTATGACCCCCAAAAAGAGTTTTTGGCTTTCACGGCGGAAATACAGTATATTCAGAATAAGGACATCAATTAAACATATTGAAGTCCATTAGGCTAAACCCCCATTAGTATAGGGGTAATGCTGACTATTACTGAGAATAGATAAAGAAAAAAGTGTTTTGAAGAGGTGCCATCAAAATGCTACGTACATCACAAGGTGGGGGTCCCAGACCTGTTCCTTTTCACCAAAATTGGAAATAAAATGTGCTAATTACTTAAGAGACCTGACCACTTCTGTACTTAAGTAAAGCAGACATTGGAGAACAGGTACTCAAAGCTTGGTTAAAATTAGAGAAAGTGGTACATGAACAGATACAATTTTATAGGTCTGGGGTAAGCTGAAACCCTACCTTGTGGACGGAAGGTTAATTCTAAGTCCAGAATTCTATACAGTAAGTGAATGCACATATTTTCAGGGTAATATTCCTTACCTTTTACTTTTTCTAAATCCTATTTTATAAAAGTATTTTAATAAGCTAATCGTGACTACGAGGATTATAACAATTGAAAATTCATAACAAAGAACTGGGATTCTTCTTCTACTGTACAAGTTGAAATTTGGCGCCTTAGAAATAGAACGCGCGTTCCTGCCACTTTGGAAAGCAATAAAAAGCAAGCTCATTCAAGTGAATGGTGGAAAGAAAAGGTTATTAACCCTATAAATAAACAACGACAAGCTTTACGATCAAAATCAAATAATTATCATGTCGTCGCAAAAAAAAAAGAAATACTACAATTATAAATTAGAATTATCAAACACTTTCACTACAGCGCCAACCTTCAACGAGAATACCACAGAACACATTTTGTTCTCTTTCAATTCAACGACGCCGAATTGGGTTATAGCTCTCATCAATAAAGCGCTTTAACATATTGACGTACTATAAAAGTCATGACGACCTTGGCGCCACTTGCCATCGAAAAAAAAAAACCACTCTTGGTAAGTGGCGCCACCACTATCATGTGACTTTCCACGAAGGGGAGTGGATATTAACATTTCATTTATACGGGTTGTAAAATACGAGTATCTATTCTGCTACTACTACTACTTACGATTAAAAAAGTGTAATAGGGTGAATGGGTGAATTTACCTTTGGCACTCTTCGTATTTCCCCTCGCAGATTCGTCTCCCCTCCTACCACCCAGACACCATCTTTTACTTTAACTGTTGATTTTCAATGAAAACATGAAAAGAATCGGTAAAAATGGGAGGAAAAGATTCAAAACCTTGTTGTATCACTTACGAGGATGCTCTTAAAAGAGGTAAGACCAAAATTATCACATTTCCGACACGATATCAAAAGGGGCAAGAAAAAAAAATTATAATCTTAGAGGATACGGTAGAAACAAAAAATGAGAGTCGATCCAAAAAATTATCGTAATTACTACCTAATATAATTCGCTCAAGAAATTTTAGTTAGTAGGTCGTTCTCAAAGGTTATTCCACTTAAATACATAGGTTCTTTCCAAGGTAGTAGTGATATGTTAGATAAACATATATATATATTTATAAAACAACATGAATTTTGTGATATTTTTTTGTGAATTAACAGAAGATAAGAAAATAATAAGATTAACTGCCCCCTCCCCTCCCCTCAACCTTCATTCAAAATTTGAAACGAAGGACGAAAAAAGAATTCGAACGACGAATCTTCCAGAATAGAACGTTCGTTTTAGAATAATTATTAAATATGGTGATCGGATAAAACATTCTAATCAATAATAAGAGCCATTCGTTTCGAAATATAAAAATATAATATGTTACGCCCAAGTGAAGAAATTAACTCTCACGTGTTGAAATTCATTCATTTAAAAATGGTTAACTGTGAATAACGGCAATAGAGGAAAGAAAAGGTGATGATGATGATGAAAGCGAAAGCAGAGAGAGAGGATGTTGTGGGTGACATACGTTCAAAGTGGTTCACTAGTGTATTTACCGGTCAGTTTCATTAACAAACAACAACAAAAAAAACACCAATGCAATTATATTTCAATATATAACAAAAAAGTAGATAAATAACGTATTAAATAGATCGATTCGAGTGCTAATCAGTAATATTACCACTTTCCATTATCGGAAGTTTATGATTTATCATCATATCACAACTGTCTTGATGTTCTTTCAAAGATTACACACAACAAAAATGTATACCAGCCGCATTTTTTGCGGCGACAGAGAGACAAAAACCATAAACCTTAGAAAGCTTTAAAACATTTTTAAATCTCACTAGAGATAACACACACAAAAAAACATCAGATGATTTCATGATATAAAAGACTAGAGAGTGGAAAAAACCCTCTCTACATACAGTATACCATCTCGAATTACATTTTGTTTTATCATTAGAGATACAATTACTACAAATTATTTTGTTAATTTATTTTCTTGATTCTTTATAATATTGCATTTTATGCTTTCCGTTTTTCAGTTTCGGATGTCGAAATTAAGCGACTCCGGGATGCGTTTAAACGAGCTTCCACCTTAAACGGGATGATGACCAAACAAATATTCATCAAAGAAGTATTAGGAGATGGTATTCCGGGAAAACTAGCCGAGGTAATATCAATTCTAAATCTGATTTCTTTCTTTGGTGTACGTACTACATTGCCACCAGAAAAGAAAAACAAACCTGGACACAAGCGTACATTGAAGGAGGAGAGGGGGGAATAGGAGGGTGGTCGCCAGATCTTGTCCAGTTAGCAATAAGTGGGGGGGGGGGGTGTCAGATACCTTTGCTGTCACTTCTCCTAAAAACAAAGACAAACTTGCAACCAAAATGTTGCTGAAGATGAACGGCATCAGCTTATGAAAAGGGTGGGAAAAAAAAGTATTGACTATTTCGTAATGAATGTGCCCTAAAGAAAGGACTCGTTGTACCATATTCATAAACATTATAAAAGTTGGCCTTGTATGACGTTAGCATTCAGGAGCGGAGGGGAGGAGGAGGAGGGGGACCACTTCGAACATGATAATTTCCAATTTCCTGGACTTTTTTGTTGGCTTAGATTTGTGCTCTCGACCTCGTAGTCCAGGATCTGTAAAGAGTCAAGGACAATAAGAGAGAGAGAGAGCGAAAGAGCGGTAAAGCACACACTCAATGTCTGAGCTTAGTGAACAGAATTTAATTCATGTCTGATTAAGGGTAGTGCTGTTGTTATTGCCCCACTCTGTACACCTTCAATCGTATTTTAATTTATCAAAGAGAGAGATTAACTTCCTGTGACCTAATAGATGTTACATCAGAGGTCACTTTCTCCCCTAACATTTTTTTTTGATTTCCATTCATCAACAGCACATCTATCAAGCATGTGGTGGAACTTCTAAAGGCATTGGATTTAAGGATTTGCTATGTGGCCTCGTCCTTCTAACACGAGGACACAAAGACGAGAAGATTAAATGTAAGTCGACCAGGATTTGATCCTCAACCTGAACCCTGAACCCTAGTTACAAATGGCATTGTTTGGCAAATCAATACATCACTACTGAATGATTGGCGCCTCATAATTTTTTACAAACTTGGCATATTTTTTTACGTATGAAAGCATAATTTTATTTCGTCCTGGAGAGCGGACAAGGAAAGAGAGATGGAGGGGGGAAGGAGAAAGAGAGGGTAACCTTAAAAACTTTTCAAGGCCATAAGTGATGTTGGGAAGCAGACGGAAAGAGAGAGAGAGAGATATGGTCGATAATAATCGTAATTAATTGTCTGTGATTTTGTAGTCATATTTGGCCTGTACGCCAACGAAGCTGGGACACACGTGAGCAAACAGGATATGGTTCAACTGGTACAAGCATGTGAAGGAGGATACATTCCGGAAGTGGTTGCTAACTGTTTTATCGAGGTAACCATTCACTACCCAGTGAAGACAAGAAGATGATAGGAAATTACCAACCTCATCAACCTAACAATCATTTATACTGTCACATTTTTTTTTTTCGCAGAGTGAAAAAGTGACGTTTGAAGAATTTGGAGAATGGCTAACAGAACACCCAGATGCCACTTCGCTTACCAGGTGGTTGCTTGCAGATCCATGTACTGTGTCCTTGTCCAACGACATGGAAATGCCCACGTTTTATCAAACTCTAGCTGGAGTCACTCACTGTAAGTTTGGTGGATTTTAGAGAGGGAGGGGGAAAGAGCTATTGAGCGTCACGCACCTGTTTCATCATCCCACAGTGGAAGAGACAGACATAATTGAATTGGAGAAAAGGTACTGGATGCTGAAGGCTTACTCGAGAACTGGTAAATTTGATTTGGAGACGTTCATTCCACTCGTTTGTCCACCAATCCCACACTGTCTTTGCGAAGGTGCGATGCTGACAAGAATCTTAATTGATAACTCGGTTACTTGTCTACATCAGTTATCCGCATGCTTATTTGTCTTTTTAAAAGGATTTTTTAATGCATTTGATGAAAATCGCGACGATCACATCGATTTCAAAGAAATGGCCTGTGGAATATCTGCTTGTTGTCGAGGTCCAATTGTAGAACGGCAAAAGTGTAAGAGTTATATATGTTAACAATCTTTCAATAGTGAGACGATATCTTGATGTCTTAAATTTTTTTGTTTATTTTATTGGATTTTTTTTTTTGTAAAAGTCTGTTTCAAGGTTTTTGACACAGACCGTGACGGTGCACTGAACCAAACTGAACTTCGTAAAATGATAGAGGCCTTGATTTACGTTCGATTAGAAAATCACGACCTTCATCGGATGGTAAAAAATGCAGATACGAACATACAGTAACGATTTTCTTGACGTCAAACAAGTTAAATTCCTAATTGTTAATATATTTTCAGGATGAAACGGATGTACCAGTTGACCAGAGGGATGCAGATGCCGTCCTGGAAGACATCATTTCTCACTATGACGCCAATCAAGTATGTAATAGTTCTGTTATCATTCTGTCAGTATTTTCCCTAGAAAATTCAAAATTTTTTCATTGTTACAGGATGGCACCATCACTCTGGACGAATATTTGGTGTGGTCAGTATCTCATCCACTACCGGAATCCTTTCTTAGTCTATTATTTCAGGCAAGAGTCACGAAAACTATTTCTGTGGTGTAGTGGTCTGCTTCACTATGCTCAATCAGTTTATGTTTACATTCCCAGGTGTGTCACATTGTGCTAGGGCTGAAACCGGCCAACCAAGATGATGAAGGAGCAATCGTTCGGTAGGAGGGACATCAAGCTCTTCTTTAAAATTCATGATATGTCAACTCAGTCTCTGGTCTCACACTAGTTTGTTTGTGTCTTGTCCTTTAGGGATTGGCTCGATCGTGATGAACGACGGGGATTTCACGTCGGACAGATATGGTATCTTGTGTCCATGGAATGGTGGAAGACCTGGCACGATTACATCAACCACAAAGTAACCTTCATTATTGCTAATCATGGAAGGAAGTTTGCGTTATGGTGGGTGCATGTGTGTCTTTTCTACCATCAACAGATGATAATGGCTGACGGAGTAACTCATCAGAATGGCATAATGACCACCAGCAGTAGCAGTGGTAGCCTGTGCAGCTTAAGTAGTAGCGCGTTAACAGGAAGCCTAAAGCGTACAAAGTTACACAAAAAAGTGGTGAACTCTGAAATGATGAACCATACATCGACCTCAACAGTTGCAAATGGGCTGGATACTAGTGCAATTCTTGACTCAACGAATGGATCGACTGACGAAGGAATTTCATCTGTCTCAAAGTAATTTGCCAAAATGATTTCTCATCGGAGTCGATGCTGAACTTCCTAAAAACCGTGGAACCAAATTGAAGGAGATACTCTTATCGTTACAGATCAAACAGCGTTAGTGCCACACCTAATGGTTCTCCTCGTGTCTATAGAAAACAGGCTACGACATCCTCAGGACAGTCACAGATGTATATCATGGCACAAAGACCTGCAGCTATTGATAACAGTTCCCTCGTCGTGTCCAACGTGCCAAAAGTAAATTCATCAATTCTAATGAGTCAGTTATAAGGAGCTCTTGGAAGTTGCACTCTCCATTTTTTTTAACTCCTTTGTTTTTATAAATGTCTGACGTTAGGTTATGACACTGACTGGAGAAGGTGGAAAATTGAATAAAAATATAATGTTGACAAGAGGTAGAGATTTCGAGCTGGTTCCAGAACCTGTATGGAAAGCATTATCACAATGGTATGGTGGGAACCCAGCATTACCAAGACAGGTGAGGTGAACTCCCGATTTCTCTAGGAATAATATTCTTTTTCTTACGGATTTCTGTTAAATTTTGGAAATTAAATTAAATAGGTCATCCAGCCGCCAAGATCGTCGGCCCCAGAATTGGAGTTGTATCCACTTTGCCTTCGCCTTCTTCGATATCAAATGCCAAACACTCGAGCACCTCCCAATTCGTGGTCTGGAGTTGTGGGAACCTATGGTAGGGTTTATTTTTTTTCTCCTGAGCTTTAATCACAGGGTAGTTTTAAAGAAAATGTCATCAGTAACAAGGTGGTTTTGCTCTCAGGTGCTGCCACTTATGGTTATCCACCAACGATGCCAACTGTACCCAGGAAGTACCTTGCATATATGGCTTCTTTCAGTAGGCTTGCCACTCTGAAACAAGTATTTGATTTTTTGAGCATGCGCTTGAGAATTCGACCAGAGGATCTCCGCCTGTGGCATCACAAGGACGAAGTATGAACCATTAAACTGGATAAGAATGAAATTTTAGAGGTCTTATTTTGAACTCCATTTGGGGAGGTAATGGTCTCTCCAGATATTAGTAGGAGCAGTGAGTTGCGTTGGACACACCAGTTCTCGTCTGATCACTGAAGTTAAGCAACGCAACCCCAGCTAGTACTGACATGGGTGGTCGCTCGGGAAAACTGGATACTGCTAATACCCAAAAATCGTCGCATTAGTGTAGTGTCTGTGCTGTCTATGCATTAGAACTATGCAGTGGACGGGTCTCTAATGACCTTGTAGTTGATGGGACCTAAAACAACAACGCAACGCTCCAGGTATTAGCATTGCTGATGAATTTTTACTACATAAATGGACCATGCCCCTCCCCGAGGAGTAGGGTAGGAATTTCGATAAGATCAGAAACTTTTGTAAAATTTTAAATTCAATTGTGTACTTTATAACTAATCTTAGAATAATATGACCCTTTTGGAGGATGATAACATGACGTTGATGGATCTAGGAATTGAAGATAATGATCAAATACTTATAGAAGGTGAGAGTTACTCTTTTTAAAAGTCGTGGTCATCATTTCATAGATTTATGAGGAATCATTTGTCAATCAAATAAAAAAAAAATAGTACGTAACAAGGACCAGACGTGGCCAGAAGAAATGTCCCTTCTTGCCAGAAATGGGCGGTTGGACCAAAAGAAAAAACAAGGTAATCACCACTTATTAATAATGAGCAGTTGTCAGCTGTTAATTTGTCAACTTATAATTGATTCGTGATTTGTAGTGGTTCCAACAGAAAAGGGCGCAACTGGCTTGAATAACCTAGGAAACACTTGTTTCATGAACGCTGCTCTTCAGTGTGTCAGTAACACGCGACCTCTCACTATGTACTTCATCAACAATATGCACCTCTACGAATTGAACAGGTGAGAGCTCTGTGACCGATTAGTAAACTGACAAGTTAGGGCAGCAGTGGCATGAACTTCTAAGTTTTCTCATTTTATAATGGTTATCTTTTTTTTTTCTTCAAATCATTAGGAACAATCCATTAGGAATGAAAGGAATTATTGCCAAGAGGTATGGAGATTTAGTTCAGGAACTTTGGAGTGGCACTTCAAGGACTATAGCTCCACTTAAACTTAGGGTGAGTGTTCTACTTCAGGTAAGACATGAATAATTCGCAACGATTCTACTAATCAATTTTCTTCTTCCTGCCAAATCCAGTGGACAATTGGAAAGTATGCACCAAGGTTCAATGGATTTCAGCAACACGACTCGCAAGAATTACTTGCATTCTTATTAGACGGCCTCCACGAAGACCTTAATCGGTATTTGAAAAAAAAATGTTTGAACGCCTCGGACAAAAATCCTTCCGTGAATTTGATTACATAATTTCATTGCTCCTTTTTTGTTGTTGTTGCTCACACAGAGTGCAAGATAAGCCCTACGTCGAGCTCAAAGATAGTGATGGACGGTCGGACGTCATTGTGGCACAAGAGGTGTTTTAACTTTTTCAGGGAACGATGGGTTTCGCGTGAGTAGCTAGCGATGTAACTGACATTTCTCTTTTGTTGATCAGGCTTGGGAAAACCACATCCTAAGGAACAAATCTATTATTGTCGATTTGTTTCATGGACAACTCAAGTCTCGCGTTCGCTGCAAGGTGTGTGGTCATGAGAGTGTTCGGTTCGATCCTTTCAATTATCTCTCCTTGCCTTTGCCCATGGAAAGCTGTGTGCATATGGAAGTCATTGGTAGGCTTCTTGTCTAATGGCGAGAATTTTGTAGACTATTAATTTCGTTATATTTCATTCGACAATAATTTTCTAGTGATTCGACTCAATGGTCACATCCCAGTTAAATATGGGATTCGTCTGAATGCAGACGAGAAATACGCTGATGTAAAGAGGCGGCTTGGAGAACTCTGTGACATTCCACCTGAAAGACTTTTGCTAGCAGAGGTCATCAGTTCGATGATTAAGGTTTGAGATTGATTTTTGTTTTTTTTTGTTACTTTTCTTGAATAATCCACCAGATTCTTAAATCCAAAGCTTTTTTTTTCCTCCCTCTGACGCCTTTAGTGTGTTCCTTCTGACGAACAAAGAATACGAACTAATGTTACCGGCATGTTATTTGCCTACGAAATACCATCGTGCAGTTCTCCACTGTCAGGAGACGACGATCCACTGACTCTGCATAGGCGGCAGCAAGAACCACAGACTTTAACTCAAATTCAACGAATGGACCATCGAGGTAATAGATAATAATCCCTATGTTTGCCTTACAAATGATTTGACAGTCAGAAAAGTCATCATCATCGTCGACTTTCTAGGAATTATGGCCCGTATGAGTAATCAGGGCACTGGTCATAATGGAAGTGATGCCACAACAGTGTCTGACATCAGTCCAAGGAATGGTTTCAAAGGCGATGAGACATTTGAAGATGGAGGTAGCGACGGAGGTTCTTCTCGGGTAATGTGACTCTCAAGTCTCTCCTTGACATAAATTCATTGGAGTTTTTGGTAGTTAGCACTATCGTTGTTTCCCATGTTGACAGACGACTGAGGATAGTGGCAACAGCACTCTAGCAGAGGTTCATTCCAGTAGTTCATTGCATCATAGTCGTAATCCAAGCAACCTAAGTACAGCTAGCAATTCCAGTTCTGCATTGTCTTCAAGCTTCGTTAGCACGACTTCACAAAGCGACCGAATTGAACCATTTGTTGGCTTCGTCATTGCATTCCATCGGAAGATGGTACAAATTCAACTGTTATCGAGGAGCTCTGTGATAGGTTCATCCTCTTAATGTCCACTGGACTCTTTGGTTTTTTTTTTATGTATAAAAGATCCGTCAAGATGTATACTTCCTGTCGTCCCAGAAGACAAGGCCCAGTGTCTTTGGTCTTCCCCTAGTCTTGCCTTGTTCTGACAACACTACTCATCAGGATCTTTACCAAGCCACGTGGGTACAAGTTGCACACTTGGTTTCACCCCTACCTCCCAGTGACGTTAACGTACCTAATCATGCTCAAGACTGGTGAGTGTCAGACTTTCATAGCAAGTGGCTTAAGAACATTCGTCCAGCGTGATTCTTTATAATGTCTAGTGATGATAGTCTTGGTTACGAATATCCATTCATCCTCAAAGCTGTCCAAAGGGATGGACTGGTTTGTGCCTGGTGTCCGTTTTACCGGTAAATTTTGGGAATTTTTCCTATCTGTTGGTTGCATAGGGAGAGAAACTCTGCAACATCTACTCATATCATGACTTGTGCTGACAGGTTTTGCAGGGGTTGCAAGATCGAATGCAACAACGAAACTCGTTTCAACTTTGCTTCAACTTATATTGCCATAGATTGGGACCCAACGGCATTGCATTTGAGGTATCAAGTGTCACAAGAACGAGTGAGTCATTTGAGTTATTGCCATTGTTGTCCCACCTCTGGAAGGATTTCCGAACTGAAGAGTTTTTGTCGTGTCTGTACGTTGTCACTCGTAGATTACTATTGACCACGAGAGTGTGGAACAGACGCGGAGACTTCAAAACGACCCCATCGATCTTGATAGTTGTCTGAATGCGTTCACCAAGGAAGAGGAGCTTGGAGAGGACGAGAAGTATTATTGCAGCAAGTGCAAGCAACACCAGCTCGCTACAAAGAAACTCCAGATTTGGCGGTTGCCTCCAGTACTCGTAAGTGTAGTTAGTTATCTTCACAAAGTTTGTCATGTGTGATCCCTTAGAGATCACTTGTTTTATAATTTGTCGACAAATCTATACATAAAATATTTCAGATAGTACACCTCAAAAGGTTCCAATTCGTCAGTGGTCATTGGGTCAAATCGCAGAAAATTGTCAAGTTTCCGTATCACAATTCAGACCCTACAAATTACCTCGCTGAGATTCCTCGCCTTGCAGTCTACAGGCATAGAGAGATGGCCAGTGGTCTCAACTGCATTTCAAGTGATGACGTGAAAGACATTAGCGAAGATAAATTATCGCCGCATCCAGATTGTCAAGTGGGCGATTCCAACGCCGATTCAACTTCCAAGGCAATCATGCCTAATGGAACAGCTGCTGTAAAGTGTTCCTCCGAAGCTCAAGGAAATAATAGTCTATTTTCTGCCTCTTCATGTCACTCTGTGCCTCAAGACTTCCACCAGCATCGGCTTTTGGATGGTTACGATCCTTTTGACCTCAAATATAATCTTTATGCAATTTCTGTAAGTATGCCAGTTTTTCTCCTCTTCTCAGAAATATTATTATTGCACTTGTTTAATAAATTGTATGACTCCGCAGTGCCATTCAGGAATATTGGGTGGTGGTCACTACATCTGTTATGCCTGCAATCCCAACAACCGTTGGTATTGTTATAATGATAGCAGTTGTAAGGTAATAATAATGAATGATGTGCAACACTTGTTGGTTTGCATTTCTAGATGTATTTTTATCTTTACTACGTTTTTTTTTTCTTTCTTTGTAGGAAGTGATCATTGATCAAATCGATTCTGATTCAGCTTATATGTTATTTTACGAAAGGGAAGGAATAGACTATGAGCGTTACCTTCCAAACATCAGCGGCAAACTGCCAGATACGAGAGATATCGACGATGAAGCAGAATCAGATCTTCGGAAGCTTTGCTGTTTGCAATGAAAAAACAAACGCTTTTTTTTTTTTGACTGTGTTGATGTGGTCGATGATGACCGTCTACTTTACAGATGAATAGTGTCGTCCAGTGTGTGCGTGTCTTTGTGCCACTTTTCACGTGACTTCATTTTCCAGGCTTTTACCTCACACACACACTTGTTGTTGTAATCTCCAGTTTTCGGGTTTGTTTATTAAGACTGTCGTTGTCCATCCAACATCGGAATTTCTTGGCGGAATATCAAAACCAATGACCGGTCATTACGTTTTCTTACGTATCATACATCTGCTGTTTTCACTATAATCGATTCATGTGTTATTCTTGAGACCTTCCTTTCGTTTACCACAAAAAAAAACCCCCCTCCAAGGGGAAGAACAAATGTGGATTATAGTAAATAATTTATGTGTTTGTGCCCTCTCAATTCGTCGATGCGAAACAGTCATCGGTATACGAAATTTATATAGTTGCTGTCCAGTAGTTAATGTTTTTCAGAGTTTATCGCCGTCCCTATTTCTCTCCCCGCCTAAACAGATATAAGAAGCCAAAATGTTTGCCGCCTTTGTGACCACCATCAGTTTTGGACGTATATATATGACATTATTCCGACGTTTTGTTTTCCGGTGCATTTTTTTTTCTTGCTGGCAAGTTTGCCTTTAGAATAAAACCAATGGACTTTGGAGTAAAGTTTTAAAAGATGGGGAAAATGTTCCGTTTTAAAAAACAACACGCAAGAATGGTATTACTGTTATTTTCAGTTGTAACATATTGTTTTCTGATTACTTAAAAGACGTCAGAATACTGTTATTTTGATCACAATGTATATAATGAAAAGTATGGTATAAATTGATCTAGAGATTGTTATTATTGTAAACAAATACTAAGTGCCATCACGTTAATTGCAAACACAAATGAACCTATGTTATCATTTCTTTGGTCAATCACGTAGTGTGGTTAATTAACGTACGTACAATATCATAATCCACGTAATAACTTTAAATTCAGTAAATTGGGCTATTATTATTATTTTTTTAAGGGACATCCACCATTGATAAATAACTACGACGAACGTTCTATTCCTTACGAATCATCATTATTATGAGAAATACATTTCTAGCTCTAAAATACGATACGTAATAATATAGATTCGCTTACCATATATGAATTTTAATGTGGGTAATACATATGAAATGCCATTTTTTTTTAATCTGGATGCTTTCAACAGTTCCTAAAATACAAGTAGAATTCGTCTGCAAAATGTCTGACAGAAATTTAGAACTTTTCATTTTGGCGCCTTTTGGTTGCCACGGTTGACCACCAGAGTGTGCTTAGTGCGAGTACGCGGGGATTTCGTACTCAATTTCAATGGCCGGTCAGAAATGCGACGTTCGTTAGCTCCTAGTGGTTCGGCAAGTGTGTCTAAGCGAGCAAGATTTACCACACCATTTTTAAATTCTAGCCTATTAAAAGATAAAACTAATCAGGGACAAGCAGAGGACGTGCATAGGTGTACGCAGCTGACAGATGTTAGTGATCACAAGGTGCGTGCATATGGTTATCACAATCGAATGAATGAGACTAATTCTAATCTAGGGTTAAGATGATGATCATTTCTGTTTAGGATGACATCAATAACAGTGTCAAGATTCGCAGTACTCAAGAAATCTTGAGGCTAATTGATAACATCGACACTGACAAAAAAGTGGACTTGCCTTTAGAAACTGTTGAACTTAAACATGTATCCCAATCACCACCGTCTGTAAGGGGCACTGGCATTCAACTATCCTCTTCTCACAACAGTCCGGAAGTGAGCCTGACGAGAAAGGGACCAGAAAACACTGATGGCGGTGATTATTCTGTATCACTCTAAACATTTCTATCAAGTCGATTACTTTCTGAATTTGATATATTTTGCACCACTTAGAAGTTGACGTGAGATATTTCAGTGTAGTATGGGGCAAGTTGTCCACTCGCAAGGTAAGAGATCATTTTCACGTATTCCTATATAGAGAGACAAATATCTTTTACTAATACTACATATTTCTCATTGTTTTGCAAAGCATAAAAAATGGGAAGGTGATGGTGAGTATAATAACCTTATAATTCACCGTGAGATTTCCAAAAATAAATCCTGAACTGAACTCTCTCAAATCAGCAATCTTAATCGTCAAGAAACATTCAACCATTCTCAAAGACATGCAAGCTAAAACGTACGTAACAATGCTAAAAAAAAAAACAACATTGCTATTTTCGCCTATTGACTATTGTGCCTTTTTTGGTCAAAGAATTGGACAAGGAACAGGATACAAAAAAGCTCACCTGGACAATTTGGAGGAGGGTAGTCGTTTGGTGGTCGGCGGAAAAGAAGTAGAGGTGACACTTTTTTTTCCTAGGAGACTTAAGACATTCCTCTCCGTATATAAATTACAGTTTGTCATTTTTAGATTTCAGCTCAAATTTCTACAGATGTCTATCGCAGTGGACGGTGCTTCCTGGGTATCAATAACGACCAGGAGGACACTACGCCATCACTGTCAACCCCTTCTTTGTTAAACAGTCAGTTTTCAGCGCTTAAAAATTGATGATGTCTTGCACTATAACTTTACGGATATGTGATAATTGCCTTCTTTGAAACAGAACCTTTGAATAAAACTAAGAAATGTGCTATGAGTCGTTTACAACAACAAGGATACAAATCTAGCATACCCAAGTTTGACCCCTTGGCACCAGGAGCCATGGTTTTCCCACGTCCTAGCCTAAATCATCAGGTGATTTAGTTGGTGCAGCTGGCAAGGTATCGCAACTCCAACGCCCCATCATTGGTTGTGTCATTATTTACAGTGTATGTTCAACAAGGCATGCTATCCAGTCGTTGATGTCGTAGTTGATCCAGCGCTGAGTCGAAAGTTACGGCCACATCAACGAGAAGGAATCATATTCCTGTACGAATGTATTACTAATATGCGAAAATTTGTTGGTGAAGGAGCTATCTTGGCGTAAGACAATCAAAGTGCTTGTAACTCAGCAGACAAACTGGACACGGGATCTTCACGTGACATTTTTGTTTCCAGGGATGAGATGGGCCTTGGAAAAACGCTTCAGTGCATCACTCTAATCTGGTATAGCCTAACGAAATCACATTAAATTGAATTCCATTTGGACAATGGAAAGTAACTGCTTTTTTTTTTGTATTTCATCAAAGGACTTTACTTAAACAAGGTCCTTATGGTAACGTCCCAGTACTGAAGAGGGTTTTAATAGTAACACCAAGCAGTTTGATGAAGGTCTGTGGTGAGAAACGACACGAAAGACAATTCATTTCATTGATTATCATCATTGGCGTGTTTCAGAATTGGGTGAAAGAATTCCACCGATGGCTAGGACGTGAGAAACTTAACGTCTTTGTAGCAGATCAAAGTGACAAAATAGAGGTCAGTTCCAAGCAACTTACTGTTTGCAGGACCTTCAAAGTTCAACAACTTGTCTTTCACTTCTTTATAGGGTTATGTGCGTGCTCCCATGCATTTGGTCTTGATCACGTCCTACGATCTTGTTCTAAGGCATCATGAAGTCTTTCAACAGGTCCACTTTGATCTTATGATCTGTGACGAAGGGCATAGACTGAAGAACAGCACTACTAAAACTGCCAAAGTAAGTTTTTCTCTTGTAACTCTTCATCAACCTATAGTGTCTCATCGCTCTTTCCGTTACTAAGACACTAGCAAGCTTTCCAATAAATAAAAGAATTGTGTTGACTGGAACACCGATCCAAAATGATCTTCAAGAATTTTATGCATTGGTTGAGTTCTGCAATCCTGGCACTTTGGGTAAAAAAAAAAAACTTCGGTGTGATATTGGAGGAACAATTTCTCTATAAACATTTATCATTCACGTAACTACTAGGCTCTACCTCATCGTTTAAGAGGATTTTTGAAGATCCTATCTTGTTAGCAAAGCAGCAGGATGCTACTTCAGAACAGTGCAACTTGGGACAAGCAAGAGTGGATGAGCTATTCCGCCTGACAGCTCCTTTTGTTCTTCGGCGTACTCAGGACGTTAACAATGCCTATCTTCCTCCAAAAGGTTAGTTTTTATATTCATGTCTCCGTGCCTTTGCTTTAAAAATCACTCTTCCTTTTTTTTTTTGCCACAGATGAATATGTAGTGTTCTGTAAGCCCACAGGATTGCAATTAAGTCTCTATCAAAAGATTCTGGAATCCCACTACATACAGAGTTGCATTACGGGTATATGCAGCGATGGTGCCAGTCACTTGAAGTGCATCACCATATTGAGAAAGCTCTGCAACCATCCAGCATTGATCTACGACATGATCCACAACTCCACTTCTCACAGAGAAGAGATGATGGTATGACCACTAAGATTAGACGCGATAATCGAGGGCGCATGTATACTTCTAATACCAAATGTCTAATCTGACCATCTTAGGAGTCTGTATTTTCAAGGTTGCATACTTCTTTTCCTCCAAACTTCCGAGCTTTCACATTTGACTCACAGCTGTCAGGAAAAACTAAAGTTTTAGCAAAGCTCTTAGAGGCACACAGACCGAGAGTTGATTTGCAAGAAAAGCAGGGAGAACGCCTAGTGTTAGTTTCATCGTCCACTAAAATGTTAGACATGTTAGAAATAATGTGTACATCGCATCAATATACATATTGTCGACTGGATGGATCTACACCTACCAGCCAAAGACAACTGCTGGTGGATCGCTTCAACTCTCCATCGTCAGGAGTTTGTAAGACTCACCAAATTTGATTAAGCAATCTAAATTTTTCATATTACCTGTTCACGTTGGTGATCTTATAATTTTCGAGCAGTCGTCTTCCTCCTAAGCTCAAAAGCAGGAGGCGTTGGTCTGAATCTCATTGGTGCATCTCGAATTGTACTATTGGAAGTGGACTGGAATCCAGCGAACGATCTGCAAGCTATGAGTCGTGTTTGGCGAGATGGTCAAAAGAAACGAGTTCATATCTATCGTCTAATTACAACAGTTGAGTTCAAATAACTCTACCTTTTAAGAAATCGACACACTGTATATATAATTCTGCTCGTATTTTTTAAAAAAAAATAGGGAACGCTCGAGGAGAAAATTTACCAAAGGCAAATAATAAAACAAAATCTCAGTGGGGCGCTAGCAGATTCCAAGGAGGCAAAAATGCACTTCACTCGAGATGAACTAAAAGTTAGTTTGAGGTCAAAAACTGAAAACTTACCCCAGCACCGATGTCAATATTAACTTAATCCACTATTGTCAGGACTTATTCACTTTGCATTTGGACACTCCAAGCAATACACACGACCTTCTTGAGTGTGTCTGTTGTATGGAACCATCTTCTCACTTGAAGTCATCAAATAATGAGGAGAAATCAAACACAACTGTCATCAATCGACCAAGCCAATTGACCCTTACCAGATCCTGGCAGAAATCAAAGGTACTATCTGTTATAAATATTACGTTAGTTTCAAATTGCATGTGGAAAAGCCATTTTTCGTTTTATGCGCTCTTAGAATTTAACAATGGACCAACTGATGTCTTGGGACCACATCCATAGTGAGAACCTGACACCAGACACTCTCCAGGTAACAGATGAATTCAAAAAAATAAATAAATAAGTTGGCCATCCAACTCGACTACAGGGATTGAAACAACCTAATCGAGTCGTTTTGTTTCAGGAAAGCTGCTTGCATGAAGCCAGGGATAGTATTTCTTTCATTTTTCATAATTTCGTATCTTCAGAAGTTGAATCTTAATTGATTACAGATTGAACAAAAAAGTAAAGAACAGAGTGCTGCTGTATTTATGTATAACAAAAATTAAATTCTACAATCTTTGTAAGGGTTGTGATTTTGTACATGCTTTCTGTAAGTGAAATGTTGGACCACCACATCCCTCTCCTTAAAAACACGAAGTCATAATATCTACAAAAAATTCAAGTCAAAATCAAACGTTATAAATCAATGTGATAGAAATTCAACTGCATCCAGGTGTCTTTTATATTCTCAATATCGTCCACTTTGACTTAAATCACCCTCATTCCTCCATTACTGTGTGGTGTAACAACAGCGCCAGGGTGATCTGGGCTATGTTTCTATTACAAATACGTACCAACATTAGGGTACAAGTCCACGAAGTACATAACACTACCAACAAAAATGAATTTACTTGCCTTTTTCTTCTTCTTCTCTTTCTTTTTCTTCTTACGCTCCTTCTCTTCATCATGTCGTTTCTGTTTTTTATGCTTTTTCTCGTGTGGTTCTTGATTATTATCTA
Source organism: Trigoniulus corallinus (assembly GCA_013389805.1). Classification (NCBI taxonomy): domain Eukaryota; kingdom Metazoa; phylum Arthropoda; class Diplopoda; order Spirobolida; family Trigoniulidae; genus Trigoniulus; species Trigoniulus corallinus. The sequence continues at coordinate 19,468,571 of JAAFCE010005724.1, read as the reverse complement.
AATTTCGCAAATATATAACATAAAAATTCGAGAAAGTGGAAAAAAAAGCGTAACAGGTACAGAATGAAATTAAAGAAATACTTGCCAGGTTGAGACTCTTGTGCTGGCATATCACCAGATTTGTGTTTACTTTTCTTGTGTTTGTGTTTCTTTTGTGGTTGCTGACTCGTTAATCGATATTGGTCAGGTAGCTATGAAATAGTTTGGAAAGGGGGATAGGAATTATGTAATTTTTGAAAACACCCTCAAGCAAAAAAAAAAAAGAAAACAATGCTGAATTGATTCTTACTGGACCAGGATGGAGTCTAAAACCTGTTAATTGTGACCCCGTCAACTGCACCAGTTCTTTACCTCCAATTGGAGGTTTTTCGATAAGTGATCGTAAAGAACTATAAAATTTTAGAGGAAAAACATTCTTACCAGAATAAATATCTCTTGGATGGAAGGAAGCACTTGTGGAATTAATAACAATTGAAGCGTATTCACCTATTGTCCTGATATCCTGGATTGTCTATCATTCCCGGCAACATTGGTAGAAAAGCGCTCAGCTGGTCTTTGACTTTCTTGCCACTCACTTTATTATAGGAATGTTCTAACCCATAAAAAGCCATGAGATTTGTGGCACCTGTTAGTTCACTTACAGCTGTTAACGAGAAAATTATTTAAATTTCGTGTCACTTCCGCACACACCAACCTCAAAAAAAACGGGTAATGAATAAAAGTTAACAACAAGTCGACGATACACATATATATTTCGAACGTCAAGTTTGAAGACGTACCAGGCAACTCTTTCATCAGGTAGAACGGTCCACTGTGAACAATTGAAGGATTCTTGCCTAACGAAATCGTTGTTTTCAAAGTTCCAGTTGAGTCTTGACGGGGTACAACGGGGGATCTTGCCCCTCTAGGGCTAGATTTAGGTGAATATTGTTCAGTTCTTCGAATTACTTCAGCCATTTTTCGCCATTTTGAATACTATAGTGCCGCCGACTGGTGGAAGAGGATGAAATGAGGGTAGAGAAATTGTCGAAATTCAAAGCCGGAATCATAGTCGAACGATGAGCTTCAGAAAAGAGTTGTGTGTATTTGAATAGGAATTCTTTAAACGCTTTAAAAATCTCCAAAGTAGCGCTGTGGAGCGATGTCGATCTCCAAGCAGGAAATAATAAATTTCTTTATGTGGTGGCGGCGGTGAAGCTTCGTGACGTGCCTAAAAGAGAAAGCTGGATCCTAGAGTTATTTAAAATTAAGGGTCCATTAATGTCGCAATTATGCTTTCAATGTATAAAGATTCCTCCGGAAAAACAGTGGTGGACGTGACTGGCTGTGAAACAATCAGAGAAGTTAAAATTGTCAAGTAAGTCCGTGAAATTAAAATGGGAAATTTGTAGGCCACTGGTAGTTGAAGCGACTTTGGATGTTTCAACGACGCAAGATGGAGGATGAAGATCGCGCTGACGACGAAATAAAAGGGGAGGAGTTGAATTACGGGAGTGAAATTAAAGGGGGGAGAGAAAGAGAGTGTCACAATTAATGTACCTATATTAAACATAGAAACTTGCATATATTACTAATCATTTATCCCCCCTTTCTGTTTATTCAGAATGAAAAATCTCGGGTTGACTGGTTTCGATCAAGAGATGTTCACCGAAATGCCAAATGTGGAAGAACTTGACATTAGTGGCAATCGGTTAGAAATCATCCCAGACATTCATCTACCAAATTTGAAGCGTCTTGATTGTTCCAGAAACAAATTTGCTGATGTCTTATTTTTGAAACAGTTTCCAAAATTAGAAGAAATTGATCTCAAAGACAATAGTGTGGCCGTAAGTATAACAAACACACATTTAAACTGCTTCTCTTCCTAAAAGGGTGGGGGAAAAAAAAGATCATTTAGAAGTGGTCAGAAGTTTTACTAACTAAGATATTGAACTGAAAAACATGTAAAAGAAACGACTTGATCGGATAAGTTTTGTTTCGTTGGTGTTTTAGGGCCCTTCAACTACAACGGTCATTAGAGCCCCGTCCACTGCGTAGTTCTAATGCAGAGACTGCACAGACACTACACTAATGCGACGATTTTTGGGCATTAGCAGTACCCAGTGTTCCCAAGCGGCAGTGCCGGATTTAGATATTGAGAGGCCCTAGGCTATTTCAATTTTAGCCTAATGGTAAATCCGGCACTGCCAAGCGGCCACCAATGTTAGTACTAGCAGAGGTTGTGTTGCTTCCCTTCAGTGATCAGACGAGAACTGGTGTGTCCAACGCAATACAGCCACTCCCAGCGGAGCTGTAATGACCATGTAGTTGAAGGGCCCTAAAACACCAACAAATAGCCACTCCCATGGCTGTCCTGTAAACGTCCTAATTCCTGTCACCGCCTGATACTCACTGTGCATGTCAGTTTTCAGACTATTGCATCGCAAGTGTGCTTTGTCCAGCCATGAAACGCATCAATAAGCAAGATCTTAATGTGCAGAGCGTCAACCAGAAATATGAAGCTCGATTGAAGCCTCTGGTAAAGTTTAAAGCTTCTAAAACCGAAAGAAACCATCTCTATTATTAAACTTAAGAAATCATTGTAGATAAATAAAGTATGGGTTGAGCATTTTCAAGGGAGTTTACGGAGCCATTTAACAGATGAGGAATTTGAAGCACTTGGTGAAAAGTTCCGACTCATGTTGAAACACTCTACCTTTCCAGGAACTAAATTGCTGGAGAAATTCAAAGATTTCAAGGTAAGAACACCCACCCATCAGTGAAAAGCACAAAATAGTAATTAATCTAATTCCAAGCTTGTATTTATCCATTCAAGCTTTCTCAATTGATTGACGAGTATCTGTCAGCCATCCGTGATCCATCGCACATGGATTTACAACCCTACACGATGACAGGGCGGGTACGGAGGAATTATAACTCAAAACAGACCAATTCGCAACCTGTGACGCCAACACCGGCAGTGGTTCAACCACAACTCGAACAAGTAGTTAGGGTTGGTGACAATGGAAGTGTTGACTCAACTGCCTTGCAGTCAACGGAGGAACAGCACAAACAGTCTGAAAATGCCGAAGTCATTGTTACAGAAATGGTAGAGGAAGTCGTAACTCAAGTGACAGGCACAGGAACTGTATTTGAAGAATCTTCGACAGTGATTCTGGTTGCGGAAGAGGAGAAGAGTTACGAAGTGGGACCTGGTGTGGTTATTTTGTTCACTAGAGAAGACGACACCAGTGACATGTCCAGGATGATTTACGTGACGAAAGAAGGTTTTACGGACAATGAGGGCAATCTCATACAAGAGATAGTTCTCGAGAATGGAAATCCCCTGATCCTGCCTGACCATTCTAAAAATGAAACATCTGAAGTAGTCGAGGAGGCAGCGTCAGCCACGACGGACAATCAACAATCCAAGATTCCAAACTTGAAAACTGTTACCGCCGCCGAAGACGACGAGAACTCTCTAGTGATAACTGTTGAGACATCCCAGGATCCAGCAGCAGCCTTAGTGACAAATCCCAGTCCCGATACGCTTTCTGAAGCATTAACAGAAGTGGAGATAGAAACTGTTTCACTTCCAGCTCAGCAGGTTGCATCTCCAGATCACTCTCAATATTCACGACGTTGTGACGTTAATAAGTCAGACTTAGATGCAGCATTTACAAGACTGTTAACACGAAGTCCTCTGAAAGAGAATCCCACTCTGGAGAGTAGGGCGTCACAATCTTCCAAAGTTGCGCCACCACGGCCACCAACTACTAACATATCTGCTTTAAAACAAAATTTTACTCGCAAGATTAGAAGAGAAATTGATAAGCCTGTAGTTCAAACTAAATCAGATCCTATCCAGCCTATCCGCAAGAGTCCACAGAGTACCGTCACCTCGAGGGAACCAATGTCTGTACGTCGGGAATCTCGTTTGCTGGCACATGCCAGTAACGCCATTCCAGTTCTTCCCAAGAGGTCAATATCACAACTTGCAGCCAGCAACCTCAATGAACAAAACCAAAGTAAGGTCAAGTTCTGGTTGTACGACGAGGAAATCAAACCACTTCGTAAGAAGCCTAGAGAGCCTCCACCAACTGGAACTAAATCGAAGAAACGAAATCTTTCAAAGTACATAGTAGGGCCGGCCAGCCAGTTCTCATTAGTCAATAGGATGGAAGCTGCAGCCAAAAGTGCAGCCGAGGGTACACAATCAGAAAACAAAAATCCCCAATACTCTAGTGGACCAGTGATTTTGCAGAAACCAGTGAACAATAACGTGACCACCGACCCCAGCACTACACCAACCTCACAAAGGCTTGACCAAAATCCAGCAAATAACAGTCAACAACCGCCAGTTACATACACGCGTAAACCTGTTGACAGATTACCACCCCAGGATGCTGCTGCTGCCAGGCCTGCACCTGCACCACCACCCCCTACTACTACTACTACTACAGATTTCAATCAAAATAATTCATCAAGTCAGTCTAGCATTCCTGAAGTCAGCGTACAACATCCCGTATCTAAACCTCAAAACGAAACAAATGGTTTTTCCGCAACACATGACGGTGATGGAGAACCATCTGTGGTAAGAGGTCCTCCTAAAAAACGAGTTCGATTTCTTGACGAGGCCAAGCAACAAATGACGCATCAAGAAGCTGTTAAACAGCACACACCTATCATTCCTAATGGAGAAATAGGAGTAAATTAAACAGCGCGCTTTCAAAAATAAGATCTGACAGTTAACAGGACGCCACTGGAGAGAAAGCTGCCAGAAAAGTGCCTGAATTACCATTTTCAGGGTGTGTGTGTGTGTGTCTGTGTGTGCGCATGGAGATTTCTATCAGACAGTGACCTAACACAGCTAATCAGGGAACTGTGCTTTGTGCGACCAGTGGTCGTCTCTGTCGGTTTATATTTCTTGTGGATACTCGAAGCCTGTGTCATTTAAAAAGAGTCCTACCGCGCGGTATCCTTTGTAAATAAAATTTGGACACAAAATAGTTGACTACCTAATTTTTACTTCCATCCAACTCGACATAAAACATGAATACCACCACATGACACGATAGTAAACAGCAGTCCTTTGCTGTCCAGCTGCTCTTATGGACTAAAATATTTACTCAATAATAACCCCTTCATTAATTCTCCCAATGTAATTACCACATTATGGGGGTGGGGAGTGATAACAATGATGATGTTTCGAGAATGAAACTCTGTACAAACGCAAAATCTCAATTTTGCAGCAAACAAGGTACATAAGGCACCACGCACTTCGTCGCGCCCTAGTCGGTTCTTCCCTCAAGCAAACAAGTGTAGGAAAAGCAAACAGGTGTGAGTTTTTTTTAAAATAAAAAAAAATTATCACAACATCGGAAAAGGAAAAAATAACTTGGAACCAAACTCGGAAATTGTGGAAAGAATGAAGACTTGATCATTCCGGGAATTTGTTGGTTCCATGACAGGGGGATACGATAAGAGGAATGCAATCTTGCCATCCCCATGAGAATGAATCTCTGGGCAATAGGATACAAACACTAGAGTGAGGACAGTGGCAACGACAGTCAGCCTGAGCCTCTTTCATTTACCTCGGATTCAGGACAAGGTCAGCTCTTTCCATTGACGCTCAATTTCTCGCGTAAAGCTCGTCTTTTTGAAATCTGTCGGTTATGTTCGTTCACCATGTCAGCATCTGTGATGCCCAGTCGAAGCATCTGCACCCCCATAAAAATAAAAAAAAAAGTATATCATAACTCGTCTTTTAAAATTGGGTTCAACAACTAAAAATAGAAAAGAAAAAACAAATCGTACTTGCGGAACAAGAAAATCTTCGTGCATGATAGCCATTGGCAAGTTTCTTAATATTTCCAGAGTTTCGTACATTGTTGGGCACTTCCTAAATATGTCTTGATGACCAAGGGAGTACCTTAGCAACACGAGAGCGACGCGGAACATCACTTTTACTCCTGTAATTAATAACAAGTGTTAGTTAGACACTCTCTTTTAAGATTTCACAGATAATTTCTCTCCTCACCTTCACAGAAAAACATATCCCAGATCCTTAGAACAGAAGACCAGGGAAGAGTTCGAGTGAAAACGCACATGAACCACTCTGTCATATACAAGACTGGATCGATATGTTGTTTCTTCTACAAAGTGTCAAAAAAAAACTCGTTACACATTGAGGCCTTCAGTCGTCCCATACAGTGAAAAATGTGCTTACCAGTAACTTGTAAGCTTGTGGAGAAGTTTTCTTCATTAAACCAAATAAAATCTCTCCATCTAACTGTATAGCTTCCTACGAAAGTAAAATATCTACGTTATATCTTTTAACAGTATCTAACACTTTAAAGAGTCTGAAATTCGCAAACTAACCAGTCCTTGGCTGTAGTATCCAGGCAAATACTTCTCGCAGATTGATACTAAGCACCAAAATGCTTGTTCTGCTGGCATATGCATAAGTAGGATGGCAGCAATGGGTGCTTGAGCTTGACAGTAGCCAACATCCGGATATAAAATGGAGTACGCCTTCAAAATACGGAACAAATCTTCCTGTCTAAATAAAGATATTTTATGAATCTTCTTAACATCTGTCTCCCGAATTTCACCTTAAAGTCGAGAATATACGATCCAATCATACCCATGTCCCTCCCTATTCATGAACATTTCGTGGAATGGAAACTGTCTATGAAGATCCTTTCTAATGTCCTCTACCCACTTGGGATCTCCTGGCTTCTGATCCAGATCCTAAATGCCATCAAATCGTTCACAATCCAATAAGCAGATATAAAGCAATGTGTAGAATGAAATCCCATACAACTCACACAGAATTTGCTCTTGTTCTGCTCTAATAAGTGTTGTCCACCACAAAGTTTCTGCCAAGCTTTGGCTCTAAGGGAGGCAGGAATTCCTTTCCGACACCTCTCTCGAACCTATGAAACATTTCAGAATTTAAATAAAATATAGGCCCTTAACGTCTTATTATGAAATGTAAAATAACACAAAGTAATACCTTTTTATACCGCTTGGTCATATACTTATCCCAATTCTCTAGCATATCCAACCACTTCAATTCTCGTTTCCGAAGAACTTCGGGTGGCAGAGCATGGCGGTGTTTGCTTCTGTGTCAAGAAATTAAGAAGAAAAAACTTTGCTAAGTCTCGATATAATTTAATCATCACTAAAGACGCCATTTAAGAAATTACTCTGCGAATATATATAATTATATAAAAAAAGCCATAATTTAACCTATATAACCTTTCTTAATTAACTACAAGGTCTTGAGGAAGTTTGATATCAATTTACAAGTTGGCATTCAAAGCAGAGAAGTAAACCAAAGATAAGAAGCTCCTAAAAAAAGGTACAAGCAAAGGATTGGCATTTTCGTAAAGACAACCTACTCATCCGGATGAGTGTATTGAAATCCTCCAGTGAAACCGTATTTGTCAGTCGCCTTTTCTGAAACTGACCCATTAAAAACCAAGCCACTAGCACTGCTAGTCGTGTCCAAGTCACTGTCCTGATCCACGTCGTCGCCGATGGAATCGTCAGGACATGAACTAGCCATCACCAAATGCACAAAGATTTTTAAAACCACTCAATTATTTGTCATCATCGTCTGACATTATGAAGGTCCACTTCTTCACTACATTAAGTCCGTCCTCCAACATCTAGTAAAGATACATCCAATACAACAATGTCACACACCGTAAATTTCAACCACCCACGCAAACCAACACCTTCAACACTATAAAGCAGTACAACTTCCTGTCAAATATTTTAAGCCACACTCTTATCAGCCGAGCAACAAGATTAATTATTATTTCTTTGTCGATAAAACCTCATAAAAATCATATAACTGCTTAAATAACAATTCCGGAGAATCATTTACGTGCTCGAAAAGTTTATCAGCACCGAACTCATAAACGCAAAATCCAAATTCACCCATACACACACCTACCATTTCGCGATCATCGTTTTACAGCGCTCTCTCTCGGTAACATCTTATAATTACGTGACGACAACAATTGTATATCGCTGACATTGTCCGATTAAGCATATAGACATAATTTCTTTTGTGTTACCTTGGGGGAAGATTCTTAGTTTGATTACCTATCGAAAAGAAAAACAATGCAGAAATTAGTATAATGAGGATTTACGTATTAATCCTACTAAAATTAAGTATTACTGCCTCAGTGTATTCATGGTCGTTCGAGGCGGCAATGTTTGAACAGCTGCCCTCAGTTCAATAAAATGGTCTATACCTATTTGTTGTCAGGTCTTAATCGCAACGTGCATTTAAATGCCAATTTTTTGTACTTCGTACGTGAAAATAATAATAATAATTTCTTAGTGAATCCTACAACTGACTATCACGCGTTCTTTTTCTGGAAAACAAGATTCGAATAGAACAACCCTGGAATGTAAGACAGTTTAGAACAGAGACCAAAACAACAACAACAACGCTGTAACTAACAGACGCACAAGATGGTAACTAGCACCATTCGTGCCCCTAGTGAGCATATCGAGTACACAAAAACTGTAATGGAAGGGATGAGTGACGTCACCACGGCGCAGGAACACCGGGAGGTATGTTTCTGTGAATGTAGTTCCTCTGTGGGAGTCCTGTGTGCTAGGACTATTCGGTGTATAAAGTGATAAAAGGTGGGAGATAGAGAGAGAAAAAAAAATCTCCGTGTATTTATGAATTTAGTGGTTATTTGGACATTTTTTTAGTGAATTCATTAAGTTGGAATCTATGTAGAAGATCAGGTCATATCAAAGCCGGACATCGTTATGACTGATTGATTCTCAGTCTCTGTGTGTGAGTGAGTGAGTGGTGCGTGTGTGTGAGAGTGAGTGTGTATGAGTGTGTGTCTTTTGGACGACGGACGGGGAATTCGACCTCCCAATTTGCAGGAAAAGTCCGTACATCCCCCCTCCCTTAAGCCCTATCTATACCCGGTTAAGGGGTAAAAAGAAATCAGTGCCCAAATACCATTAAGTGTTAGTTTTTTTTTCTTTTTTTTTTGCGACACCGACAATCTCATCTTCCCATCCTTGGTTTTAATACCTCGGAGGGGTTTTTGTCGTGCGTGTGTCCTCACTTTTTAACATTGCCCACCGAGGAAACTCCCCGAAAAGACAGTGAGAAAAAGAAAAAAACCAGTGTGTAATTTGGAAACTACAAAGTCACCGATAAATATTCAACAACAGATACAAAAAATAATCTCTACAGAGACACATAGAGGAACAGACAGTAATACTACTTACTACTACTACCAATACTACAAACCATGAACGGCAACGTATCTACTACAAACGCTTCTGCTGCTAAAAGAAAAAATCGACCTAACCCTACCAGGTTAGTTACCTTTTTCTTCATTTCTCAATATATTTACCCATCTTTCTCCACACACCCCTCCCTCATTTTCCCCCATTTCCTTACATTTAATATGGGGGAATTTTTAATCTACATCCTTTTCAACCCTTAGTCTTATAAAAACTCTCCTATGGCTTCCTATCTCCACTCCTTCATCTCGATCATACAATCGTTCACTCAAGTCTCCGGATCTCTTAGAAAAAGACATGTATATATCCTCTTCCTGTCTTTCCTCTATCTGTCCAACACAAATTCCGTCCTGGTTTCCCCCTCACCTTATTTCGGTTAATTTTTTTTTCCAACTGTCCGAAGCTCTCTCTCTATATATCCTCCATGGCACTTCATCACCCCGGAATAGATTCACAACACGGAAATCTTACTTTCTATTCTTTGTGATAGAGGATTGTCGGATTTTTAACGGAAGAAAATGATCATTAACATTAATAATAATAATGAAATATATAGAAAAGGGAGGTGGACGAAGAAAAAAGAAAGAGAGAGAGAGGAGGAGGGGCAGAAGGAAAGAAAAAAAAAAGACCATATTATAAGTCTGAATATTACTGACAACTTCAGTGCGACGACCGCAACAACACTAATGGAGGATAAGCATTCCATTTCTAATTTATATTGTTCGAATCCCGAGCTAATTTGCATAGCCGCACGTGAGAAGGAGTTACCGCCGAGAAGTGGGAGGCAGGTTGAGGATAGGGAAAGAGGAGGAGGAGGAGGGTAGGTGGGTCCACGAGAATGGGCGGGGCCACGACGAAGGCGTGGAGGGGCCATCTTCAATGGCCGCTATGCAGTTCGACAATCTATCTGGTCGGCATTTGAACAAGTGATGCGGGAATTACACTGTTATCGACGACGGCAGCAGCACTAACTAACAACAACTAACATAGTGAGAAAAGGATGTTTTCGTAGTGAAAAGAAAAGGTGAATGATGAATTGTCCAGAAAAGTTAAAAAGGTAATGCCGAGACCCCCTTCCTACACCCACCCCAAGTATTTTGAACGCGTGTGTTAAAAGTGAGAACCATCATGGCGGATGATGAGCCGATTGTGTCCTAGGCCTACTTTTCTTACCCTCCCTCCCCTCCTCCCTCTCCCAAACTCTACAAAAAGTCCTGACTATAATTAGACATTGATTAAAATGTCTGGATGCCAAATGCCATCGTTTTATGATTTCCATGTCATTCATTAATATTCGAGAAAGAACGAAAAAAAACGTAGAGACGCATATACCTCCGGTCATGACCTCTTCTTTTCTCCCGCCATTGAGTGCAGCAAGGCCACTGACCTGGTCAGGAATGGAACCCGGTGTCAGTTGGGCCCATGCCAGATAAAAGCCACTCAATAGTGTGAGGCGGCGTCGGCGTCATCATCATCCGTTTTGTTAAGTTTCCTCACTTGTAATCAACATTATTAATTATTAGCACCTCTGAGAGAAATGCTGATCATCTGATTGAACCCATTGTAAGACACATACCGTTATTCGAGTAAAAGAGTTACCGGAAGGCAATAACGCTGAATAACGTCCTATAGCTGTTAATTTTTTTATATGTATATAAAAAGAATGCTTAGTAAATTAGTTTTAATACCTTTACCTCTTTTTGAGGTAGTTTTTCTAACGTCTTTCTTCTCATTCTAGGCAAATGAGGGCCAAAGGAGTGATGGACCGAAGCAATTCCGTGAGTAGTGACTCGAATCCAAAATAAAACAAATTCTTCTTGCGCCTATGTTGGAACCATTACGCAGTAGTTGTTGTTATTGACCTGTCGGTAAATATTTCTTTTATATTATTTATTCGTATTTTTGTTACAGATTGAAGGAATCTATAACAACTCGAGGTTCATGCATGCTTCTGCATCCCTTGTGGTGAGCCATTATTATTAGTCTTCCTGTGACTACCTCTCCTGTGGCCCTTACTTACTAATGGTCACTAATTGCTTATCTTAAAATAATTAAGGGTTGTGTTATACAAGTGCACACTATAGGAGGAACCTTATTTGAAGGAATATTTCGAACTCTTTCACCGCAAGTGAGTTAGTTTTTAACCACAGCTCACTCTTATGAAACGCAATCTTCTTTTCACATCGTTCATTTGTGACTTTTGTAGTGCGAGATTGTCCTGGAAATGGCTCACAAAGTTGACAGAAACGCGTCCAAGCAGTCATTTGGCTCTTCAGTGCCCAGTAAGGACTCCATAATACAAAAATTAATTCTCAGATCGATCGACATTGAACTAGTATCTGCCAAAAATGCAGACACGGAATACGCTACCAAAGGTTGGAACATTTTACTCTCCACTTTTTAAAACTGGGGGTAGTCTCATGGGTTAACTTCCATCTGTGGTTTATTTTTGGTGGGGGGGTTCACTACAGATGTCTTTACGACGGACACCGTTATTAGTAGTAAATGCACCAACTGGCAAATGAGCGAAAAAGAACTAGAACCTTGGGACGAACCCATGGTTGATGGTAGTGACATTTCCATTTTGGAGGCAGATAGTTCTGTAAGTTTCATTGATACTAAAGAAGTTTGGTTTTAGAGAGGTTGGTGGAACTTACCAAATTATTTTTTTTATGGTGTACATTTTTTTTGTGATTCAGAATGGTTGGGACGTAATTGACATGTTCCGTACGAATGAGCAGCAATATGGTGTCCAGTCAACGTACGACAGCACCCTATCGGGTTACACGTAAGAAATCTTCCTTATGTTATCCTTGTTGAGCACTTGCAAGCTGTTACTTTGTCAGAGTACTGTAAACTTTTGCTTACAGGTTACCCCTGGAGAAGAAAAATACTGATGACTACAAGAAAAAAGAAGAAAGAGCGTCAAAGATAGCTAACGAAATCGAGAACAGCAATGCCTATAAGGAACGTATAGCTCTGGAAGATGTCGACGAGGACGAAAAGATAAGTTCTGTGGTCCGAAACAATGACAGCGCCAACTGTTCTGGAAGGTAACAACTCTACAGAAGAGAAAAATAATCATTAAAAAATATTCCTAAGGTTCTGAGGGCAGATCGACACCGCTGATTATGAAAGTGTTTCGTATCATTCTAATAGATACATGCCTACTGGCAAGCGAAAAACTCACCAAGGTGGTGGAGGTGGAAAATTGACTCGTAGTACGCCATCGCCACAGAGTTCCTCATCTTATGGACCCATGTCGTCGTCCACTGTCAGACCAATGCACAGTGCTACTCACTCGCATTCGATGCCTTCATCGTCGCCACACTCGATGCAAATGAGTGGCAACAGTCCTCAGGGACCATCACCACATGTTGGTGTAGCTTCATCTAGACAACAACAACAACAACAGCAGCAGCAACAACAACAGCAGCAGCAGCACCATCACCACCACCATCATCATCATCACCACCATCATCAACCTCTGCCTCCACCACAGTCTGTTTCTCATCACTTGCCCCATCACGTCCAACAGTTAACTTCTACCCATGGTAGTCAACCACTGCAGTCGTCTTCTGCTAGTAGTACTCTTGGCAACGTGGCGAAGCCGGTAGCAATTCAAACGATAGAGCATCCTCCTGTAGAACCAGAAGTGAAGATAATTTCTTCCAACGGTAGCAAAGGAGGAGACAAAGAAGATAAAAAGCATCCTGGAATGGTAATTGGACCTGTACCAGTCATAGACAGTGATAAAGTCACCACCAGTGGAGAACCACCTTACAAAGATTCGGATATTAAATTGAGTAATGTTAGTAACGAGATGAGCAGTGGACCTCCGCCAATATTGGGTACTACACAATCTGCAGCTGCACCACCGCCTGGAGGAGTAGCACCACTAACGTCTCAAATTCAACTAAGCGTTAACCATATACCTAAAGGGCCTAGGAAAATAATTAGTCCTAAAGGCTAGTTTCATGTCCTTGAGTTCGACAAATGAAGCCTTTATGCCTTTGGGCCACTAATTGTAGTATATCTTTCTACAGTTTCTCGCGACGAGGAGACTGCAGAGTTGAAGAAATTTAAATCTAATTTTAAGGTGAGAGGTGGATGATTAGGGCAGATGGAACCTCTTTTAGGACCCATGTCACATTCCTGGAGTACTTATTTTTAGTTATCTGAAGAAACTAAAGAAGACGCCACCATCAGAAATACAGAAGAGGCTGAGAGGAAGGAAAAAGCAGTAGAATGTGATGTAGACAAACTTTCAAGGTGTGCCTTTTTATTCAACCTGTTATTTTGTATCTCCTCATACAATTTTTATTTAATGGAGTTTTAAATCTCTTGAAGCACCCTGAAGAAATCGACACTAAACCCGAATGCCAAAGAATTTGTCTTGAATCCGAACGCCAAGTCATTCACCCCAGTAGGTTGTCTTGCTTGGTGCAAACTGTTTACTTTTTATACATTTATTCCTCTCCCTTACTCAAATTCTTGTTTCAAATACAGAGAAGCCCCAGTACTCAGATCCCAACACCACCACGGCCACATACGCCAGGTGCAATCATGGCCCAACCTCCAGCAATCCCAGTTGTCCACAGTCAGCACATCTTTAACACCATGCCTACAGCACAATATATAATGGCTACAACTCCAATCAGTGCTGTATCCCTGACCGCCACACCAATCAATCCAGCCGCCATGCAACAGGGTCCTAGGTTTCGCAAGAGTAAGTTGGTTCTGGTATAGTCCATTGTTTTGAGCTTTAAAATAGATGCATGTTATATATGTGCCAATTTTCGCAAATCCATAGCGAATCCTGGACCCTTGCAACAACGACCAGAGTTTTCACCTTCAATGCACGTTGCTGCAGCTACTGGTCAGCCAATTTTAGCCTCTACTTCAATAGCGGCTCCTACGTTTGTTCAGTACGCACCACAGGGAATGGTACCCACACATGGAACGGCCCAACACAGCATGCCTTACACACAGGTATGACTCTGAGATTTCGTTCCTGACCGTAGTCTTTGAAGGATGGACCAATTTTTTTGTTTCATTATAGATGTATTCGATGGTAACACCCAGGCTAATGGCGGCTCAGGGCATGACGATGGTTCCAACGTCTCACCTTGTTGCCCATCATGATGCTCAGCATTTACAAAGTCAAATGTTTGGTAAGTTTACAATTTGTGTGGGGTGAAGGGAAATGGATGGTAATATGTGGTACCGCTTACTCTGTGTTATACACTTTCCAGTTTCTGCACATCCAGGGGTGCCTCAGCCTCTTCCCCCAGGACCAACTCCACAACATCCTGCACCAGCCATGACTCCTGGTGGACCACACCAGAACCAATCCCAAGGCCAGCAGCAGCAGGGTCCGCTTGGTGGCCAGACTCAGGTGGCAGGGATGCATCCCAACCCCAGTCCCGTTCACGGCAATGGACACAATCAACCTAGCCAACCTGGCACTCCTGGCACGTTGCATCCATCTGCTTATCAACAAGCACACGGTCCCATCGCCCAGCCACCTAGCATGCAACCAGGAGGTCCGCACACACCGAACTCGCCACAGACTATGCATCCAGGCGCTGCGGCACAGTCATCCACTATGGGGGCACCACCCTCGGGCAGTCACCCTTACCATCCTGGCTCGATCGTCGCTCACGCCACTGGACCTGGAGGAGCCGCCGTAGCAGCCCAGGGACACCAGCATCCAGGTCAAGGTGCAACCTTTCCTGGAGCTCAACAGATGGTACTGATTCACCAACAGGGGCCAGGCACCCCTTCGCCTATGGCTTCACATCCTCAAGGCGTCCCCACGCATACATTGCAAGGACATGCCCTTCACGGACACGTTGCTGCACCGGGCCAAGTTGCCCACTTGGTGCCTCACACGTCCATGGCTCTGCCGATCATCCCAGTGACGTCTACGTCTATGTCGGTTGCGCAGCACCAGATCTTCATCCAGCATCCTTCAGGTAGGCCGAGCCCGATATCGGGCGGTCGTGTTATGTGTGCTGTACCCTCACAGACTTACCCAGTGTGAGAGGTGAAGAGAACCAGGGGATGGACCACCGCTGCCACTACTGTTGCTGCTAAATGCTGACTCCCCCGCCAACTACTTTTCTCCCTTTCCTAACATTTGCAATTCCTGTCATCCAGTCCACATTTTCGCCCTTTCCTATGTTCGTCTTTGTAGCATTAAGCTTGGCCTCGTCTTCTTTTGGACCACGTCTTACTAATCACTTTTTTGTTGATGGCACAAGTTGCTCCTTGACACCCCCATTCCCCAAAACACGCTGCTTTATTGCAAATTTTCTGTATATAGTTGCGCACGTTTTTGTTTTTTTGTTGTTCGCTTTATTTTAGTACCGAACTTTCTTCACTCTCTCTCCCCCTCGTCCAAGCACTACCAACCACTTCCCTATTTGTGCCATTGCAATGTGGCTTGAAAGACTTGGTGGACAATCCTCTAGTAGAAGGGGGGCAGGAATAAAACATTGTTATATCCTCACTTCTAACATTCCTACAACTAGCTCTCTCTCTCTCTTTCTCTTTTGATCATGCTTCCTTTACTGACTGCTGCAACCCATTTAAGTTCGTTCCAGTGCCTTATTAAAAAGACTGGACCCACATCCCATTCCTTAAACTTTACCCCTGCCCTCTTCCACCTTTTTGCAAATTACTTTAACCCACACGCGTACGCCGTAATTACACCTTTAAGGAGTTTGGTGAACCATTGCAGCTCACCTTCACGGTCAACCGCCACCACAGTTGCAGACTTATCCACATGCCTGATGTTGATGGACCGTGGACCTGGACCGTTGCAGACACCAGTGGCATCGTCACCAATTGGCTGCTGCACCAGTGTCATTCACATACACACTCACACGCAAGAGACACATAATATACACACACACACGCACGCGTGCGTTTCCACCTTGACCATGGGTAGTAGTCCACTTCACAATTATTACAAGGGAACTTGGCGTGCGCGTGTGTGCCTCCCAGACGCTACTGTTGTGACCTATTCACCATCCTTTGTCATTAATTTTGGAACTTTGGATTTTTTGGGAACTACGGTTGTTTCTCCTTAACCCTTCTTTCCCATTGACTGATAATTTGTCCCATGCACATTTTTTTTTTCGTTTCTCTTGACGTGTCCAGCAGCTAGCGTCTGCATCCGTAATCTAAATCCTTGACACTCTTATCCTACCTATTCCACCTCTCCTAACCATTCTCCCACGTGTCTCGTGTGGGCATCCCCCGTATGCAACAGAATTCGTCTGGTTTTTGAGAACAGCGTCATCCAGCCAGAGTCGCCTTGAAACAGTTTGGCCCAGGCTCTTGCAAGAAGATGTGATTTTTGTAGAATGTGACCAAAAGAAACGGAAAAAATAAAAAAAAAGATACTAAAAGTAGATTTATAATTGCACCAGCCTTCTGTTAAAAGAACAAGTTTCTTACTTGAAAACAAAGTTTTCCCTCTCGTGGTTAGGGAAAGGGGCATGGGGGAACACCACGTACCACAGTGAGGAAAAATTGGGATGGTTACAATGATTCCAACAAAATGACAATGAAGTGGCTGCAAGATTGTCAATAAAAGAATATCACAGCTTTTTTTTCCAACACAACGACTAGACGGTCTAATTTCAAGAAGTGTCCAACTGAATTGTCCGGAGCTTGTGATTGTCAGCCAAGACACAAGCTGCTCCGTTAGAACCACCACAGTAATGGGAAGAAGAGAACACGCTAAGAAGTCTGCCATGTTGCTGGAACTATTACAAAATCACGTTTCCTCAACCACCTTCGTCACCTGATAATTGAGAACGAAACAAAAGTATTTTTTTTTTTTACCTTAAAGCCGACTACTTGTACGGTGTGTGCTCTAACGACGAAAGAGAGCTTATTGCGAGACAGAAAGCTTTCCAAGGCGTCCCAAGTGAATAGATGGGCAGTTCCCCGATGAGTGTTGTAGGCAAAGCCAGCTTCAAAGAAGTCTTTTGACGTCTCTGTTGGACTTCTGCGAGATTAATCAACATTAAATTGACTTGTAGAATTGCCATCACGCTTTCGACACAGACTACTTACTCGACCGGATCATTCCACATCAATTCCCAAGCGAGTGAACTTTCTTTTTCTGGATTCGACAATGGCACAGGAATGTGGTTTATGGATGATACGAGACCGTCTCCAATAGAAGGTGGAAATATACCTCCATGTACACAAAATACCTTTGTGCAGAAAACCATTCGTGTTAGCACGTATCTCTTTAACGTACAGCAAATTGGGATAATTGACAAACTTTATCATCAATGACTGCTGCCAACGGCATTCTGTCAAACGCCCAGTTCACATTTTCCCAGACTTCAGATCCAAGCTGGTCACCAAACTTTTGAATGCATTCCCTGAGTCAAAAAAATGCATAAATGGAAAGCAATAGATACCAGTTTGATTGGTCTCTTCTATGGTCAGCACGCACAACCGAACTTACTTGTAGAAAGTGAAATTGCGCTGCACTCTCCGTACTTCATGGTTCCCTCGCAATAAGAAAACTTTGTTGGGGGCAGAAATTTTTTGAGACAATAAATACGTCACCACCTAGTAAACACCGTATTTTAAATTAATATTTGACATTATAAGTAAAAGCAGACCTACAATGAAGTCACTTGCCTCCACACCAAACTCTCCTCTATCGACATAGTCTCCCAAAAACAACAAGTTTGCAGGAGTCAATACTGGTCCTAGTCGCCAAAATGTTTCCTCAAAACTCATGAGGTCTTTGAAATTGCCGTGTAAATCACCTAGTGGAAAATCTCTACGTCAATAAATCGATAGTTTGATGTGCAAAATGTAAGAGGACAGGGGAGATATTTACCAAGAATGTAAGTTGGCGAGGTCAACTCCAAAAGACGCTTTTCCTTACTCATAATTTCTCCAGCATGCTTGCAGACCATAATCAAAGACTTTCCAAAATGTGCGAGGTTCAACGATCCCCAAGATAGTTGAGGCTTTGGAATCGAATATAAACTACTTTCGTCAATACAATCCTTTGAGGTCCTTATCTCCGTCCAGAAGTATTGTAACCCCTGAAGTAGTTCGTTTGGGAAAGAATGCTATTAAGATGATTAAACATGAGTTTTACTGTTTTCTTAATTCACTTCCCAAATTACCTATAAAATGTCATTTACCTGATTAAAAGATTCAATAGATGATTTCCTTTCGCATCTTAAGTGATCTGAGAATCGCACTTTTGCCCCAACAGCTGGAGTTCCTTGACAGCAGAATATTCACTAGTCTAAGAAAAATACTTTGGGTATAAAAGTTTCACAAATGTATGATACCTTCTAGATCCCAAAGTGTACTGACGTCGGCCAAAACACCAGAGTCTTTGACCTTTACTGCATGGGTCGCCAACTCGTATTTAACTTCTTCCGTATTTGGATGACAGATATCGTTTGTGGAGTTCACAGTTTTGGAGCTTCCATGGTGCTCTTCTATAGATGATATCCACATATTATAGGAATTACTATAACTGAAATTCAGTGCGGCCTTGAGTTTCTTGTGTTTATGTCGAAGGTCGTCGTTATTATCTGCACTACGATTTTCTCGTGGTCCATAGCTATTAATTGTTGTAAGTGGATGATTGAAGATTCAAACCTCTAAGACGATTAACGATGCAATGCAATTACTTACAGTGCAGACTGTAAAAAGCATTCAAGTGCGCAGCGTAATCTGAATAACACAGACGTCCCACGAAACTTTAGACGGCCTACCCCGACCAAAAATTCCATTAGAGTCAGGCTTTCACCAGGGGACTTATCAAAGATCCTATAGATGAATACTGATAGCATTAAAATAAGTCATCATACAGGACATCACAACAATGATCTGAGACAGGGTCGGGTCTGCGGGTTCTTACCCTCCACTCCTGCCTAACTCCCAATAGGTCCCCGTCCACCCCACACACTACCATATCCTTACGGACAACTGGTTGTTCCCTATGCTTTAGAGTACTAATTAATTCCCTTGTTTTTCCTGTAAGGGTCCCCACATTCGACGTCCCTAATCTAAGATTAGCCTCGCTTCATGAGACTGCTCTGTGGGCGTCTGGAACCCGCAAGAATATTGGACGGGTTGTCTGTAGTGGGATGCCGGCCTATACCACAGAAGACACTCTATGCATTATCTGCCATGGGAGCCGAGGTCTGCACCCCCATTACATTATGGACGCATGATAACGACGGCCCGGGACCCGCTCGCTCAAACGTGACGGCCGTCGGCAATGGGGTTTTGATCCCCTGCATCGTAAATTGTCTCTTTTCGTATTGACATTTTTTTTCATTTCGGGGTACCCGTCCCTAAAGTTTGGTCCGCGGGAGCTATTTTTTTTCGCTCCTCTCCTCCACCCATACAAGGGCTGGTGGCTTTGACTGCCACCCCGTCCATGTGTGGTGACGACTCCCCTATCCATCTCCTGGGAGCGCGCCACGTAGCAGTTCACGTCTGCCCGTGGAGGTCAACATACAGGACAGACTTAATGATTAGTGAGACTAATTATAATTAACTCACTTGTAACCTTCTTCAGATTTTGCTAAAAGAACTGCTTCATTATCACTATCTGGTACTCCTTTTAAAGTGCTCACGTCTTTAATGAGCTGTCTGTCATATATGAAACGTAAATTTCACGTCATCACAAAGATGCATTGGACTAGGCTTCACAAAAGTCTCAAATCTCACTTGAAATCGTCGAATTCTAACTTGCCGTTGTCGTCCGCATCATAATATCGAAAGATATACCGACAGCGAATCTCGGCCTGACAACCTCCATGTTCTGTGCTGTGTTCTGAGGCTGCGAGACCCGTAACGACGTCTCTGAAGCTTAAGAAGTGATCGTTGCTATGATCAAAAGCTCTAAAAGGTAGATTACAGTACATCGCTTTTACTTAGATGGACACATGCTTCAATGCTGACAGAGTTTCTAAGTGTACCTGAATAAAGAATCGATTCTCGGCTTCGGGTGCCAACATACGTGGGAAAACGTTCGTAAAAATGTAGTACGGCTCATGAAGGAACTTGGAAACACCATGGCTATATAGGCGGCGTAAATCAGATCAAGTTCTATAAAGGCAGATTCAGTTTGGTTATACGATAATGTTGGTTCAAAGCGCATATTACCACCCATACCTCTTGCACTATAGCCAGCTGACGACATAATGGCTCGGATCGCATCTTCCATCACACCAAATGGAATTTTATTTACGTTAAGTTGCTGCTCAACACTTTCTTCCAACATACTAAACTCGAGTGGTGTGCCTAAAATGAAATTTCCAGGTTAGTATGCTATATTTATAATCCCTATTATTGTTATAACACGTACAGGAGTTCAATTTCTGCAAGTATTGGAGTGGCTCAGGTCCCAGGAGGCCATCGCAATAGGCTGATGTCATTTTTAATAATTCTTGGTTGTCAACCCATTTTGCATTTTGGTTCTGCAACACAACGAACTGCTGCATATACCTACAACCAGAAGATTTCAAGCAACACATGTGTTTGTTTTTTTTACTTACCTCAATTTCTATAATGGGCTCCGGAATAGTGACTAAAAATGTCATTACTGAGGCAACATTTATAAACGGTAGTAAAAACCTCTTGATAGTGATTAGTCGAGGTTTGCCTGCCTGCTGATGATATGATTTTAATGTCTGTAAACAAACAACAAGAAAACGGTCCTTTAAATCGAGTCGTTGCGTAGCAGACGACATCTCAATTACATTACCATTTCAATTAACTTTGATGCTGTATTACTCCACGAACCATTTTCCTCAACTTTTAATAAGGGAATCCACCATCCATTATAATCTTGCGACTTTGTTATCAGACATTTATTTGATTCTGCGTAAACAAATAAACAACAGATATCTGGAAATAATGTCTGCAATTTCGAAACTGACATGGATGCCATGTTCTATTTCCTAGAAGCATTCTGCTGTTACTAACAGCTGAAAAGTTTTATAGCCAACACGTCACGGACGTCCAATTTCACCATAATAATACTGAACAATTATAATCAACGCGACTGTAAAATCATCTTCTAATTTACTGAAACCATTTCAGAACAAATTTGATTGCAATTAGCCGATATTTTACCCTGCACCTACACCGCACTTCTATTTGGAATTGACACTTTAGAACTTCCGTCCGCGACTTCCTCCAATAACTGGACTATTCATAAACTACGTACTGTATTTTAGTTCGATTTAAATGGTGATTTACGATTATGATATTAACCTCTATTTCAGCGTGAAAATAAGCGCACGCTTAAAAAGAGGGAGTCATAATGGCACCTGTACCACCTTGAAATGACAAGTATGAGCAGCAGAGTTACAAGTTATCCACTTCAACTCCACGTGCACGAGTTCAATCCCGGAGGCTGAATCCGGTGACTTTTTCCAGGCTGAAGTGTGCCTACTATTCATGTCAGACGGAACGCATAAGCCATGGTCCTGCGAGGTATGGAGGAGGATGGTAAAACCTAAAAATAATATTTTCTTCCGGAAAATAACGTATCAGTCAAGACAATAACGAAACACCTGCCTCGGTGGCCCAATAGTTAACGTGCTCGGTTTATTGCGCTCGTGGTTTCAAGTTCGATACTGGGTTGAGGTGAGTTGGCTTCCTTCGGGCGAAAGAGAAGTCTTGCGTGTGCCTTTCTTCGGAGGTGGAGTAGAACCGAGTTCCCATGTGATGTACAATGTCATTTGCACGTCAACGAACCCTCTGTACTATGCAACGGGTTTTTGATTAATTGATTTGTCGGTGTTATAGGGTTCTTCAACTACAAAGGTCATTAGAGCTCCGTCCACTGCGTAGTTCTAATGCAGAGTCTGTGCAGACACTGCTGTTACGACGATTTTTTGGGTATTAGCTGTACCCAATGTTCCCAAGCGGCCACCCATGTTTGTACTAGCTGGGAGTGCGTTGCTTAACTTTAGTGATCAGACGAGAACTGGTATGTCCAAAGCAATGCAGCTGCTCCCTATGCAACGGGTAGATGAGGCACAATTTCCAGGTGCAGGAGCTCGGTGGAGTGCCCCAACCTACAGTAAACCGACGATCAATAAGCTTAGGGGTTGTAGCTTTGGTCAGAAGCCAGCTGCGGAAAACCACCGTTCAATAGATCACCCTTGTGTACATTCAGAGGGACAAGATGATACCCGACCCTGCCATAGACGCCAAAAGGGCTAGGAGTTGCCTTTTTTAAATAGAGAAGGGGAAAAAAAGGTTACGTTCAACAACGATGCCAATATTAACGATTATTATCTTTACTTTTTCATGTTATCAAGGAATAATACAAAAACTGAAATTAAAAATTGATCAGTATAAAAACAAGCGTTAATTTCTTTAAAAAAAATTCAAACAAATTTAAAAATAAAACTAACAAAATAAAAATCCGTGAAACAACAAATAAGTACTGTAAAGCAACTGCCAACGAACAAAAGAAAAAAAATGCCCCAGAAAATATTTCCTACATAAACCTCTCTGATAAGAGCTTTAAAAAAAAACAAACCACAACAAGAAAAAACACGAAAGAAAACAGTATTCATGAGCCAACTGACCAGACGACTAATTCAAAATTCGTTCCCATGACAACAAAAACCGCTACGGGAAAATTGTCTTGGACACTGCAGCTATCATCTCTTTTTTTCGTTTTGTTGGAGTTTAAAGGCCCTTCAACTACAAGGTCATTAGAGCCCCGTCCACTGCATAGTTCTAGTGCTGAGACTGCACAGACACTACACAAATGCGACGATTATTGGGTATTAGCAGTACCCACTTTTCCCAAGCGGCCACCCATGCTAGTACTAGCTTTGGTTGCGTTGCTTAACTTCAGTGATCACAGACGAGAACTGGTGTGTCCAACGCAATAAGCCGCTCCCCTAGATTCGGGTGTGACCCATAGAATCAATGGGGGATGGTTGAAGTGGATACAGGCAAGCGGAGTCCTGTGTGAAAGAGGGTCCCAATAAATTCGAAAGGGACGTTTTACAGGGCAGCGTGTCGGGCAGTGAGGGAGAGCCATCTCAATAGAATGCAAGTAGCCGAGATGCGAATGCTGCGGTACATGAGTGGGGTGTCGAGAGCTGATAGAATTAGCGGGGGTGGGTGGGGGGAGGTGGAGGGGCATCGCAGAAAAAATACGAAGAGTAGGTAGAGGTGGCATGGACACGTAATGCGAAGAGGGGAGGAGCTCGTTAGACCCATTACAGGAATGCAAATGGTTGGAAGCACCCGGGGGCAAGGGGAGACCAAAGCAGACGAAGGAGCAGGTTGTCCGTAAGGAGATGGTAGTGTGTGTGGGGTGGGCGGGGACCTGGTGGGAGATAGGCGAGAGTGGAGGGCTTGAACCCGCAGACCCGACCGTGCTACAGACGGGATAAGGGTATGATGATGATGATGACTGCAGCTATCATCTCCAATGGTGACTGATCAATACTGTCAAAACTTGCACAAAAAAAACCGTATCACTTGTCTTCAAGAATTTTCTGGTTAATCAAAACTCTCCCGACACGAAGAAAAAAAAATACACATATATTATCAAAATATGAAATTAAAAAAAAAACTAATATAACATGTATATAGTGTATTCGATTGCACTAATAGTATTTACAAAAGTGAATAGAACGGAAAAAAGGGGGCGAATCATAAAATTCACGGTGATAAAGGACTACCCATAAAATCCATCTTCTCTGCTTTATCATAACAGCCGGAAGTGGTGGACAGCTTATACCAAGGCCATAAAACTTGAAATTAAAAAACTGTGTAGGTAGAGAGAGAGAGAGGGTGATGATGGTCAGTGGAAAGAAATGGGGGAGGGCCTCTGGACAGGAATAGGAGGAGATAAAAAATGATGGCGTAAATTTCACGCCCTTGTCCTGGGGGGCTGCGGTCAAGGGACGGGGGGGGGGGTGTAAAGTGCACTGCAATTCGTATAGTGTAAAATAACTTATAAAATATGTAAGCGCCATAATAACAACAAATATCATTATGAGTATAACAGTTAAACTCTTCTCAGTATATAATATACATATATTACCTAACAAAAAAACTTCGCCATTAAAACATCGGTTGTCATAGCAACGGCATAAATCCTTTTTTTTTTTTTTAACGAGTTTGACGACCGGTGGTGACTGGATGGATGGGTGGCTGGCTAGCCTGGCTGGACGAACGGACAACAAATATTGCTGTGGACCACCGCACTTGTTAATCCATCTGATGAAATCGTCTATAAAGACTCTGCACGTACGTAAACACACACTTCCAGTCGGGTTTCTTCATGATCACCATGTCCTCTACGTCCAACAAGGGCGACACGTCACCTCTCTCCCTGCAAAGGATTAAATGGCATCAGTTTCATTTTAGACAGGACTCGTCAGCACTTAACTGAATCATCTAGGGTTTGTTTGGTGTTTTAGGGCCCTTCAACAACATGGTCATTAGAGAGCCCCGTCCACCGCGTAGTTCTAATGCAGAGACTGCACAGACACTACACTAATGCGACGATTTTTTTTTTTGGGTATCAGCAGTACCCAGTTTTCCCAAGCGACCACCCATGTTAGTACTAGATGTGCCTGCGTTGCTTAACTTCAGTGATCAGACGAGAACTGGTGTGTCCAACGCAATAAGTGACTCCTGAATCATCTGGGACCAGCCCAAAAGAGGTTTGTACTCATTGCGCTATTTTAAGATCGGCGTGAAACATGATCTTTGTGAGACCCAGGAAAGAACCTTTGCTCAGGGCTCGATCTGGGACACTTTTCCTCCACCAACTTCAAGGGGGGGGAAGCGAGCTCCTACACCTGGTAATTTTGCCGATCTACACATTCCAGGTGGAAAGTGTTCTTTTACGCTCAAGTGAAATCGTACGCCCCACACGGGATCACAGCTTTACTACCCATCTGATGGTAGGTGCACTGGGGTCCTATCTATCACCCAAAAGAAGTTAACCCACATCGAACCACCGAGGCGAGTATAAACCTATTGCGTCCAATAAATAAGACAGCCCTTTCTACACGGAAATCAAAATATGTAAATTGAGAGCGCAAGCCCTGGGTCCCAGAGTTGCCAGGACAACTGCTGTGAAGAAGGCCACAAGCTGACGCTAGAGTTAGGGAAGGGGGAAGAAGGATGCTACTTGGTTGACGTCGGTCTCTCTACTAATGACCATAATTACGGCGTCCCGGGGAGTCGATCTTCTACACCTGGGAATTTTGCTCTGATTTACGTGTATACTTTACTACTCCATGTAGAAAGGGTCATTTTATGATAAGTACACTTGAGGAACTCTCGTCTTCAACCCAGCAAAAGAAACACTTAGAATCTGCTTCTAACTGGAGTTCTCCAGGAATGAACCTGCGCACTACAAACTCAGCAATCAAATGTGTTATCAACTGAGCTACTGAGACGGACAAGGTGGGGAAGTCCAGGGTGTAGAGAGATCAAATGTCAAAAAAAAACAAAAATGAAAATTGCTTGCTTACTCAGCCACTCGAAAAGCCAACTCGAAATTATGTCTCCTGTTCTTAGGATCCAGAGTACTGAAGTCAAATGCATCAGGATAGAAATGATGGACAAGGGCGCAAAAGGCCATCCCGTCGTTCCAACTTCCAGAAAAGTTCTCGATCTTCACATTCTGCCATTGAAATCCATTAATGAATAAAGGTATGAATTCTGTTACAGAAGAAGAGTAAAACAAGGCAAGGGGATGTGTGGGTCCTACAGAAACCAGAAGTGGTCCCACTTCCAAAGCACCGCGGTCTGTGTTGTACATCTGCACCACCGACCTTCGCCACAGTCCATGGACTCTGGCAGATGGTAGTTCTCTCAGGCACATAGGGTTTACCCCAGTCCTTGGTCAGTCCCACACAACGCCAGTTAGGCCACTACGCAGGACAGCAATTCTCAACGGAATTTCCGTGAGGGGTCATATGGAGTTCTACACAAAAACTTTGAAGTGAAATAGCATCCACCTTCTTGTTCCAGGAACACTCCGGACCTAAATATCCTTTCAAGAGGTCATCCGGAGAGAAAAGGAGAACTTTAAAGCTTGGATATGTGGGGCTCTGTAACTCCTGCGGGTAATTGTAGCCCGTACGATACCCTGTACCTATGTCTGAAATAAACTACTACCTTCAGTGACCATATCGACCTCGCTACTGCTGAAGGCAATTTACCAATGCAGGAGAAGGGGAAGAGGAGACCAGGACCTACACCTGGGACTTTTGCCCGAATTTATACAGACATTTCATTAGGGGTTACATCTTTCGGAATGGCAGCAGGTGCATCGTCCACACGGCACTCTTCCTTCTCATCCGGGAAGAGACGGAAGTCGCATTTGGAGCTTCCGACCCACTCCCTCTCATCTTAAAAACAGGCCAGGACATCAACCTCTGCCGAGGATCAAGCCTGTAACCATGGCCTCACGAGTCAAGCATACAATCAACTGAGCCACGAAGCAGACCCAATATGAAGGGATGGGGTTAACTAGAATAAGCACCATTACGGGTTCTGTGTGTTCCCCTTAAGAAAACACAAGGTCATCTAAGATTCACATAAAAGGATACTGGATTCGCAAAGAATTCCTAACCCTTTTCCTGCCTATGGCAGGGTCGGGTACCCATCTTGTCCCTCTGACTGGACACAAGGGTGATATTTTGGACAGTCGGTTGCCGTTGTTTGTTGGTGTTTAAGGTCCCGTCAACTACAAGGTCATTTGAGACCCGTCCACTGCATAGTTCTAATGCATACGCTGCACAGACACTACACAAATGCGACGATTATTGGGTATTAGCAGTACCCAGCTTTCCCGAGCGACCACCCATGTCCGTACTAACTGGGCTTGCGTTGCTTAACTTCAGTGATCAGACGAGAACTGATGTGTCCAACGCAACTCGCCGCTCCCAGTCGGTTGCCGGCCAAAGCTGCAACCCCTATGCTTATTTATCGTCGGTCTACTTTCCGATGGAGTACTCCATCTCCACAAGACGCCGGGATGGAATGGGGGGGGGGGGGGCAAGCTGCTACACCCGGAAATTTTGCATCATCTACCCGTTGCATAGTAGAGAGGGTTTTTTATGTGCAAATGCCATCGTACACCACACGGGACGTCGGTTTTACTTCTCATCCGAAGGAAGGCGCACTCGGGACCTTTCACTCCTCTCTCGCCCGAAAGAAGCCAACCCACCTTGGTCCAGTATGGAACCTAGAACCACTGACGCAGTTACCGAGCGTGCAACCCACTGCGCCACCGAGGCGGGATTAGAAAAAGGAGACTGGGTTAACAGTCAAAATACTCACTTCATATTCCTTGGTCTTGCTCCGAACCCAATTCAGAAGCATCTCCTTGATGGCCGTTGGACTGCGAACTAGTCCTGCACCTGCAGGCTTTGGTGTCACTGCAGCGGGTGAACTATGTTTTTTTTTAAAGAAATACAAAATCTGTATCAATCTCATTAAGACACTATGAATGACCACTACAACTTGACCGCAGAAAATAACGGAAATGACCTGACATTTTCTTAAAACAAAAAGGTGTGTAAATACTTACTGCTTTAAGAAGACAACAAGTCACGCGTTGCTAAGTAGCACTGGCAGTAATAATGAGAAAGAGAAGAAAGTGGACATGGGGCATGGGGGGTAGAGGAGCAGGGGGATCTAAACTGGACACACAACAAGGTAAAGATCAAAAACCAATATACGTCTTATTTTAGATACAAGAGACACGAATTTTATTTGAGTTCCTTCCAAAAGTAATCAGAAGATTCAAACAATGGGCCTCTATTAAGCAAAGGGCAGATAGATGAACATGGCGGAACGACCAGGCCAAAATAAAAGATATCACCAAAGTTAAAAGAGTTAATTACAGGGCAGGTGTAAAATAAGGAGTTAGTGAATTAATTTTTCAGATCAGAAGAAGAAGTCAAAAGAAAAAGGAAACACTGAAGACACACACACACAATTCGCAAAGGGGGACGGGGCAAGCGGAAAATGATAAGCGCTCCCGACATCGACCCTTGTTAGTGACCCAGCCCTGGTCTTCAAAGTTCATGCACATCCATACATCACAAGCACAGGACAGCCAATGAACTAGCAATGCAGCCGCCATTATACAGAAAGACAGAAAGTCCCACTTAAAAATCGGGATAAAAAGACGCAGCTACTGTCCCAGTTACTGTCCAACTCCCATGTACCCTCGCGGCTCGGCCCTCCCATCCAAAACGTCAACACGACAGATTAGAGGTTTGTCGAAAATCCCTTAAGGTCCAAAGAACACTTGGTGTCTCAGTTAAACCCAAGAGAGAGAGAAAAAAAACCTTTTCCAGAGAGAAACTTAAGTAGAAAAGATGTCAGTGATCATCTGGGACAGAAGTTAGCCAGTACATGTATAAAAAAAATGTTTGAAAACAGAAAAAAAACTGTAAGGGAGAAGGGACAAATATTGGGGGAGGGGGACTTACTTGGTCCCTTTGGGTGCAACTGCAGTATCCATTTTCTGAAATCTTTCACGAGGTGATAGGGCCTTAGTTTCTGAAAAAATAAATTGTCAAAGAATGATAAATTACGTTTCTTTCAAGAAAAAAAAAATAAAAACTTTGAAAGAAAAATAATTACAAAGCCGAGTCAGAGGTCAAATTTTTTTTGCCAAAAAAAAAAAGAAAATAAAAAAAAACAAAAAGTAAAAAAAAAAACCAAAACTCACAACACCTTAACGCCAAATTTCAAAACAATGATGATGATGATGATGATGATGATAGCCGAAGTAGACGCAATATTTCGTAAAACCGACGGAAACGAACCCGAAGAAGCAGAGAATCCCAGAGCATGACGACCGAGCGAAGTAAAAGCCAAATCAGTATGGGACAAAACCAAGGCGCATCAGAAGATGACAAAGGCCACGGAAAATGCACAATAGCACGGTCAGCATAGAGCAAAAGCATTTAAGCCAACATACAGGAAACAATACGTTTGTCGTTTCTGTTGTTATTATTTATAATAACCAACAATCAAACTACATTTAGGCACCAACCAGCGGTAGTGGTGACCGCCACCCCGAAAACAATCATGAAGCGGTTGAAGAAGCAGTGACAACATCATTGACAAGAGGAAACAGCAGGATTATGCAGAACGGGGAGGAGAGAGAAAAAAAAATTGAGAAAGAATGAAGAGCCAGGGCTAGGAGATTGACAATGAAGATTCAGAAACAAAGCTGACAGACACATCCGACAATAGGAGCACCACATGGGCGCAAACAAAACCACTTTTCCACAGTAAACAACGGCGTGAGCCACCAACTCTCAATCATCCAAAATGGACTAGGAAAAGCCATGGAATAAAAAGCAGTTACATCAGGCAAAGAAAAATGAGAGGATGTCTCACATTCGTTGCTAGGCAACTGAAATGATGCATTCGTTGCTAGGCAACTGAAAGATGCATTCGTTGCTAAGCAACTGAAAGATGCATTCGTTGCTAGGCAACAGAATGCCACGTTCGTCGCTAAGCAACCCAAGGATACAAACATTCCCCCATCACTCTCTCGTTGTTATCGGTGTAACTGATGCGATTACCAAAAAGTACCCACCCATCAACACTTTGTTTGCTCAGCAGTATCCAGTACGGGGATGGGGAAGCAAAATATTTTGGATTACTGAACAACGATGTGAGAGTGTTACATGGGGGATATGCAAGGGTGTAATTAATATTTAGGAGAAAAGATGTAAAATCAAATAAAAGACACATTACTATTGGACTGGTTCAAGCCATCCAAAACAAAAGAAAAACTGTAAGCTAAGAATTGCGATTAAAAAGACCAAAATTAAACACTAGTAATTTAAAGTCTGATAACTATAAATCCAATAAAATGTTTAAAAACTACTAGAACTTGGAAAGGGTTGACCAATCCAATATAGAAACGAATAAAGAACTACAGAAACGAGAGAGAGGAAAGCCAAGAGAGAGGAAGAGGGAGGAAAATCATAGAAAAATAAACTTGTGATTCAAAGGCTTTTAAAACATTCTTTGAGGATGAAGAAATAAGAGGATCGATGAAGAGGAAGACGGAGGACTAGATCGGTGGTGCATCCGCTGTTTCAAACAGGAAAAAAAAGCGGCAAAATAAGGCACCAAGTGGTGGATCATCAGGAGGGTCCCACCATTTATTCTTCTTCCTCCTCCTCCTCTTCCTCGTCACTCTCTTCCTCCTCCTCTTCATCTTCCTCTTCCTCATAGTACTGCTTTCGTGTGACAGTAGTGGTTGTAGTTGTTGTGCCTCCGCCCGTCCTCGACTGGCTGGTAGAAGTCGTGGTCTGCTGCGACCCTCCCGTCTTAGGGGCCAGTTTCAGAGTCGCAGACGTATGATGTTGCTGTTGCTGTTGCGGCTGCTGGACATTCTTAGTAGTGATGGTCACTTGACGATTCTGCTGTTGATGATGCTGCTGCTGCGGTTGCTGCTGGACATTCTTGCTAGTGATGGTCACTTGACGACTCTGCTGCTGTTGCTGTTGAACGGGTGTCCTCGGGTGAGCATTCACGGCAGCGTTGGGAGTAGGAGCTATGGGGCGGAAATTAGCGACATTCCTGTACTGATTCTGATGCTCATTCAAGTAAGAATTAGTGGGCGTGTAGGCGTTGTATGGTCTTTGTGGTTGTGCCTGTTGATATTGTTGTTGTGGTGGCTGTTGATATTGTTGTTGTTGTTGCAAATTTATGTGGTGTTGTTGTTGGTAGATCTGACCATGGACCGGGGCCTGTGGCTTGGGGGCCACATGCGGAGGACCGCCTAGAGGTGGGCCGCGGTACTGCTGATGGTGCGGGGGAGGAGGCTGGTGGATGTACTGCTCAGGTGCTGCACTAACTTGAGCGGGCAGGGTCACGGGAGTTTGCGGAACGATGCGTTGTGGTCGCCCGACTGAAAAGAAAACGGACGACGACGACAATCATGAGATTTGTGACGACCAGATGGACGCAGTCACCCTGGAGACAGGACACAACCCAGAGACGCAAAGTGTCGGCATGTTGCTCTGGCTTTTCTTGCACACACACACAC
The DNA here is from genome assembly GCA_013389805.1 of Trigoniulus corallinus. Lineage (NCBI taxonomy): Eukaryota > Metazoa > Arthropoda > Diplopoda > Spirobolida > Trigoniulidae > Trigoniulus > Trigoniulus corallinus. The sequence continues at coordinate 19,437,193 of JAAFCE010005724.1, read as the reverse complement.
ACACACATACACGACACCTCTAAAATTATTCGTTATCATACAGTAGTAGAACCGACTTTAGAGCAAGAGCAACTGGGTCGCCATGGACTCCAATAGGCCCCAAAGTCGATCGTACACGGTGGAGACATTAGCTCCAGGCAGAATATCTGGGTAATGGAGGGAGATCCCCACAAGCAACTTTCAAAATAAATCCACACAGGACGGGGGTGTTTTAAGGGGAAGAAGAATTACTTAGTAATTTTTTTTTTAGATTTGTTCAGTTGCTCCAAGACGGAGAACCACCTGATCTGTCCGATGAAGAACGCAGCCAGAAATCAACGAACAGGTTAGGAAGTCTCATAATCTTATGGACAAAGTGACCATTATCACAAGAGGTATAAAAGAACTTTTGAGAGGAAGCGCAAAAGGAAAATAGATATATACGCGGCCCATGAAATACAACAGAGGCATCACGTACTTTTTTTGACTTACCCACTTCGACGACTGGTTCGATGCCATCAGTGGATGGGACGTAGACGGACACTGGGACACCCGCCGGACGGGATCGTTGTGCCTTGTCGTAAGCTTCCAGGGTCTTTCGTTTGCGATCGTCACATTCGCGCTGTCGACGTCGGATGGCCTCTTCCATTGAGTCGTGGGGCTGCTCTTTAGCAGGATTCACATGGGCACGGAACTTCGCTGCTCCGTCGATGACGCCCCATTGACACCAAAGGTTAGGCGACGATGACAGCGGCAACAAGGTTCAAGAAGTGCCAAGAAGAGTGGTAGGGTTAGGGGGTACGAAAGGGCAGTTCAAAAGATATAGTCACACCTTCCTTCATAGTCTGCAATCGGGGATTGTCAGGGATAGATGGGTGGAATTGGCAGTGTAATCGCTAGACGAGAGGGTCCTACTGTGGACACATGGTTAGACACAACAAATACACAGGCAACAACGGGCTAACATGTTAACGACCTAACAGGATGACGGGCAACACCTTGGCGACGACGACTACGATAATGTGACTGAAGCTCGGAGAAGCAATGAGCAAGTAGTCAGTCGGTCGTCTATAGGTGACAGACAGTAGGAGAGACATAAAACGTTAAATTGGGAACTGGAGGGTGGTCATGGAAGACAGGAAAGAAAGGAGGTACAAGGAGGGAAGGGAAGGACCGATCATGACCAAACAATGATGAATACGATTATTTACCTGGAAAAGAGACCGGTATGCCTCCCTTCATTTGAAAAGTACTCGTGTATCTGGGAGCGCTTTCGTAAGTATTAACTGCAGCGGAGCGAGCAGCAGACGTAAAACAGATGAGAAGAGTGAGAGGCACACGAGAGAAAAGAGAGAGAGAGAGAGAAAATTATCAGTGGTCAGTATTTCGGACGGGATACCAATCAAAGTATTCAATAAAACTATTAATAATAATAATAACAGCAATAACAAAAAGAAAAACATTAAGCCGATGATGAATACACATGCATCATCGTCGCCACCATACCGGCAAAATGACATCCATCCACTTTCATGCACACTCACACTCTTTAAGGCAAGACAGGCAACCGCATGCTCATGCTTCCAAATGCATCTAGAAAACCAGGGGTGTCAGGGACGATAAATGGACATATAGTCGCTCACTACAGAAGGGTGGTCAAGCGTTAGTGATAATCTATTAGAAACATTCAAAAATATAAGTAAGAACAATCAACGATTGAGAAAAGAAGCCTACTGACCGCAGCAAGTAACACACACTACACTACCCTTCACAACAGGCAACGATCTATCAGCAAATTGAAAACACCGATGACCTTATCAGGTAAATTAATGTCATTGATGACCAAACGATTAAAAAAAATTTTCGCTATACATTTAAAACAAGAAAAGTCAAGGCTGTGTAATACTTGGTGCAAATAACCATGGCAAGAACAAAAAAAAAACTGCAAAAAAAAAATAATAAACCCGCTAGAACTCAATATTACGTGAGTGAATCAACAAAGGGAGGGGAAAGGCCATCATCACTCACCTTTACAGGTGTGAATCGGCGACGGAACTAAGCCTGAAGTGTTAAGTGTCGAATGGACACTGGGGAGGCGCAGATCAGTGCCTGGACACGCGCTCAAAACAAAGGTGAAAGGTTGTCAATAAACATATCTCATGATACACGCACAACAAGTGAGGGAAGGAGAGTGGCAAGAAAAAAAAACACAAAGGAAATGGCGTAGACAGCGGAAGAAAACAGCCGGCAGGACATTAGGAAGGAGAATATTACTAATTTGAACTACTAGCTGACCAACGTTCAAAACTAGTTGTTTAAAACACTGCGGGGGAAAAGTAGGGAATGATGCAACAGAAATACGAAAAAAAAAACCCGAAATATTGGGTTATATACTCTAGCAATGTAATCCGTGGTTCAAAAAATGCCATGATTCTTAGCTCCTTGGTTTTGGTCTTTCTAAAAGTCAACATCATACAAGACGTTCCCCGTTCCACTAACAACGTAACGTACACTTGTTTCTCGAAAAAAAAAAATGCTATAACGACAAGCGCCACTATAATTATGTCAAATGCCCGAAAATACGACCAAGATGGTCAGCGAGCGGACCAACCATTTCGAGTACGAAATGCATTAAAAATTCAACGACAGCAAAAGGCAACATCAATCATCATCATCATCATCATCATCGACCTCAAACAATCTCATCGCAATGCAGAAGACGACGACAAACAGCCACCATACTCACTGTCTTCGGCTTTCACACCGTCAAAATCGATGAAGCGGGCCGATCCTGCAGGACCGGACCTGGCAGCCTGGTCGTAAGCTGCCAACACTCTCTTCTTGTTTTCGTCTGCCTCTCGTTGTCTCTGACGAATGGATTCCTCCACCAGATCCACTTTGGGACCAGCTGAATGGGTGGACGTCGGGGTTGACGTTCCACTGCCTATGTCAATGAAATCCTCAGAATCAGACATGCATCTTTAACCCAAAAAAAAAAAGGTGGGGAGGGGGGGGAGGAGTGCAAGCAACACATTTAGAGAGTTACATACTAAGGACGTGAGAAACCAAAGGTCACCACCGTAACTGAGTCTAACAGGAATTCACACAACTATTGGTCTCAGACCGCGACTACTCGGAGAGTTCTTCAGACAACAACACATACAACTATGTGGGACATCCCACGACTGTCATCTATTAATCAGAACTAACATCGGCAGGAGAATCAAAAGAATGGGCGACTGCCAACACAGCTACTAGTCACTAATGCAGGAACAATTATGTATTACAAAAAAAAAAAAAGATACTGACAATGTATGCAATCGACCAACTACAATTCCTGTCCATTCAAACTGTTCGCTCAACTTCAACTCAAAATCAAAGATAATTGGGTTTGAGGGTCCAGGACATTTTGAAATATCATGACGCCCCCATGACGTGGCACGGAAATCAACTCTGAGGGAAGGAAGGGTACATCCGGTAAAAGCCCTCCATTTTTTTCTGGACCTCCCGAGTACCTTTCTCACCGATTACCCAGTCAATGACCTTCATTACTCATCATCATCATAATATCCTTATCCCGCCGGTGGCAGGGTCGGGTCTGCGGTTTCTAGTCCTCCACTCTCGTCTATCTCCCACCAGATCTCCGTTCACCCCACACACTACCATCCTGTTTTTCCTGTAAGGGTCCCCACATTCCTCGTCCCTAATATAAGAGAAGCCCCTTCTCTAGATGAGATTGCTCTTACTGGGCAAACCCAGCCAGGCGTCTGGCTGACATCATGAAATAATGAGCACATGACTGTAAGACAATGTGTTGTTAAAAGGATTAGAAAGAAATTGCTAGAGAGAGTAATGGCTCACACACCTTCTCCCCTGAGAATGCCTACGTCCATCGTCTTATTGGCACCAGCGGGGGCTGATTTGGCCATAGCGTCATACATAGCCAGAGTTCTCCTCTTCTGCTCTTCAGCATCCCGAACGCGTTGCCGAAGGATTTCCTCTCGTTCCTCTTCCCTGCGACGGATCATCTCTTCACGCTTTGCTGCAAGACATTTCCTCTTTTAGGGGTTGTCGTCCAATTGACCATTATTTCAAATTTCTGACAGATGACGACGACGACGACGAGGACAACGATCACTAACCTCTGTTGGCGGCAATAACTTCTTTTAGGCGAGCTCGAATGATTTTCCTATCCTCGTAATCTTCCGATCTGTCCAACTGAGTAACGAAAGCAAAATAAGACAACATCAATAACATTGTTATTATAACCACTGGTCTTGCAAGGTCCGATACATGTTACATATATTACTAATTAATTACCATTTCGTGCAACTTCAGCTCATCGCTGATTTCCAACAAGTTAATACCGTTTACCCACATGGTGTCACCCATTTTGTCGCTATTCAACGAGGAGTTGTGACTTTGAGGCGAAGAGTTCTGAAATAATATACAGTATATTTATTAATTACGGATGACATACCGACCTCGTAATGACCAACCAATCTTTCTCTAATCATCCGCGGTGGTGGTCATCGCGCTTATAACACATACGCCGGAAACGTAACAAATGACATCACTTTCATGATCTTCGTGAACATTTGATTTACTCTGCAACCACAGGCAGAGTTAGTCCAATTTCTTTTCTAAGAAATTTAAATATGTATATTTAACGTGTAAAGATTTTGTTTGCAACCCTACATGACAGGAGACAGTCAGCACTATAGTCTAGCCTGCACTATGGATTTTTTATTAAATGAATTTAATAAAAAAAAAATCAAAAGCTTGGGGAGAGGTTTTGTTTTGGGTTTATGTGTGTGCTGAGGCTGCACTCTTGATAATATTTCTTGCATTACAACAGTGAAAAGCAGAGAAAATAATCAGCCTAAGATAACAACACTACGTCTTTGGCGAAAAATATACCTCATTGTTGGACTGGATCCTTAAGAAATCACATGAAAAGCCACTAAAAAAATTTCTTCCCTCCTTCCAAACGACTAAGAGGGAAGAGCAGGCGATAAAGTTCAGAGGGTGGGTAGCGGAGGGAGTGAAAGACGGAAGAAACCTAATACAAGGAAGCACCATTTCCAAATACAGTCCCAAAATGGATCCCATAGCCTAGAATTCGGGATCATTTTTTTACAACATCTACCGACAGCATCCAATAAGAAATTAGGAAAGAAACCACCGATAGTGAGTGAGAGCTTACTTGACTTTAACAGCAAAAAGCTTTAAATAGACCTTCCCAGAAAATGAGGAATAGGAGAGACAGAGAGACAAGCAGACAGCGAGATTCTTAACCGCTATTCTTTCCAGTTTCCTTACACTAGTCAGCCACATACGACACAAGGTGAAAGGTCATCCCGCGGCAAGAGATCAAACCGTCTGACCAAATCAGATATCATCAATGGACTGCTTGCAGAGTTACCCAACCCATATACCAAACATGTCCATGTACAGCGAATATTACTGACAAAAGTAAGGAGTGGGCGTGACTTACAATGCTTCAAAAAAGGGACATTTTTAGAGGGCTCACTTCAGGAAGTGTCGAATTTCTACGTGGGCAGGTGTACGTGTGCAGCCATGCAACCTTCTTCACATCCCCATTTCGATAACGCATTCCTTCTTCTTAGCTATACAAAAATATTCCCCGACTCTGCACACAATTCTATAGTGGTACCACACTAGATGTTTGCCCGGTGTGCATACTGACTGTCGAACTTTTTTTTTGGCAAGACGGTCTTCATCCTTTCTAACCAAACGACATTCAAATATAAAGTCACTAGCAAGATACCACTTTAAGGTAATACATCTCGTTCTGTTAACCTTTCATACCCCGAAACCTCGAAAGCACTTGGAACCGTTGTACGTCATCGTCCCCATCCCACCTTAGAAAGGTTACTGGCTGAGAGGAGAGACCCTCGTTCAACATGATGCGTAAGACACACTCCACTTCCTCGCCCACCTTGCAATAAATTAAGTGTTAACATACTAAATACAAAATCATAATATACAATTTAAAGCTGCCTCTTCTTATCCCACTTCCCTCAAACTTGAAATGTGCAACACTTTTCAATTTTCTTCTCTTTCCCTTCCCACTAACCACTACTCCGTCAATAACACACCTGCAAATGCAAAATCCGGACAGCAGAAATCCTCGTATATTCTGGAAATTGGCACTAAGTGCAACTGTTGTCCAAAAGCAACAAAACCAGGTAGGCAGGCAGGTAGACACTAATCAAATCCCGTCTCTTAAGACAGAGACTTCAATTTCGATTGATCACGGAACAGTTCGGTCGAACCAGCAGACAGATCACTTGCACCGCTGGAGCAGGAGCCTTCGGAGAAGACAGTTAGAAAAAGGAGAGGCCGACGAGATCGAGATACAAGACTAGAAGCGAATGGTCGGGATCGGTCCAGAGCTCGGGATCTAGTCGCCGTTTTGCATTGTGGGAGGAGACCGACGATGGATAAGGGAGGAAGATGGAAATGGAATAAGGGGATGGCAAGAAAATATAGAAAAAAAGCGGGAAAGAGAAAGATGCAAAGACTCGAGATTGAGGCGGTAGAAAAAAAAAGATAAAAAGGAGAACTCAGGCTGTAATAGGATGGTATGACGAACATGCACGAGGGGATCCTCAACCCAGTAATAGGGATAGTAGCGGGCGGAAAGCAGCAAGCACGAAATCGGTACAAAATAGTCACCCACACTCGTGAGCTTTAACCAATAGGGAATCCATCTCATTTGGAGGGATGGGTCGAAACAACAGCAGGCCCTGATGCACACCTGAAAATAGCTCCAAGCTAAGTATAGCTTGAGAATGTTAAGGCGAGTGAACACACGCACTAGTGGAGGAAGGAAGGAGGGGGTTGGTAGTGGTGAGAAGTTTTTTTAGAAATAGGACACTGGGTCCCTTCCAACAGGCAACACGTAGGCGTGTTTGCCAGGGTTTGCTAGCCTAAGACAAATGCCAACCTTATGATTTGCTCTTTTAACCGAGAGATTAAGGAGCATCGCTTTCTCAAGGTTTCGAAAAGATTACGAAAAGTGGGACCGAAAAATACCTTATTCTGAGAATGTCTTCATCTTCCTATCCCGCCTATGGCAAACTTAGGCACAAATGAACTGGAGATTTCAATCCAGGAACCCTTAGGAAAGAAGTGGGTATGTGGCTGTCGAAAATGTAAAAGTTGGATAATGATTTTTACGTGACTGCCTGCCGACCAGATGTCACAACCCTTTTAAACTCTGCACAAGTACATAACGGGATATATTTGGCCTATTTTATGGCTGAAACCACACGGGAAGTGAATTTCATGATCATTCAGATTTTTGGGATTTTTGAGCCTTTTGAAGTACTGTAGGTTTCGTTAGATACTACCACCATTTCCTACACGTAGATGGTAGGCATGCAAACTGCTTCCTTAATTTTCCATTAATGGCATTAAGTAATACAGGTTTCTCAACGTATTATAAATGTAGGTCCTGGACTTTATGAAAAACAGAGGATGAACATCTAAAGTCGAAGTAGTCGGTAAACATGCACCAAATAGATGGGAAAAGAAACGTCGTTGCTTTGCGATTGTCAACACGTACGACTGAAATTTTCACAAATATGTTTACAATAGATACGCGAACTATACTGCATTTCGCAACTTACTTCCAAGTACAAATCTGTAGCCTGCAGAAGATATACGAGCAGCAATGTGTTAAGGGAACAAGGTGGAAAGAGCTATTGATTTAACTTTCGGGCCTGAGGAGAAGGGGAAGACTTCACTTATTACCCAGCTGGAACAAACCCAACTGCTTATAAATTACAGAACAGTGTGTTAAACTAATAAACAAGTAACACAACTCGCCAACACAGTGAAAGTCGTGACAAAGGAAATTAAATTCATTGTAAGTTTTAAAAAAAAGCTTCACAATGGCGGCAAAATTCTATTTCTCACAGTTCGAATTTCCGTTCGATTCCCCTTTGAGCATGCGCGTCAAACTCCCCCCGCCCCTGGGAACAGCTGCACACGCAAACATAAAGCGCTCTCTTGATTCCGCCTTGCGATTTATTCCATCGAACGTCCGAAGCTTCCAAAACTGCTCCCATTCCATTACATCTCTCAGTGGACATTCGCAATTATTAAATATTCATAATTATTTTAATAATTAAGTTAATTACGAGCAGTATGCGTGGAAATGAACAGTCCTAAATGTGCAGAATGTAATATGCATAATCTGTAATGCAATGTACAAAATCCACAGTTGGTATTAATATAAAATATTCTCATACTGCTATATAGGATTAGCCATTAGGCTGGTACAAAAGCGAAGCACAAGTCCTAAATAGTCAGGGGAGAATCCAGAGGCAGATCAGGGGGGAGAGAGAACTTCAACAAAAATGTGCCTCCAACATCTTCAAATATTCAGAATCCCTTAGTATAAATCTAGCTTGCAATTACAATAGGTCCTCTACTGCCCCTTACACAATGTCCTATCTTCAGTGGTTCAGCCAACTGCAGATTGAACTGGCAGTATAGAAATGGGAATGGCAAATATGCAAGTTACAAAGCTAAATCGTGCATCTGTGGAAATATGCGCCCCAGTGATGCACTGGATCCGCCCCTGTAAATAGTACATACCGGTAAGACCTCTATATCGATAAGTTTGCATTTTAACATATACAGGCTAAAGGCCAACGTTACGCGAAGCCACCTTTCATTCTAAATTCCATTCGTGCTGCTTATTTTTGTTAGTCGTCATGCATTGCCACCTCTCCAGGGATTCACCCTTTCCTTCCCAACGGAAACTATGTAGCAAGACGTGAGTGGAAAACGAGGGCAAATCAAGAAGATTATCTTTTTCCACTTGGGAGGTCCAACATACATGAGGATTCTGGCTGTCCTGAAACATCAACAATCCACCGAGTGACGCCTAGACTCCATTATCTATCTCTGGCGTTGACAAATCAACAGGAATAAAACAAAGAGGTAACTAATGTATATGCGATAATGCAGTGATGGGTATGTGACGAGGAGAAAAGCAGTTAGTACGTCCTCACTTTTAAATTATATCAGTATTACCATTTCAGACCATGTCCATCCACGTCAGAAATTCTAGACATATTCAAGAGACTGTCTGACGTTAGAAATGGGGTGTTATTTTACGATTTAGGCACAACCAAAGACAATAATTGTCATAAATTTTCATGCCAGTATCAATATTTGGACAGTTAGTCTTACAAGCTTCAACCACCCAATTTAAAGGAAGGTGGCATCACACTTTCGAAATATTATCTACTAAATTTAGTTTAAAACTAGATTTATGCAACACATCACTCAGATCTAACTTCTGACTGAGACACCGCCGCCATCGAAGCCTGTCTAGTGCCTATTTCTATGTCATTCCGATTACCTGCCTACTTACCCCCTGTTGCTTATATCTCAAATTGAGAATTTGCTCCTGTAATATTCAGTGCCTCTATCTCGAAAATTTCAACCTTTCTCATGCGCTCTCTCTCCCTATGTGACTACTGAAATTGATTTTGGCAACAATTTCGGCTTCTATTCTCCAAATTGTCGAAAATGAACATCTCGGTTTCTCCAACCATCAAATTTTTTTTTATTTTCCAAGAACGGTTGGATCTCCGAAAATTTTTTAAGGGGAAAAAGTGACAGAGAACCCACAAGGACAAGTGAGAAGCAATCAATTTCGGGGAGATACAAAAAACTTGGAGCTATGAAGAAAGGCGAATATGGACCGAAAGAGGAAGGGGTGAGTGAGGAAGGAAGAAGAAGAAGAAATATCCTTTAAAAAAGTAAGAATTCCACACTTCAGCAACAACAACACCACTGTCTTGAACGAAAGTAAGAGAGGAGAGGGGAAAAAAAAGGGACCAAGTTAAAACTCTCCGACAGAAGCATAAGCGACATCACCAGAGCACGTACATACCTGGCAAGATGTAGGTTCTCAAGAAAGAAAGGAGCAACTCCGACAAGGTGAGGGCAAACATCCAGAAAATATCTCTTTAATAGCCCGAAAAAAGGAGGAGAGAAGAACAGAAAGGGAAAGAAAGGAGGAAAATAGGTGGGCGAAAAAGAAAAACAGGGGAGGAGGAAAAAAAATATCACGAAAGATCCCCAGGACCCAGATACCTGACAATCTTCGAAACTAACCTACCGTTAAAGGAGAAGAATGTAAAGCCAACAAAGGAGGACGCCATGGGATCCCGTAGAGTGGAATCAGATATCCCGATCGATGACATAAACGTCAATCTTACTATTCTCCACACTACCTACCTACAATCGCCTGACACTCAGGGAATGTAGACTTTTTTTGGTCTTCCTAAGAAAATCAGGACTTGAGGACAGTGCAGACACAAGCAAAAACCAGACACAGCTCATCTCCGTGAAAATCCTCTACAAATAATTTTAAAAACGCTCCTGTTTTCAACGGTTCAACATAACTCTTACAAATGCCAGAGAGAGAATTCCCATGTACTTAAAGTAAACTTTCTAAGACAAACGGAAGAAGAATCTTATTTCGGAGACTGAGACCCAGACCAGGATGGAAGAAACTTGAGGGCGGGCAAGAAAAACGTAGCCTCTAAAGAAAGTAACACTTTTCAAACAACCCTTTGTCATTTGTCACCATTAAAAAGCTTATTGAGATCACAAAGCGTCTTATCCTATGAAGTTCTCTTTAATTCTCGATATGTAATGTTGACATTCCAGACAGGAAGTATCATCCATCATTCCTCGTTTGAACTAGTAGCTAGATACTGCCGTAAAAGCTTTTAAACCCACTTTCAATGAGGACAGCTGTTTTCATTCTAAGCAGGACAAGCGAGAGAAAAATATCAAAAAAAAGAGTTACAACTTACAGCATTGTAGCCAATTCCTGAAGAGTTTAGTTGATGGCTCTCCAGTGACTTGCTGCCGACCTGCACATTGTAATCAGCATTCAAAGACTGAGCCACCAGTGTGTCTATAGTCTGAAGAGTACAATCAAATGCTTTTTCAAAATTCAATAAATCAACGATAGGAACAAGAATGGACGGACAAGAAACGAGATCGCGTCAAGAAATCACCTTCCAAACTTGCTGGTGAGAACTGCCTTCTCCATTAAGGCTGTTCCGACCTCCACCATCCTCGAGTCGAAGTCCCAGTCCTCCATTCTGTTGATTAGTTCCTTCAGAAGTAACAGTCTTCTTTAAGACCCTGATCTGAGCCCGAATACGTCGACGCTGGTCGTAGGTAGAGGCCTCTTCAAGCTACAAATTAAAAGTTGTTTCATTGTTTCTTCTAGAGTTGGCTGACTGACTGGTGACAAATGGGGGGGGGGGCGCAAGAACACTCTTATAGAATTTTTGGAAACTTTCCTCTCAATTGTTTGTTTGTTTGTTGGTGTTTTAGGGCCCTTCAACTACAAGGTCATTAGAGCCCCGTCCACAGCATAGTTCTTATGCAGAGACTGCACAGACACGACACTAATGCGACGATTTTTGCATACTAGCGGTACCCAGTTTTCCCAAGCGGCCACCCATGTCAGTACTAGCTGGGGTTGCGCTGCTTAACTTCAGTGATCAGACGAGAACTGGTGTGTCCAACGAAATTCGCCGCTCCCTTTCCTCTCAAGAGTGGTTAGAAACCCTTCACCGGACGGCCTAATGTTAAAGGATTCACAGGACGGTCTAATGTTGAGCGGCTGTATTGCGTTGAACACACCAGCTCTTGTCTGCTCTGCAACCCCAGCCAGTACTGGCATGGGTGACCGCTTGGGAACACTGGATACTGCTAATACCCCCTTCCCCCCCTCCAAAATCGTCGTAACAGCGTAGTGTCTGTGCAGACTCTGCATCAGAACTGCAAAGTGGACGGGGCTCTCCTGACCGTTGTAGTTGAAGGGCCTTAAAGGGTTCACAGGACCGTTGTGGGTTAGTTCATATACTTACGTTTTCACTGGAGAAATCCCAAATTTTAAAATATTCTGTTAAAGAAAATGAATATGCAGCAGCACTCATGGTGGACATGGTCTCCATCAACGAATTTAGTAGTGCCCAATGAAATAATGACCAGAGGGCGGACAGCCTAGTAGTGGTACGATCAAAGTAGTATGCAGGAATCCCACCAACAATGACCACATTCACCTTTATACGCGGCGGCGACAATTCCTCTAATTGAATGTCCCCGTCAGTGCAGACTGGGCACCTCGTGGTGACATCACAGATCACGTGGGATTTAAGTGATCAAGTACACAAGTAGGTGGCAAATACGAGTTGAGAAATGGACCGCAGGACAAGAAAAAGTCGTGAATGGGGACGTAGAGAAATTCGATGGGTGTACTTTCTTTTGGAGTTTGTAGGCTACTCAGGTGTAGTTGTAGAAGTTATATCAAGCCACGCCTTAAACTAGTATGGCCCAGAAGTGATTTCGGCCACACAGGTGCTAACGTTGTCCTCATTTGTGGCATCTGGTCAATTGGTAAAGCGCACGCGATGTGTAGGCGTTTCCTTCTTTAAACTTGATTTTCGGGTGACAGATGCACAGACAGTGGTGGGTGAAATTCAGACAACCACAGAATATTGAAGATGGTTTCCCCACCCTACCCTCTAAACAAATTTCATTGTGCTAACCTTAGATACTCAAGGTGACGGGTGCCAACTACAAAAGTCAATCAATGGTGACGGTGGCCACCTTTCAACTACCTGACCTAGAACCAGTAGCTAGAATCCAATTGCTTACCACTAAGACAAGAAGCACTTCCATGAGACGCAACTCTTGAAGAAAAATGACAGAACTTACCATTTTCTCTAAAGTTGAAAGATCCCAGATGTCTTCAGGCTTCAACGGCGCAACATCTGCGTCATCAGACTGCTGTTGCTGACTAGTGGACCAAGTGGCTCTTCCCTGATAAGTACTATTTGCTGAAGAAATGACTCTATGTGTCACAGTAGTTCCACTTTGGTCTTTATAAATTGTAGCAGTGCCCACGGTTCTTGACCTGCTATGAGTAGTAGAACTAGGTCCCATCAGAGCTTTGAACATATTACTGGTAGCCAATATCTTTTCTGTCTCAGAAGACAATGGCACGTTGGTTGCTCGTGATGACTTCCAATTAAATGCGTTTGGAATGTCCTGAACCATCTCTGGCTTTGTTGCAGACGCAGTTTTGAACACTCCGTCGCACTCTTTTCCTTGAACTTCTGCAGTGGATTCTCTAAGTTTGCTTGACCATTTCTGATCCCGAGTTGTTTCCAATTGTCTAGAAGGTAAAAAGTCTGTAAGGTTGTCCGACGTCTCCTTTTCTAGACTAGTGTTCACACTGCTTTCAATTTCAGGAAATTGTTTCTGATTAAAATTCTCTGCCAATGTCCTGGAGACTTTTTCTGCAGTCTGTGGAGCACTGACATTCTGGAATGGAAATGATCTCTCAACTTCGGCTTTCTTACTACTATTGGGCGAACCACTGTGTTCCAACGTCCTCTCCTGTAAGATTGAAGATGTTTGAGGTGCTGTCCCAAAATGTTCTGGAATGGTCTCTTGCAGATTTTCCTCTGGTGGTTTTCCTAAGTATTCTGAGATGCTGTCTTGTAGTTCGTTATCTGGTAGTTCTCTCAAGTGTTCTGACATTGTGGTTTGTAAACTGCCGCCTGGACTCTCACTAAGATGATCTGGCATCTCGTCTTGCAAGTTTTCATCTTGCGGTTCTTCAAAGCGTTCTGACACTTTATTCTTGTGTAGGTCGTCATCACAAAAATGGTCTGGCATCTTATTTTGCAGGCTATCATATAATGGTTCTCCAAACTGCTCTGGTATCCTCTCTTGTAGGCTTTTGTCATAGAGCATTTCAAAGCGTTCCAGAATGTCCTCATGAAAGCATTTATTTGATGTAGTCCCAAATTGCTCTAGGACTTTCTCAAACTCTCGAACGCTTTCTTCAGATTCTTTGTTGAAATGTTCTGATATATCATCATGGACACATTTTTCTTGTGGCGTTTCTATGTACCCCAACGTCTCATTTTGAAATATTGGCTGCGAAGATGTATGTGCCTCTTCATGGTGGCTGGAAATTTCATTAGGCAAGCTTTCTTCTAGTGACTTTCCAAATGCTTCCGACATTTTATCTTGAGGAATATCTTCTGAAGTATTACATGACCATCTTTCTTCTGAAACACTGTATGACAGCCCTTCGTTAACATCATCTGATAAGGGTCTCTTGAAGACATCAAAGGTTGAGTCTGGAGTCACGGCAACTGCTTTTGCGCTGTCTGTTACTGGACAACAAATATCTGGCTCATCTATCTCTACTTCTATAATCTTGAGTATTTCTGACTTACTTTCTTGTAAATTAATGTTGGGTTCATTAAATTCTGATAACTCTTGGCTATCTTTATGGTCATCGTCAGCTGAGTCCATGTTTTCAGACTCAGATGAAGTCATATCGATGACAGGTTGAACATATTCTTTCTGGATTGCGCTCAAGTCCGAAAAGCCCTCATCGAAACTTCCAGACGCACCTCTATCTTCTACGTTAACAACCATGATGCTGTCTTCGTCATAGACACATTCCAAAACTTCCGGTTCTTGGTTCTCGGCAATCAGGAGTTCAGGCGTGTTAGAAGTAGATGGTGGCGACTCTTCGTGGAATCCACTTTCGGTGCCCACCGTCTCCAGACGAATGACTTCCACCTCATTTGGATCTTCATCAATGACAAGATCTGGTGACTCACTCAATGAATACACAGATGACGGTTCTGGGGTAGGTGTAGTAGCTGACCGTCCACTAAGAGTAATTGAACACTCTTCACCCAGATCACTGCCAGAACAACTTCCGGTCATCTCTTTGAAAATACCACCACCACCGGATTGCGACAATCTGCAACGATCTTCTTCATGAGTCCCTCCGTAACAGTCATCAACGTCTGTTATCCAAGACTCTATGTGGCTTTTCACTGACTGTGTCATCGATTTCAACTGGACATCGTTGGAAGGTCTGGGATCAACCAGAATAGGATCATCGTTTATAAAACTCTGTGGTGCCACCACAGCAATTCGAGGGCTGGTAGACAAATGATGTCCTTCCTTAGAACCTGGTGTGTTTCCAAACTTCGGAATCTTGGATCGTGGAGTAGCTCCGCCATTGCTCCTGTCCTTCGTCTTTGGCGTCGAAGTAGTAGTAATGCGATCAGACGCCCTACCGGAAGAAGCAGTCGGCATCTTGGACTTTGGTAGTTTTGAACCTGCCTTATTGTTAGCATTGTTTACAACACTTGGCCTCTTGAGAGAGTTGGCCGATCGTTGACTGCCTTGCTGATTAGTAGCCGGTGGTGGTGGTGGTGGTACTGGAGTTACTGGGGGACTGGGACTTCCGGCTTTGATAGGAATCCTTGACTTTTGTGATCGCGACACTTCTGGTTCATCACTACAAATGTCTGTTTTGCCTCCAGACTTCCTGGTAGGAATCTTTGATCCCTGTCCAGTTCTTGAAAGATTAAGTTGTCCTTTTTTTCCCTTTGACTCCATGTTTTTCTCTGGTTGCACCACCACAAGTAGCAGTAGCAGCAGCGTACCAACAACAGTACTGTGGACACCACGAGTATTGCAATGGAGCCAGATCAAAGCAGTTGATGTACCAACCTGAAATTAATCGAACCTTGTCTTAATTAAAACACCAGGATGTGAAGAGAGGCACCGCAAATAGGTGCTAGAAATCATAAATCATGTATTTATTTATCATTTTTTGGTGGTGGTGATGTTGTATTTAACTGAGACGTGACTTGAGTCAACCAATCGAAAATCAACAACCAGTTTTAGTACACCTGGATGTGTCAAAGGTCACGCACGACCCATCCGACTAGACGGAGACCACCACAACCACCATCACCACTATAGTGTACGTTTTAAACAACATAATTTAACACAAAACATTGAAAATTAGCACTTATAGGTTGCGTTTAAGAGAGCTTGAAGAACTTGAGGAAGCACTGGGTCACCACGAAAGGCCACGGTCTCTTCCATCTCCACCCCATACCCCTTACTCTTCCACTACAAATACAACACACTAATTCAAAGACTCCGGATATCGGCACAAGAGAATTCAAATGATCATTTCATGGCCTCTTTTGAAATATGTAAATAAACTATCTTCGAGCCTCGCTTTACTATTCAAGACTAGCCGGTTTCGATGACTCCTTAATTTGTGTGCTTGCCTCCTGACCTCTGGGTCATGGGTGCATATCTGACCGATATCAGATGTTGCATCCTCTTTCCACAAATAAAACTATCAATAACTCAAAAATATTTTGACGGCTCGTAGACGAGAGTCACCTTCATGCCCCCTTCTGCAATTCGACCACTCAATTGGTAGTGAGCTTGACTCTTTGAGAGCGGCGAGTTGCGTTGGACACACCAGTTCTCGTCTGATCACTGAAGTTAAGCAACGCAAGCCCAGTTAGTACTGACATGGGTGGTCGCTCGGGAAAGCTGGGTACTGCTAATACCCAATAATCGTCGCATTAGTGTAGTGTCTGTGCAGCATATGCATTAGAACTATACAGTGGACGGGTCTCTAATGACCTCGTAGTTGACAGGACCTTAAACTCCAACAAACAAACAAAAATTGACTCTTTGAGTACCCGATCACGGATTCGATCTTGGCAAAGCCAGGTGACTTCTTTTGGACTTCTTTGGCGTTTTAGGGCCCTTCAACTACAAAGGTCATTAGAACCCCGTCCACATCATAGTTCTTATGCAGAGACTGCACAGACACTACACTAATGCGACGATTTTGGATATTAGCAGTACCCAGTTTTCCCAAGCGGCCACCCATGTCAGTACTAACTGGGGTTGCGCTGCTTAACTTCAGCAATCAGACGAGAACTGGTGTGTCCAACGCAATTCACCGCTCCAGGAAATCAACAGTGAAGTTGAAGCCCCACCGTCGTATAGTATTTCCAATGGTACTACTACAAAAATGAATTCTACCGAAATCATCATTTCAAACCCCTATTACCGCTTATAGTAGGGCTGGGTACCCACTTGTCCCGTTGGAACCAGAGAAGCAGCTTTGTTCAGCGACACCAGGGGACAAGTTCCTACACCGGGAAATTTGGCCAAAATGCGCCCTCTACACGTAAAGGGTTCTTTTACAGTGCAATAGTTGCCATCGTAGGTACTACACGGTAGAAACCGGCTTTTACTTCTTTCCCATATGACGGAAGGCTCATTTTGACCTCTCTCACGAACGAAAAAGCCAGGGATCGAACCTGCAACCACCGACTCACAACATCAAGTTCACTAATTCCGGAGCAACCATGGAAAGACCAAAGCAAGCGAGACTTTCCTACATTGAAGAAAATGTTCCCATATGTAGGACTCCCATAGGTGGACCTCATTTCTCTTGGGACTATACCGCAGATCCCAATTAATATGTTCTACGTTCGGAATTCATACCGCCAAGTTGCGTCGGACACACCAGTTCTCGTAAGATCACTGAAGTTAAGCAGCGCAAGCTCACGTTAGTACCAACATGGGTGGTTGGAACCCCTCATCTCCCGCAAATAGCCTCCTAAGACAGCAGTACCTGTGCAGAGACTGCACAGACACTACGCTAACGCGACGATTTTTCGGTATTAGCAGTACCCAGTTTTCCCAAGCGGCCACCCATGTCAGTACTAGCTGGGGTTGCGTTGCTTAACTTCAGTGATCAGCCGAGAATTGGTTTGACCAACGCAATAAGCCGCTCCCGTGGAAGCGGCACCCAATGCAATAACAGAAAGATGGGCCTAAGAAAGAATAGGCGAAACCCAGGAAGAAGTATGTTGGTTAAACGTGGGTCAGAAACAGTTCCGGATTTAAATACTGAGAGGCCCTAAGCTATTTCAATTTTAAGGCCCCTTTCAAGCCCTTTTCTTAAATTTTAAAGCCCACTAAATGTTGAAGCCCTAAGCTTCAGCCTAATTAGCCTAATGGGAAATCCGGCACTGGTCAGAAATCTCCGATAACAGGACAAGAGTGAGATCGAGCCGCCCCAATCGGAAGCTTCAATGCTCTATACCAGTGACATCAAATCACATACAAAGTAGGGATTCACGAAACGGGACATTAGTTAGCCCTGACATTCGATTCTGATAAGCCGTGAGAAAATAATGTGAGAAACCTGCAAAAAACAAGAACAAAACTTATCTTCGACTCTCCCTTAAATCACGAATCTTGAGGCCCTTTTAAAGGGTTCCAAGTAATAAATAATGAAACAGCTACAGTATATCAGACTTCCTCATAACGTAGTTATGCCGAAGATATGTGAGAGAGGGAAGGGGGTGGGCGGAACAAGGAGAACGAAGGAGTCTGAAAAAGATTTTCAAGTGGGAATTCTTGACAACATCTCACTAGTTACTACCAGTCACTCATTGCTCACCCACCCACCACAAAATTTGTGTTTTTAGTCTGCTGCTGATTATTCAAGGATATAGTCATTTTAAAACTGAAGCTACAGGGACAACAACAGCGGGATCGCAAGTATGGCCAAAGATGCTGAGAAAAGCATTTTTTTCTTGCGAGGGTATGTGTGAAAGAGAAAGGTGACGGTTGAGCAAAGTTTTTTTTTTTAAAAAAAATAAAAAATACGAACTCAAAAATTTACAGGTCTGTAGGCAGTTTTAAACGGGTCGAATCTAAATAAACCGGGACGGACTGTGGTAGCCGACCTGAAATCCTCAACCTATTTTGAGCAGTAAGGGTTCTGAAGGGAATGAAAGATATTTTTGGGCGGGAGGAGGAGAAAGGCTGACAGTTTGAAAAAAGGGAGGCAAAAGGTAGTACTACTATCCCCAGGGCTAGAAGAAATGCTAAAATAATACTAATGAAACTGGGTTTTCTCTGATCTTTAGCCGGAAAACTGTTGTAATCGACGTTAATCTTTTCCCACTCAACATCAATTTGAATACATGACACCCTAACATCTGAAAAAAAGAGGACGGGCTTATCTTAAAATATGTAGTGACATCGGATTAGATCGATTCTATGTCAATTCAACTAACCACTTAGATATCATTACCATCTCAACTATAAGAAATAAAAAATAGATATATATATATTCTATCTACAAAATGACCACGACAACCACTTACCAATTACGGGACTCTTGATATCAGTTGTCCATTCACAGAATAACTTCGACCGTAGCTATCTTATATTCAGCAACTTGCGTCTTGTTTCAAAATTAAGGTACGTTGGCTTTACCTGTCAATTACGGGCAAGACAGAGAGAGAGACTAGCTAGACACTCGGTTTTTCTTCCGACAGGTATATCCACAGGTGAAACTGACCACGCACAGATGATGGCGTGTGGACATTCCGCGCCAAAGAATAAATCTTGATCGCTTGAACGACCACCACACAACACACATAGACACTCACACTGTAGTGGTCAAACGTAAGAAATGATATAAATATTCATCTATATAATGACTGAAATGGTGGGAGGGAGAGAGAGAAAGAAAGAAAAAAACGAAAACTAACCGATCTGAAACGCTGCAACTCACAAAACAGCAGAGCAGATGTATGTCCAGCAGGAGAAAGCTGTCAGTCTCTTTTCGCAGAGTCCAGGGAGTGAAAGAACAGGTAAAAGGGATGGCCAGCGTTAAATGGAAGAGCCAGGTGAAGGCAGAAAGACAGAGAGAGAGAGAAAGTGAGAAGGTGACGTTACTACTGTTGCTGTCCCCCAAGGGCATGCACCAAACCGCTTTTGATGAAAACTTGCGTAACGACTTTTAGGCAGAAAATACCTATTGTTTGACTACGGCTAAATAACTGAAAGAAAAAAAAACACAGGTAATAACATCAATGACAACACACAAAAAATGACTGATGCATCATGCGTTTCATAATACCCCTGGTCATTCCCCAATCCTCTCAAACACCCCACTTCTGTTATCCCAAAAACATACATATATGCATCATCAAAGCCACCTTATATTCAAAAATATTATATAAAATGGCAAAAAAACGGAAATAATTTATTAAATAATGACGTCGTACACCTCACTCCAATTATCAAAAATATATTCAGATATTGTAAAATTTTCAAATATCACTTTTTTGAAATGGGAAATGGGAGGGTCAAAATTGATCAACATAACAGCCATTTTAGTAAATAAAAAAACCAGTTCAGAATCGATACTCCCAATAATTCAGGAGGAGCTGAACGCCGAAGCCAAACCCAACACTTTAATCGATTGGATTAACTTTAGATAGGTTTCTTTTCCCCCCTCACTTAACAACAAGCACTACTACAACCACCAGGTGTGCAGCAGCTTAAGAGAGCTCGTTTGCTTACCTTCCGAGTAACGAATACAACAAACGAGTTCGTCGACCTTTCTTCTCTCCAACATTTTATTTATTGGGTGAAACGCATTGCAGATCGCATCTCTATGACAGTCCCTTTTTATAACCCTTCCCCTAACAGTTTCAAGCAGTGTTTTTCTTCCCAGATTCCTGCTCTTCGTCGTCTAACTCCGTAACACTAAGAATAAAACAAGCAAAGCCCTTCAGTTTTATGACGACGATCAAACCGTTACAAGAAAATAATAAGGAAATGCAACAGGTTGATGGTGATACTTCAAAACACTAACAACTATTTCCTTCCCACTTCCTGTCAGCTGATCAAAATCACTTGGGTCTTAACATTCGATTTTAAGAAACGAGATGCAAAGAAATGCCAAAAACAACAACAACAATAATAATAATAAATATTGATTATCATACCAAAAAAAATATGAAACACTTAATGGCAATCTTCTAATCATAGACCTTAATCTATATAATCTAAATCTTCGTCTATTCCAAACTGCTTGTTAATATCTTTTTCTTCGATAAAGAACTTATTTCTGCACCAATTCCTTACAGAAAAGATGTTATCTGAAATGGCACATTATAGACCACTTACATACCCACGCATCACGAGCTATATAAAAATATACATTATGCAAGTGCAAGATCACTGACCAGTCCAACGATTGACAGCTTCTTTTGACAGCACCGTCTGTTTCCTCATCTCTTCCAATAACTCTGGATCATTATCCTTATACTTTTGTAATTCAACCATAAGCTTTCCCAATTGTTGATTGGCAGACTCCAAATTTAAAAGAATCGCCTTTCTTTCTTCCTGTAAGCGTATAATTTATTAAGACATTATATAATTGTTTAAAATGAACAGCTAAAAGTGTCTGTCTCCCCATGTCATAATCTCATACCGTATCTTCTCTTCCGACCCTGGCTTTTTTAACCAAGTCTTTAACATTCTCACATTTATTCGTCACTTCTTCTAACTTTCGTTCCAACTCATCAATTCGTCTTTTCCCCTAAAAATAACCTTGATTAACGTGATTACCATAAAACTCACAGACTAATTTCACGTCCTTGATGACAATTTAATTTA
Organism: Trigoniulus corallinus; assembly: GCA_013389805.1. Classification (NCBI taxonomy): domain Eukaryota; kingdom Metazoa; phylum Arthropoda; class Diplopoda; order Spirobolida; family Trigoniulidae; genus Trigoniulus; species Trigoniulus corallinus. Next base: position 19,415,788 of record JAAFCE010005724.1, on the reverse strand, counting down.
TCAACTAAATTGTTTTTTCAGGAAACTTACGCTGTTGCTGGCCTTGCTTGGAAATGCCCAGAAGTAAACGGATGATCCTATTTTATCTGTATCGACCAATCCATCGTCTACTAAACTTTGAACGACGTCTTTGACTGACTGAGAGATGATACCTTTCTCTTTCGGAGCTATCTTTTCTAGCTCTTTCAGGTTAAAGAAATCTTTCTAAAATACAGACACATGAAAATATCAACAGCAATATTCATAACACCTTCTGTTATGTAAAACTATAATATTGACTATCTGAATTATTGCTGTCAAGAACAATATTTTTCCCCCAAAACTTATGAACGCCGCAAAGCGCAATCACATAGTTCGTTGCTCCCTAAAACGATATAATCAAAAATACTGCAAATAAATTAATCAATATATACCTACCTTTTCGTAAAATATTTCAATCATTTTCTGCCTCTTTTCTTCGATCGTCAAACCTTTTCTTCTTGACTGAAAACAGTGAATTCCACATAAACCAAATTCAATGCTTTCTGTTATGTCTACAAATTCTATAGTTCATTTTATTTCAAACAATCTGCATTTTTTCAACAAACCATTTTCAATATTCGGATGGAGTTCTTCTGTGTCGTTTCAATAAAATGAAAACAAATGCACTTAAGGAAAAAAGTGCAATTTAGACCAAATAGACAAATTCGAAAACAAGGAAGTTTCAAAAATCTATCAGATGGCGCTACTTCGCGCCAAAACTGGACCTCATTGCGAGGGTGAAGTACTACGCTCTCACTTTGCACTGTACCTAATCATAGCCTCAAAACCTATTCGATTCAAAATGGAGGAGTTAATAAAACAAGCGTTAAAAACGACGACACTGATACGAACAGGACGCGGAGGAGGTGGTTGCATAAGCCAAGGAGAAGGATACACCACCGATCATGGAGTAATATTTGTAAAGAAAAATTCTGATGACGGGGTAAGTGACAACCTCTTACTATAACCAAGAAAATAATTTACCGACAGCTAACCCGTCTACTCGAACCCATACTCAACACATAGTAAGAACTCTTATTATGTCCCAAATTTTATAAATTCCAGGCTAGACGGATGTTCGATAGTGAATACGAAGGATTGAAGGCACTACGAGCAACTGGCACAGTGCGAGTGCCAGAACCCTTGGTGGTGAGACCACCAATCCATTCTTTTGCAGCCAATCCATTTGAAACAGTATTCGCAACCATGTGCATTCCCAGGTGTTGGATAACCCAAACGGTGGAGCAGTACTCATCGTCGAGTTCGTAGAAATGTCTCCATTACGACACCACGCAGCAAGGCTGGCAGAGGAACTTGCAAGGTGAATTCAACTTGGTGTATACCGTTTCTCCTCACGCCCAAGATTTCCCCATACAAGAGCTTGCTTTGTTGATATTTTAAATAGGTTACATCTACATAATGAAGGTCTGCGAGAAAAGGATACCAACTCAAATGACAATTACGTTGATAAATTTGGTTTCCACTGTACGACATGCTGCGGACGAATTCCTCAAGACAATACTTGGTGTGACGATTGGGTGGTAATGATTCTCCTTCTAATTTCACCTTGGTTTGTTGGTGTTTTAGGGCCCTTCAACTACAAGGTCATTAAAGCCCCATCCACTGCGTAGTTCTAATGCAGATACTGCGCAAACACTACACTAATACGTTTTTTTGGGTATTAGTAGTACCCAGCTTTCCCAACCGGCCACCCATGTCAGTACTAGCTGGGGTTGCGTTGGACAAACCAGTTCCCGTGAGATCACTGAAGTTAAGCAGGGCAAGCCCACGTCAATACCAACTTGGGTGGTTAGTAAAGAACGTTGGGTGCTGCAAATTAGCCCTTTCCTTTGTCCTTTCACCTACCTCCTCATCTCCCGCGGGCAGCCTCCTAAGGGTTTGACCTGTTTTGGCTGCCTGGCTTACTCTCCAACCCACAAAACTAATCCAATCCAATAAGCTGCTCCCATTTCACCTTGGTACGATCTATAACGTTCAAATAGTAGAACACTTGCCAATTGAACTTAAAAAAATGCAGAAGGTCGCCTTTGGCGAAGACCGTTGGTTTCATCTCCGATACGGGGAAGGGACCCAAATCATCATCTTCGGACGCATGGAATGATGAGATAGTGGCATGTGTGGCTGTGCCGCTGTCAGCTGCCAATCGATAACCCGGAAAGTGAACGAATTTAACATTCCCTAACACAGTATTGTTTTTTTCTTAGCAATTTTACACACGCCAGAAGCTCCAGCTACAAGTTAACATGGTTCTTGAACAGGTGATTTGATGACTGGAACTCGATGGTCAACAGATTTAGAAATGAATTACACCCATATCTTGCCCATAGCACAAAGATTCCGAACTTCAATCACTGTGGTCAAAATTACAGCCAAAAATCCCGGAATTTTTTAAAGACATTCAGATCAAACCTGCTCTGTTACATGGGGATCTTTGGGGTGGGAATGCAGCGGAAACATCAGAGGGCCCAAGTGAGTAAAGGACAGAAAACTGTGGTCTCAATTTTCGACACACGTCAACTTTTGCGATCAATATATTTTTTTTTCTTCAGTTATCTTTGATCCTGCAGCCTTCTATGGTCATTCAGAGTATGATTTGGCAATAGCAAAGATGTTTGGCGGTTTTGGGAATGCATTTTTTCAAGCATATCACAATATTATTCCAAAAGCTCCTGGGTTTGAACTTCGACATCAACTGTATCAATTATTTCATTATTTGAATCACTGGTGAGTAGCAGTTTGGTTTTGTTGGGTCAGGACACAAATTAATGGTTTTCTATTTTTACTAGGAATCATTTTGGAAGCGGTTATCGTGGCTCTTCCATATCCATCATGAAGAAACTAATCTGCAAAACCTAATGCCCACTGTAACATACAACTACTTATTTAATGGACAGACACATTTGGTCGAATTATGTGCTAAAAATGAAATTATTAACCCCAGTAGACCATAACACTAACTACATTCGTATCAATAGTCAACAACTGCCAATATTTCTACCTTTAAAGTGTGCGTGATCTTGTTATAGTACTTTATTATGAAATGCTTCCATACAAGTAATAAAAGAAGCACTCACGCACCTAACTATATTTACAATGATATTTTTTTTTCAATTTGGACATGCTAAACTTCGTCCAATTGCATCTAGGAATAATAATAATCCAGCCAAGAGTTTAATGACCATGATGACCGTCATCGACATCTTCATAGCCATCTGGCAAGGGATTCACTTTGGGGTTGTGGAAAAGTGTATGATTGCCATCTCCCCACGGAAATTTCTGTTAATTAAAAGTAAAATCATGGAATTACATCACCTGTAGATGCAAATTAGCATTCAGGCATGATGAAGGCTTGCCTTGGTGCGAATCCTCATATGCTCGTAGGGGATAAATTCCGGACGATGGAAATGTTCCATGTGCTCCTTTTCTTTAATATAAGCATTTATCATACAAACCACTACACCGGGAAGAGCAACTGTGAATGAAAGAATCTGCCACAATCGTGCACCACCTAAACAAAAAAAAAAGTGTCATAACTGACAGCTTTGAAAGTTTCTCTAGTGTTTACTTATTTCATTGCAAAACATCATCATCATACCCTTATCCACCTGTGGCAGGGTCGGGTTTGCTGATTCTAACCAGTGTGCCCACACACTACCATATCCTTATGAACAACCTGTTTCCACGCCTGCTTGGGTCGCCAGGGTGCTCCCAACTACCTGCATTCCTGTAATGGACCTAACGAGCTCCTCCTCCCCTCTTCTCATTACATGTCCATACCACCTCAATCTACTCTCCATTTTTTCCGCAATGTCCCCCACCCTCGAGCTACCCCTTATATACTCGTTCCTAATTCTATCGGCTCCCGACACCCCACTCATATACCGCAGCATTCGCATCTCGGCTACTCGCATTCTATTGACGTGGCTCTTACTCACTGTCCCACACTTTGATCCTCATAGTTTGCCTAACTACCGCCCTGTAGAACTCCCCTTTCAACTTGATTGTGATCATTCCATCACATAGGATTCAAGTTGCCCGTCTCCACTTCAACCAGTCTATTTCACCATTTCTTTGGAACGTACTTTACCCCCTGCACCTTTGTCACCAGTTCGCCCCCCCCCCCCCCCACAGAAAGTACGTTACCATTATTATCCTGTCCTTCCCAATTTAAAGCTAAACACTCTGTCTTCTTCATGTTTATCTTTAGCCCTGCCTTTTCTATCACTCCTCTAATACCCTTTAGACCCTTCCCTACTTGTTCCATGGAATCACTACGCTTCCCGGTCATCATCGACAAATACAATGCACTGAGGGCCCATTCTCTAACTCCAGTCAGCAGCTTGTCCATAACCAGAATAAAAAGGTATGAACTAAGTGCTGAACCTTGGTGTACCCTCATGCCATTAAACGTAACACTATACATTTTAGCAAAATACGAATTTCACATAATCTCCATTTTGCAGACATCGTTCTACAAGTCAATTTGGAAAATAGGCTTAAGCATTCCATTTTTTTCTTCGAAATTACCTTTATGTCCAGATGTGGCCGAAACAGTCCCTTCCATGCCATACTGTTTTGCCTCTTGGTTAATACTAGTGTATAAATTGCGACTAAAAAGTCGAGCAAGACGAGGAAACATTTTCAGATGACCCTAAGTGAAAAATCTTGCAAAACGAAAACCAGTTCTATTACAAGACGGAAGTTCGACAAAACCGACGATTAGTTATACTACGGTTCAACACTTCCGTTTCCTCCTGTAACGCCACCTGTATTGAAGAGTAGGTATTTGTTACCTAGGCAAAAATGATTCACCTTCAAACTCATCACTAGATGGCACGAGATAGTAATCATCAAGCGTTCCATGCATTCGGAAACTCGTAGTGACGTCATCACGTTGTAATGGAACTTTTATTACGACATTGCGCTAATGTAACATCATCTTCATTGTTTTCAAGTCACCTGTGATAACTTTCAATGGAATAAGATGTGTAGAGATGGTCAAAAAAGTTATTTGGTCTAACAGATGACCATGATCGTGAATACAATCAGTAATCATGGGCAATTCCAATCCAAAGCCCGTGAAATTGTCGAAAATTGGCGATAAGAAATGGCATTCCACTCAAAGTCAGGTAGGCAATCGACATTAGCATCAACAAATCGCGACTCTTTCAATGGCTAACAATATTTTAAGCTGTGTCCGTCGTAATCTATTTTGGTCGTAACCCAGTCTGTTTTGACAACTCCTTCCTCTTTATTATATTATCCAGTTCAGCACGTTAAGCACACTCAGTGTCCATTCCACGTACAGCACATCTCGAACATGGTCGAGGACTTCGAGGACGTCAAGAAGGCAGCGCAAACCTTCAGCAAAAATAGACCGATACGATACTAGTAAGACACAATGGCCCGTGTCTGTTACAGAAGCCATGTTCTTGCCAGAATTTCCAATAAAAGGGGAAGTCGACGAAACCAGTTTTGAGGTGAGAGTCAAGAATCACAGATTTTTGGTCGCGTTGGTTTTTTACGGGCCCTTCTACCCTACAATGGTCATTAGAGCCCCGTAGTTCTAATGCAGTGTCTGCACAGACACTGTATTTGCAGTACCCAGTGTTCCCAAGAGGTCATAGGAGCAGCTTATTGCTTTGGACACACCAGTTCTCGTTTGATCACTGAAGTTAGGCAATGCAACCCAAGCTGGTACTAACATGGGTGGCCGCTTGGGAAAACTGGGTACTGCTAATACCCCAAAATCGTCGCATCAGCGTAGTAGTGTCTATGCAGTCTCTGCATTAGAACTACGCAGTGGACGGGGCTCTAATGACCTTTGTAGTTGAAGGGCTCTAAAACACCAACAAAACAAAACCAGGCGGTCGCCCATGTTAGTACTAGCTGGGGTTGCGTTGCTGAACTCCAGTGATCAGACGAGAACTGGAATATCCAACGCAATACAGGTGATCTAATAATTACTGAGGGTGGGAGTAAATTCGTTCAGTGGGGCACTAGGACACTAAAAGACAATGTTTGACGTCATCCTACAGATCGAAGGTATGGTGGCCAGAGGTGCCTTTGGAAAAGTCCTTAAAGTGCGTAAGAAAGATACAGGAACCACGTACGTGATGAAGGTGTTGTCCAAGTCGAGGATCATCCAGGAAAACGCAGTACAGCAATGCAAGGATGAAGTTCTTATTCAGGTAAGTAACACGACAGAAATTTGATATTCTTTCATGCATGTTCCCGAGTTAATAAACTTTCTCTGTTCAGGTTATGTGCGGAGAACATCCTTTCATTGTCAATTGTCAGTATTACTGGCAAAATAAAAAGCAACTGTTTTTAGGCAAGTTGATACATCTTCCATGGATATTAATTGTCAAAGCTTGATATAAACCCTTTTCAAAAAGCGTGTCTCATCGTGAAATAAACTATCATCCACATTTCTGTCCTCCAGTGATTGACTACATTCCACATGGCGAACTTCTGCAACTCTGGAAGGAGCATGGACAATTTCCAGAAGAGCCTGTCCTTATCTTAGCAGCAGAACTCGCCATTACATTAGGTCAGTTTTTGGTCACACATTTCTTCTCCTTCAACCTCTTATTCCTCACATCTTAAGTTCTGTTTCAGACTATCTTCATAATATCGGAGTGATGCATCGTGACCTCAAGGTAACATGCGATGACTCCCTTCTACCTGCAAAGCCCTTAATGGTCAGTATTTTAATTCCTTGGTGTTTTTCAGATGGAAAATATCCTATTGGACAAAGACGGTAAGATGACAAGACGGTTGAACAATTGCTGATAGAGCATTTACACGTTGAAACCGACAATTTCAGTTTCGTAGTTCACTGGTTAAGATGACTGTCGAGGTTTTAATATACTGAGGTTCGGTTCCAGTCTGAGGCTGTGAAGGTCTCGGCAAAACAAAAAGTTGTGACCCTCTTATTCCCTCTTAAGAGTATATTAGAATTTACGACATTTCCATATTTTGAATGTGGTTCTTGAAAGACTTACATGAGAGTACATTTTTCTTCTAGGACACGTTCAGCTGATTGATTTTGGGCTGAGTAAGTGGCTTCAAATCGGTGCCCGTGCAAGAACAATCTGTGGAACGATTCAATATATGGGTTAGCAATCCAGTTTAATATATTTTAGATCCAATAGTACCTTTTCTTTTTATGCCATCAGTGCTGTTATTTTCAGCTCCAGAAATCCTCAACATGGATACCTACACGCATGCTGCAGACTGGTGGTCGTTAGGGATCATTTTGTACTCCTTGTTAATGGGTCATGTGAGTGACTACTGTCCATTTTGCCATTCGCAGTTATGTCTTGTTCCAATTTTGGTATGTGTATCCTCTTGTAGTATCCTGTGGATGGCATTCGTGACCACACACAAATGGCTGATGTTGTTAGTAGATTCGATTTTAGCTTGTCATCAGGATTCAGTAGCAGCATATCGTCGTTAATTCAAAAGGTAAATATTATTCATTCGTGTCATTTTTTTCCATCAGTACAATGAGTCCTCAAACATTTCATCCTCCATTTCCAGTTACTGCACAAAGATCCTAGTCGACGTTTGCATAGTTTGCAACAACTGCGTTGGGAACCATGTTTCATGAATATGGATTTTGCGCTTATTAAAGCTAAAAAAGTATGTTGAAACGATGTAATAAAAAAAAGACGTTTGACCCAATGACATATCAGATTGTTCCTTATAGATATCGCCAAAAAAGATACTGGACGAATCTCTACTGATGAAGTCTTTAGGAACAAACTGCAAATCGTAAGCGTTATTTTTCTTCAACATTTTGCAGCTAAAAACAACTTTAATTTATGATTTCATTTCAGGTTGAAGCCTGTCACTAACGAGAGTGACGATTTGGGCATCAGTCCAGTGACAGACGTGGTAAGTGTTACATAGTGCCAAAGAAGAGTGGAGACGTGATTGTAATTGTCACATAATTCTTGTAGTTTGAAGACTTCGCCTGGGTCAGTGCCTCAAGGATATTTTGAGATTGGACAAAAATCATCATTTCTCATGATCTAGTCAACTTCCTCGCTGTGAAAAAACTACGCTGGTTTCTCAAAGCATCTTGGAATTCATCTCATTTATGTGGCCTTCATCTTGCACAGAAACAAAAGCGAGACTACCACCTTGACAACAGTCGTCCAAACTTTTAACTGTCGTCTTAATAATAGCTCAGATGTTAGTGCTTCCAAAGCAATTCCCAATTGGTGTAGAATAATTGTACAGTCCATTTTTTAACGCATATTTATAAAGTAATCAATTTCACGATTGATAATTATTTACTTTCATTCTATGAAATATTTGCTTTGTCTGACAGAAATGTGATTCAAAAAAAAATGTACCTTTCTTGAATCGGAACAAAGACCTGGAATGACTGTGTACAACATACGCGCGTGCACTCTGACAAAACTCAGAGATACTTTGGTGAAGGTCAGTTCAAATACTTTAAGAAATTCTCCAGCAATTTCTTTTGCCCATATCGGACAAACAATGCCCACTTTTGTCGCCGTGCTCCTATCGAGTATATAGCTCTTGGATTCTTTAGAATTTCTTGTAGACGTTTGTCATCATCTTCTGAGTTCCCACTATATTTCGTCAGTTGGCACGCTACTATGCTGTACTCAAAAGATTTGGCATCAGTCACAAAAATCAAACAAAGATGTTTCTAAAAATATTTTATCCCTTCAAAACACTCCTTACCTCCGAAGCAGAGTTTTCCACGATTCAGGCAGACTGCCGAGAGCCTCTAGAAATGAAAAAAAAAATTCTTTTTGTACCAAGTTGGAGGAAAAATAACCAACGACGTAGACGAAGCTTACTATTAGAAAGATCTTCCTCGTCTTCCTCATTGTCGTCGTCGTCATCATCATCATAATCGCTCCATCCTTCTTTCTTTCGATGTTCCTCAAATGTACTTTCATCCATATGTAATACCTGAAAAACGTGTGCTTAAGTCCTAAAAAGTAATCTCTTCAGATATTGTAAACCCTCAGTGAGAACCGCTATGTAATCACCACGAATGATCTAAGAAGCAATTCTGCTTTGCTACCATTTTTAAAGTCCCGATGATTTTGCCTCACCAAGATGTGTTCTTAGAGTAGTTAAAATCATTGGTCCCCTTTTAGGCCAAAACACCCCAACTAATGAGAGAAATAAAAATTAAATGGTCAGCATATGACACAACCAAAAAAAAAATAACCTGGAAATTTTCGGTGAACTGGCGTGGACACAAAAACTTAATGACTTAACTACTATCAAGGCTTGCATCCCAGACTATTACAAACCGAACTTACAAAGATGATAACTCAACATTAAGATAATATTATGATTCCAATTTCAGTAAGAAAATTTTAACAACGTTCCCTAATCATCAGATCTTATTTGAGAAAAATATTGCGATTACCTATTTGCTAAAAAAATTTGTACAACGTCGTTATGAACACACCTTTAAAATATGGTACAATTCCTCTTCAGTAAGAACTCCTTCTTGTCCAATAACAATCTGACTTCCAGCAATAATAAGATCCTGATGATTGTAGAAAATGTAAAAAGATGATGTATAATGACATATCAATCCATGGAGGCGTTTAAAGAAATATAAGAGGCACTTTGCTTTCCACCAAGGATCAGTGGTCCATGGAACCAAAGTACCGTATATATGTCAATCATTTGCATCTTTCCACAACAGGTAATTACCATATCTCGCAGGAACTTGAGTTTCTGTTCCAAAAGAGCATTTCCACTGTTGCCAATCCCTTTTTGGTATTCATTTAGAAGGATATCCATTGAAATTTCCACCTAATGAACAAAAAACACCAATGATTATACAAGGACATTACAAAGCATGGTTGGACTTTTCTTTAGAATCTGATGTGGCTGTCTTACTGTATCATTATGGTTGTTTGGATAAGGCTCTGCAAAACCGTACATGTGTAACAACTCTGCATTTGATAGTTCGCCATAAGTATTGTAAATTTCTTCTCCCTATGAAACGGCATTTTTTTTTCACAAACAACAACTGCGTCTCAAAAGATGAGTATATCTAACGTGACTCACTGCTGTAATGGGCCTGAGTGAAAACATTTCCAGGCAATCTTTTTTAAACTTCAAGTGTGCATTATTCTTGGCCACATGATTCAAGATATCAGCAAGTGGCACCATTATTGGTGGTTTCAGTGGTGACAACGTGGGAATATCTTCGTCTGCTTTCTTAGCATCTCCATCCTTCTGAAGTTTCGTATTGGCGGGACTGGTAAAGCAGTACGCCATTACGAAGGCCACCATTTTCTTATAAAATTCAAAGGTTTCTGCCAATGGACTGTCCTTCAATAAATCCATTATAATCTCAAGATGGAATCCATAGACACGAGACTGCATTTTCATTACCTTTGAAATAAATTTCATTTGCGACTATTTAACTAAGTAATCAACATACCCGAAATATGTTGGATACTTCTTTAAAAATGGGAGAACTACTGTGTCGAATTCTCGCCTCATCTTGAACAAATCTCTCTCGACTTCCTGAATGATTCCAGTTCCTTGTAACTCCCTAATCATGTCCTCCCTGAAAATGGCATTTAATAGTTCCATGAAAACGAATTTTCGAAAATACAAAAAAAAAATATCTACAACCAATTATTACCTATTCCAAAACATAGGATGGTCGAGTTGTGCAAAATCTGGTACCAAATCCAAGTAAGGTCTCCATCTAGAATTCGGATTCGTGTACTCGTGAAGGAGTGAAAGAAGAAGTGGGACCCAACCACTCTCGTTTTTCAAGATTTCCTTTTCTATGAGAATTATATATACGCCATAAAATAAATTATATGGGTCACTTTTAGCACTTGTCTCACAACAAACCCACCTCTGTCTATCACATGAGAAATGGCACTATTCTTTTGCCACAGAACTGCACTCATTGGAATGGTGAACAAGCATTCCTCTTCTGCAATGTCGCATTTTGCAATCAGGCCATACTGAGCACAGGATCCATGTTTCGCGATGTAGACCTCAAAATGATTAAAACCACGGCCTTGTCATTACTTTGGCAAGTAATGTGTCAATTAAATCTCCATTATGATACAAGCTCCCCCTCGAGCCAAATAATTTATCATAAACAGGCAAAAGGATATTTTCCCATATAGGGACTAAAATGACACTAACAAACACCCGCACATACCAACATTACAACAATTAAATGCTATTACTACAGATCGATTCAGGCAGATAAAAATCCAACATTTTGAGCGTGCGACAAATCCGTTATAGATTTTAGGGCTGCACGGCAACCACAATGGAAATTCACGAACTAGCCACAGAAACTATGGAAAGCTGTCCATCCATCTATCACACTTCACCACATACCTTTTCACTGATTTCAACTCCTTCTTTATTTAACCAGTTCAGAAATTTGTCCAATTTATAGTCTTTTTCTCCACAAATCTCTATATCATTGTCTAATTTCGAACGCTTCGCGGCCTCCGCCATAATCACAAAGTTGACGTCACGAGAGATGCACCTATCAACGCCATCTAGGAAGTTAATTAGCACTCGCCTTCATCTGCGGTTCTTCTGAACGAGGTGATCCCATAACTGACATTTCGTACACAGGATCTTTCGGTATATTCCTTTGGGATGACCAATGATCCCTGAATTTGAACATTTTTCGCATTTTTGTTTTAAATTTTGGTCTCTCTCAATCGTGTCGTTTTCTAATTTGACACTAAATATTCAACCTGCCATATGCACTATAAAAAACGTTTCAATGCAATGGTTGGTTGTTGGTACTTTAGGACCCCTCAACTAAAAAGTCATTAGAGCCCCGTCCACCGCGTAGTTCTAATGCAGAGACAACACAGACACTACACTAATGCGATGATTTTGGGGTATTGGCGGTACCCGGTTTTCCCAAGCGGCCACCCATGTCAGTACTAGTTGGGGTTGCGTTGCTTAACTTCAGTAATCAGACGAGAACTGGCGTATCCAACGCAATAACCTACTCCCTATGAGTGCCGAATTCGAAATTTCGATTTCTGTCCTATCTAACCTGAAATTATCGTTGATGGCGACTGCGGCTTTATTTTCAATATCGATCCGTCCAGTTTCAGTAGTTGTTTTTAATTCCACACAACACTATTTTTGTAGAAGTCCAATAGCTAATCTCTTTAAGAAATAAAGGCAAATTCAAAATGGACTAATAAGAACATCGAAAGCGGGGAATTTGGAATAAAAAAAGAGAACCGGCAAACGAACGACACGTGAGAAGAAGAGTAATAAAATTAAGGAACGATAGCTCGAGACCGCCGGGCGGTTGCCAGGCAACACATCCCAAAACAAGCATGCGCAATAGTGTAATAATATTCTGCCATCCAAGCGGCGATGATGGCGATGTCACGTTACTATGACAACGGGGAGTGGGAAGTAAGATGGCGATTGGTTTGAAGGCGAACAACACGTAATAAAATTCGCCAACCTCTATTACAGGTCTACGTAAGAAATCGAAAGTCGGCCGAAACTCAAAGGCTATTCTAATCGGCCATTGCATCAGATAGCAACAAAAGCCTTCATTTACCAATAGATATATAATTGAGCACGTGCACTGCCATGAATCTCACTACTATTTAAAGTCGGATGGACAGCGAGTCGTTATAGCGCCAGAATTCGAAGACGAGCTGTTTTTTTTGTCGTCAAAAATGAAACCCGATATTGGTAGCTTAAGGCACGAGGCTTCTTTACAATTGATGTGGAAACCAGATCTGAATAAATGGAGGCATTTGAACAATTTTCGATGTTTGATCAATCAAAAGTACGGCGTAAAGCTCGGTAAGTGATCATCTACCCTCCAGTAATTCATCACTTGCGGACTACGCTTAATTTAAACATCCCACGTATGTGCATGCCAGGAATTCAATTCTTCCTACGATTAATTGCACCTGACATCAATTTATAACAATTTCCGTGGTTTACAGAAAACTACCATGACTTTTACAAGTGGTCCTGCGACAACTACGCAGAATTTTGGGAAGAATTCTGGCACTACAGTCTCATTGTGCATTCTCAACCATACCAACAAGTAAGTCCTTGACACGCATTCTTTCTCGAAGGTTAAAAAGTGGTGTGGAGGTAACACCTGAAAGCCTAACTATCAACGTGTCCCCCTCCAATTCTACATTATTTCGATTGACCACTTATTAATTAAATTTACCTTTATTTACGTTTGACTCCAAGGTCGTTGATAAATCCAAGAGAATAGACCAGATCCCTCAATGGTTTACAGGAGCAGAGTTGAATTTTGCCGAAAATCTCCTCAAGCATCCTGGTGATAAAGTGGCATTGTATGGTACAGGTGAGCTTCGACGAAATCCAAAACAGGTCTGATATTTCACCACACCTGTTAATTAAAAAAAAAAATCAGTTCTAATGTCAACATTGTCTCGACAGGATACTGTTAGACTAGGGTCAGCAGAGGGGAGGGGGTCGTGGGAGAGAGGTACTGATTGTCTAGAGATGGAAAAGGAATTACAAACATAGTTTTACTTAAGGCGAAAAAGTGGGGAGAACCTCGGGGGGAAATGGGGCAAACCTCCAAGAGCACCCTTTAGCACACAAGAGGCACTTTTTAACGCCTTACAGAAGTGCTCGAGTACCTTGACCAACATTTGAACCTCCACCATATCACTTTGTACTATACTGAATATTTGCGTGTCACTGCTACCAGTTGTCTATATTTCAAACGTAAAGAAATTCTCTTATAATCAGTCATACAGTATCTCACATGTTGGACCATTTAGGACTTCCTTGACTTTTAAACTGTGACCTGGCTGACGACTGCTTGTCTGCTTAACGAGTTAGTGAAGCTGCCTAGTTCGTTTTCTTCTCGATAGGGGTAGGGCGGTTGCTGTATTATACTTTCTATGGAACTATCAGACAAAATAACTTTATAAAGTAAAATAATTGAAAGATTACATTTTAAATTGTGGGAACCTTCTCTTTTTGAAATATTAAAACCGGGAAATATTGATGATATATTAAACTTTAAAAATACCTTTCGTTCTCGAATTTAGAACATAAAATCCTAAAACTATTTCCTTTTAAATCTAACATCTATTGTAATGCTCCTATCGAGCGATTAACGAACTAAAGAGAGGCGATCAGTTCACTCTCCACGACCATGTGTTTAAACGTGCCAATCTTGCATCAACACATTTGCAATTCAAACAAAACAGTCCACCATCAGGCGATTATGGCGAGGTGTTGACGTCACTTAAAGAGTCGTAATAATTACTGTATGTGGTGATTCAACACCCTTGACCTTGAAAATGTATAGTTACCGGGACTGAAAATAGCATGTTGTTTGAATTTCAAGGGTTCAACACCACAAATATATTGTTCGTGTCCAGTTGGCTAGATCAGTGGTATGACATTTACGAAAATAACTTGATTTTCACCGTCCTCGACCAGCTACAGTATCATCACTGAAGGACGCAGAAGATGGGAAGAGGCAGGGGACGAGGACAGCGTCTACCCTATAGTTTTTGCAGTATAGAAAGGGTTCTATTACGTTTCCAGCAGACATGGTACCCAACTTTAGATTGGGACAGAAAGAAAGCAAAACACTCAACTCGACCCAGGATCGAACCTGCGACAAACCATGAACTCAAAATTCAAGTATACTGACTTTCAAATAAATTACTTAAGCAAGCCAGCCCCACGTTACTGACTCTATCACGAGGCATTAAATGTGACCATTATGTGGAGCAGCGCCTTACGGCATAAAATGGGACTAAACTCTTAGCAGTCCTTTGGACAAGCAAGTCTACACAGGCTGGTCCAGAAATGACTTCAGGGTAACATCCATTCACTTGCAACACCTCATCTAAACTTTTCTGTCCTCTTTGGAACCCCACATCGGCGGTTCAATGGTGCTTAATACTGTAACGTACTTGACATTGTCTCAATGAGTGCAGGTTCGTTCCCAAGGCTGAGGTGACTGACTTCGGGCGGGAAGGAAACCGCAAGTGCGCCTTCCGGCGGATGGAAAGTAAAGCCTTAGGAGAACCCTTTGTATATGGCAAAATTCTCAGCTTTAGGAGCCCTTCGCCCTAACACTGGAAAATTACCTTCATCATGACGTTCAGATGGACTTTAAATAACTGCTGTAGATCACTGAAGTCCATGAATTTTATTCCCAGTTGAGAGTGAGGGCTTCTGTCGCTGAACTTGTCATAACTTGTCATAGGTCGAAAGTTATGTACTGATTTTTGTCAAATCCACATGCCATTTCGTCAAGTGAAAATCATTCTTGTTGCTGAACAGGCGAAGGAAAGTCAGATGTTGAGATCAGGACGTTCAATCAATTGCGATGTCGTGTAGCACAATACGCTGCATCTATGAAAGTCTTGGGAATCCAACGTGGAGACAGAGTTGTTGGTGAGAAAGCAGAAAAGTATGAGGAACGACTAAGAGCCAAAGACATGACGAGCTTACTTACAAGAGACAATCTTATTTCTTTTGCAGGTTACATGCCCAACTGCATCGAGACTGTGGAAGCGATGTTAGCTGCTACCAGTTTAGGAGCTATTTGGAGTTCGACTTCCCCAGATTTTGGATCAGTGGTACCGATTTGATAACACTTGAGAAAAATCAAAATCTCGTTCTTCAAGACAGCCCGAACTGAAGGATCAATGATACTATGAACGTGGTCCACTTTTTAGGGAGTTCTGGAAAGGTTTTCTCAAATTCGGCCTAAGCTCATCTTTTCTGTGGTGGCAGTAACTTATAATGGAAAGCGCCACAGTCATCTTGAGAAATTACTTCAAGTTCTGCAAGGTCTTCCAGAATTACTCAAAGTGGTTTTAGTGCCATTCATCGACAATGATCGACAGACCGCTGACATCTCCAAAGTCAAAAATGGGTACATTTCTTTACTAACAAATATTGGTCCGTGGGCAGTGTGGTTGCTGACCCAACCTGCAATTTTCATCATCAGTTGTTTGATTTCTATGTAGATGCTGGCTTGATGAGTTCTTGAACATTGGTCAGCAGCAATTCGGTTCAGACCCTCCTCTGGAGTTTGTCCAAGTGCCCTTTAACCATCCACTTTATATAATGTACTCTTCTGGAACAACCGGCATGCCAAAGTGTATGGTACACTCAGTTGGAGTAAGTTGAGTAGGAATAGTGGCAAAGACAATGATGACTTCAAGTTTTCTGGAAGCTTAAAGATGCTATTCAATGTTATGTTGCAGGGAACTCTCATTCAGCACCTTAAGGAACACGTTCTTCAGGGAAATCTGACAGAACAAGATGTCATAATGTATTACACAACAGTAAGTGGCGATAGTTACACAACTCCTGATGTATTTAACTTACCTTTGTAACTGGTGTTTGTTTCAGACTGGTTGGATGATGTGGAACTGGTTGATCACAGCCCTAGCTGTGGGCGCCGCTGTCGTTTTGTATGACGGATCTCCTTTTGTTCCAGATGCTACAGTACTCTGGGATTTAGTGGACAGACTAGGGTAAAAAAAAAATTGAGTTAATAATCTTTTCAATAACTGCGTCTTCAGAGAATAAAAAGGCATTTGTCATTTTATTCTCCCCCAGCATAACTATTTTAGGTACTGGAGCCAGATATTTGGTCGTTTTAGAAGAAAAGGGAGTACGACCAAGTAAGGGCCCCACCTCGATCAGTTGTAGGCCCTTTCGTTAAGCAATGCACATTCAGAACTCATTCTGTGCCATTTGACTTCAGTCGGGACACACAGCTTATCGACCTTGCACACCATACTGTCTACTGGTTCACCTCTAAAGCCTTGCAGTTATGAGTACGTCTACAGAGATGTGAAGAAAGACGTCATGCTCGGCTCCATTTCTGGTAAAAGAAATACGTAATTTTCATTTCATGACAAGCACCATCACTTCAACGTTCTCAATGTACATTTCTGAACAGGTGGTACAGATATCATAGGGTGCTTCATGGGTCAAAACCCGACGTTACCAGTCTATAAAGGAGAGATACAGAGCCGGCATCTTGCCATGGCTGTGGAATGCTGGAATGATGAAGGTCAGAACCACTGATGAGGAAGTACATATTTCAGCATGCCAATTCAACAAGATTTTTTCCTGTCATTTTTTCTTACATAGGTGAGCCTGTATTGGGTCAAAGTGGAGAATTAGTATGTACAAAACCTCATCCATCGATGCCAGTGTACTTTTGGAATGATCCAGATGGTTCCAAATATCATAATGCTTACTTCGCTAAATATGATGGGGTGTGGTGCCATGGAGATTTCTGTCTTATCAACCGTGACACTGGTGGAATTCGGATGCTGGGTAGAAGGTAGGTATATGCAGCACTTACGTTCCATGCAAAAGTCTCTGGGTCTAGATCTGAAGGTCCCACATTTTCAACATTGTGTTTTTTCAGCGATGGAACTTTGAATCCTAATGGCGTAAGATTTGGAAGTGCAGAAATCTACAATGTTGGTAAGTGTAGTGGTACTGCAGACCTTCGCGCCCCGATGTATACTTCTTCATCTCTCACTTTATATGTTTTTCTTCAGTGGAATCGTTCAAAGAAATCGAAGACAGTTTGTGCCTAAGTCAGAGGTACTCCTGCGGAGAAGAAGAAAGAGTTATATTATTTGTCAAAATGGTTCCTGGGCACACGTTTAATGAGGAACTGATTAAGAGGATAAAAGTAACAATACAAAAAGAGCTGTCTTCCAGGCACATTCCAGCCTTCATCTTGGAGATTAAGGACATCCCGGTAAGATAATTCCTTCAGGTTGGTCCAGGTTGTAATTGAGCGAGCAAAGTGTTCTACCGTCCTTGAAACTTACTTTCAAAGAAAGAGAAACATGCGATTACGTTTGTCTTAGGAATTAACAGTAGTCGCAGGTACGAAATTTGGTGTAAGTAATGCCGTCAGTTCAAAGAAACCTTGACCATGTGGGTTCCCTTTCCGGGTGTCCACAAAACGTCAAATCTGCTTTTGGGACGGCTGTGTAAGTCGACTCGATTTCATAGTTGTCGGCAGGTGGATCATCCGTCTTCCGTAGCTGTATTATTAAGTTCAAATTCGCAGGTTCGATTCTGGTCACGACGGATGATTTCTTTCGAGTGGCAAGGGAACGAAGAAGTATGCCTTCCACCCATATGAGAATGAAAATAATGGCCCTGGTGTGGTATATGAAACAGAACCTGTTCTTACAAGGATGGACGTATTGACAAACTACCTACTACTGGGATAATGACTGCCTTTTCTGTTAAAAAACACAGTAAAATAATCAAAATTCAGCGAAAAATTCGAATATAATTTGTGGAGAAAAAAATTGTTTGCTCGCACACTTACAGAGGACTTTAGCAACAAACCTTTGAAAATATTGGCATTGAAACTTATTTTCTTTGAACTGCAACCAATAGTACACTATCAGTGGCAAAAAAGTTGAAGTTGCTGCCCGAGACATTATCGAAGGCCGCGCTGTCAAATACCGCGGTACCCTCAGTAACCCAGATGCATTGGATCTCTTCAAAAGCATTCCAGAACTAACACGCTTCTAAATGATTGCGTAACTGTCGAGCTTCCTTTTCGTACGTCATCCAGTTGCTGTAATAAAAAAGCACCTCATCAGTATATCGCAACAGAGTCCGGATGCAAATTAATCTAAGGATTATTAGATTAAACAGCTTTTTAATTTGATGACGACGCCATAACCAAGCCCAATTTTTCTTATGTCTTGACAACTAACGTCTAGCCGTCACTAAGATAGTTGCAGGCACACGAAAGGAAGATGAGGAGGAGCAGAAGAAACTACGACCTCTTGTAAGTTAGGAACGTTTTTTAAACACTGCTGGGTGATTTTATAAGTTCGGCAACAAGTCTTCAACTGAGACAAGCTACAGAGCAGTGACCCTGGCAGTGAGCATTTCCCTCCGCATCCAGTAGACGTCAACTTATTTAACTGAAGACGACATGAGGAAAAGAGTCCATCGGACATCCTCATCTCATCAGAAAGGGAAGGGGATAGGAACAGGATGCAGGCGGATAAGAAGAGCACTATGCAGAAAATGGATCAATAATGATTCCGGCCGGAAAGCAGGAAAAGGAGATTGAATATCTTAACTACCACAATTGTATCATTTCCCATAAAATCTTTGATTTTCATTTCTCGTCTGATTTTGGGTTTTATCAAGCAAGCGAATAAAAATTCCCCTTTGTCTCTGATTACAAAAAAAACTATCTCCGGGCAATCCATGTCTCAATTCGTTTTCATTATTATAATATTTTGGTGTAATCCCTCAATCATGTTTAGGGCCCTTCGACTACAAGGCAACGTAGTTCTAATGCAGAGAGTGCACAGACACTACACTAATGCGACGATTTTTAAGTATCGGCGGTACCCATTTTTCCCAAGCGGCCACCCACGTCAGTACTAGCTGAGGTTGCGTTGCTTAACTTCAGTGATCAGACGAGAACTGGTGTGTCCTACGCAATAAGCTGCTCATGCTTTCTCAGACGTCATTGCTTCATATTCAATTATAATCACTTTGCACTGATTCTTGGAATGATTACTAAACCGACCGTTTACGGTATATACTTTGAGACGATGACAGGCTCTCTCACTCAAACCTGAAAATAGAGAAGCGTTGTCAGAGACATTTTAGGATTTGTACCGATGTGCTACTGGATGATGTCATTCAGCAAACGACTGGTTAATTTATGGGTAAATAAAACACCTCCCATTCGGCCTCACACTGTAAACGCTGCCCAATCAAAGAGAACAGACAGTGGCAGGAGGTAGTGAGTGCGTCAGTGCTCTAGCGACGGAAGTTGTTCAGAGACGTTTTTCTCTATCGACCTACCCCGTTTTCTAGTTAAGGTCTTGCACTCGGTGCCCCTAAGAAATAGTATAGACAGGTGGGGGGGGGGGGGGGGGAAAACTGTTGGTCTTTGATTTTACGTGATTGACTACTGTCCAGCTGCCACAGTCCTTTTAGACCTCTTATATGACATGAAGGGATAAGTGGGTATTATCCCGAACTCACACTACGAATCATCCTACATTCTACCAACGCAGACATACACCATGACTCAAATGGTTGTAAGACGCGGGTGCAATTATAACCCAATTCCAATTTCACTATCGACCTGATGATAACCTGCTTAAACATCGTTTTGTAAAGACATGAGTGTGTCTAGAGTGACTAACCAAGAGATCAATGAGACAGACTACTCTGTTAAACAAAATAAAAAGCGAAAATAGAAATTGGCACATGTTCCGAGAAGTGCTTAGGGCACTCTACATCACCCCCATTCGATTTCCAAATACAGTATGTATCTGTAAGGGGGGGGGGAATCATACGCTCTATTCCTGTAAGTAATATCCTGGATATGTAACTTGTGGAGAGTGCATCCTTTTCCATTTAGGAAGTCTGGGCATCCTGAATTAACTGACATCTGTTTCAGGATAAGTGATAAAAAAAAAGGAGCAATTATTTTTTTATCAACAAATCAAGTCTCGAAACTTAAATATTCAAGCTTAAACTAAGTTGTTGATATTAAAATTCATGGAACCCACGGATTTCCCCATTAGTTTGTGATTGAGGAGGAGAAGGATATGTTCGCCTTCGTGACTCAGAGGAATAGTCATGCCCCCAGAAATGTGAAATTTTCCTGCATACACTTGAAGGAAAAAAAAGCATTTATCTGAACTACTGTAGAACTATGGCGCCGCGGAAATCGTTATTAGCACTAAGGCCAGTGCTAGGGCCTTCAGTACACACCTGCAATGCTCAAATAAACGCTCCTACCCATATTTTAATAATGCTGAATATAATTGATAAAACATGGAAACCGCACCCCGTTAAGAGACACCCGCCTGCAGCGCAGTCTCTGAAGGCCCGCTTCCGCTGGTCCTGATTATCATCTTCTTGATTCGCATTCGTTCTTTGAACTCGAGGAACACTAAAAGACAACACTTCAAACTGCACGTAGTTATTGCTATGAGACATAGGACGTGCGCAATGACTGCCCTGAGAGTTAGACGGAAAGTCATGTTTCGGGAGTGTTTTCTTTCCGTTGTTGAGTCAAATTTAGCGCCCTGTAGCACCTGTCGTCGGATACCTACGAGCATCAACCGCATCGCACATTTGGGGACACAGCCCTTCGGCGAGCACAAGGTGAAATGTTTCGACTAGCACTAGTCGACCTGTTGCGTCCTCTACCGAATAAAGAGAAGTACTGTACTATGATGAAATTAAAAAAAAAACCTTCCACACTGAGTACACGTGAAACTCAAGAGGTGCGGACCGCACCTCAGCTACGGGTGGGCAACAACAGCCGAATTCCTGATCACATATCCGATGTTTTAACTCCCTGCCGACTGAGGCCGCCGCCACCGACATGCGGCGACACTACTGCAACTTAACAAAAATAAGGTCATGGTCATCCGGACCGGATGTATCCTACCCATCATATATGAACGAGCCATTTTTAGACGTCAATTCTCACGTCCGAAAAATTAGCACCCCGGTGGGTTTAACGTTATTCCAAAAAAAGCATCCTCCTGAAAAGGGAAGCCGATGAATAACACAATTTGCGCAGCTGATCATACATAGAGGTGTTGTCCAAAAAAAATACGTGCGTGCAGTAGCATCTTGCGAATATTGGTAAATTACAATGATGGTCTCGTTCGGCACTGCATGGTGCAGAAGTTTCCTTGTCATGGCGTCTCATTAAATTTTACAACATTGAGATAAAGAGAAGAGGACAGATTGAAAATGCGGAGGACGTCCAACGACGACGTCAGGATAGAGATGAAATAGGAGAAATCAACAAACAACCCTTCCTCTTTTTTCATCTGAGTCAACAAAACAAATAAAACAGAAACCCTGCAGTGCGCCTTCACTTTTTTTTTAACTGTCCCATATGATTTGTCATCAATGTACGTCGATTCAAGGAGTGCATAAAATCCCTTTCATCACAAACCTGTTTATTGACCACCTCAGCCTACACAACACTGATTAGGAAGCAAATAATATTTCTAAAGAGACAGAGAGCGAAAAAGAAGGAGGAGGAGGGGGAAGTAGGAAAGGGAGCGGTTTATTGCGTTGGACACACCAGTTCTCGTCTGATCATTGAAGTTAAGCAGCACAACGCCAGCTAGTACTAACATGGGTGGCCACTTGGAAAAACTGGGTACCGCTTATACCCAAAAATCGTCGCAATTAGTATAGGGTCTGTGCAGTCTCTGCACTAGAACTACGCAGTGAACGGGGCTCTAATGACCTTGTAGTTGAAGGGCCCTAAAACACCAACGAAACAAACAAAAAACGAAAGAAGGAAAAGTCAAAGGACAATGTTGACCAACGTAGTGGTGGTGGTGATAAGATAGGAAGGCAATAGCGATCCCGAATCGGACAATCACCCTTATAAAATCAATCTAACACAATGAAAAAAAAAACCGAATGGACAACCTTGAGCATCGGTTATTAAAAATATACACGCACGCATAGCCCTAAAGTTGGGCCACAAACAAACACAATTATTAATAAGAAAAACAGGACAGCGCCACGAATGACGTCATTTGTAATTATTACTTTCTCTCGGACAGCCTCCTCCCTCACCTTCAACCCACCGTCCCATTTTATCATTCCGTGTTGTTCCAGTCAGTAAACAATTATCAATACCGCCTCACCCCTATCAATGCTGTACTCTTATCCGGCACGGCGTAGCAGCACCAACAATTTCCTCCATCCCTTCCCTTAACCCTTTATTTCCATTTTCGGTGTTAGTGATAGCGGAGCCCCTTTTCCAATTGCCTCCATTGACCCTATCCATTCACAACACGCAGTTTAGTTGTTTTTTTTTCCTACTCTTCCTTCTCCGCAGCTCGATTTAAACGATAAGCACCACGAATGAAACGGCATTGAGAAGGCCATCGCCAAAAAGTGGAGGAGGAGAAGGAGGAGGAGGACTATAACAACACACCCTAGCGATCATTATGCGCGCCATTCGAGTTTGACCAGTTTTCCTAATAGGGGCGTTCGAGTAGTTTCCAACCTCCTATCTGAAAAATGAGTGTGTGATAAGTGACGCGAGTGGATAGTTTTTTTTTTAATATATATCTGCTCTTGGCATGATAAGGCAGGGCGGCAGCAGTGGCAGCAGCAGCAGCAGCGGTAGTAGTCGTCGTAGTAGTAGTAGTAATAATAATAATAATGACGACGACGACGTCATCGTCTTAAAGCAGCAGCTGATCGCAACCAACCGTCAGTACGCCAGCGAACAGACCACACTGTAGAAGGGTCTCTCGCGCTAGCGCGTGCGGCTCTGACATTCGATCCGGTGACACTGAAACATATTCCATCATCTTCCATCCGCCCCTGCCGAGGCGCTAACATTCGCGTGTGGTGTGTGTTTGTGTGTGCAAGCGCGCGAGAGCGCGCGTGCGTGCAGAAGAATAAGAACATCACGACGGCATTCGATAAATCGAACAAAACATTCCAAAGTACACATTCAAAATACCGTCCAATTCTCTCAGCGCCAGTCATCAACGGACGCGATCTCGCCACAGTAATGCGGCGGTGCATGTGGAAACACCTTGGATAATATTATTACCGCTGCTACCACCACCACCACCAGCGATACTCTACTGCTAAATCAAAGCGGAAAATTTTCCGTTGTCACCTCAAGGAAGAAGAAGAAAGAGGAAAAAAAAAGAAGTGCGCAGCAGGAGTACACAGGAAAAGAAAAAAACAAAAACAAGGGGGTGTCTATCCACGCAAGTAAGGTAGAAACAGATTCGAACCTTCTACCATCTCCGTCATGGCATTATCAAAGACCGTCCGAGATGGTGGTGGGGAATGCCGCGCTTGTAGTCCGACCTCGGCAACTGCCCCCAACCCGACTTTTCGAATGTTGGAACATCGTCCATTCCGACCATTCAAGACCAGCGAAGAATATCTCTATGCCATGAAAGAGGACTTGGCCGAATGGCTACACACCCTCTACAACCTGGACATTACCGTGGATAATTTCTTCGACGTTCTAGAAACGGGTGTCGTCCTGTGCCAACATGCCAACAAAGTGAACGCCACGGCTGCCGAATGTCGAAAAAATAGTGTCTCATGTCCGAAATTTCCCACTTGGGAAGTCACTTACCGTACCGACGTCTCCCACAATACTTTCCATTCCAGAGATAACGTCTCGAACTTCATACGGTGGTGTCGAGCCTTGGACATCATGGACTGTCTCCTCTTCGAGACGGATGACCTGGTCATGAGAAAGAACGAAAAGAGTTTCATCTTGTGTCTACTCGAAGTAGCCAGACGAGGCTCAAAGGTTGGTATGTTGGCACCTTTACTCGTCCAAATGGAAGAGGAAATCGACAGGGACATTGCCAAGGATCAAAGTAAGGCCGGCCGTGGTGCATTCGAGGATAGAGGAACCTCTCCTGAACCCTTCTTGGAAAACAGAAGTACTGTAGTCGACTACGGACCCATGCCTCAGGTCACCAACAACGATCTCAAGAGTCTTGATGAAATGGTGAGTGGACATCTCATGTTCTTTGATTGGAGGGGAGGGGGGGCTCTGACAGCAGCAGTTCATGAAAGGGCAATGGTGGTTGTGGGAACCCTGCATCTAAACCATATGGTTCACGTGAGCACCC
This sequence comes from Trigoniulus corallinus, assembly GCA_013389805.1. NCBI lineage: Eukaryota > Metazoa > Arthropoda > Diplopoda > Spirobolida > Trigoniulidae > Trigoniulus > Trigoniulus corallinus. The sequence goes on along the minus strand of JAAFCE010005724.1, from coordinate 19,391,048 downwards.
TCAAATACAGAGACAGAAACCTTCAGATTGTCCCAATAATGGACAACACGGGCGTACTATCAAGACAGCCCGGACTTCCAAGTACAGAGTGTGAGGCGGGGGGGGGGGAACTAGGGCAGTTCTCGTCGTATTCTGTAGTATTTGCCCAATGCCCGACGACAAGGAGGAAGGTAAGGAACGTCGCCATGCATACTCCAATTGCGCAGATAGAGATTTGCAATCAGTAAACAGGAGGAGCAGGGGGCAGGGCAAGAAAGTGACAGGTTGGAGTTATGGTGACGTGGGCATGGGGTGGAGGCAGAGGGGGTGTAGAAGACAAGTCAAGAGATAACTCAGCTAAAATTTTCGAATTTCTAGACCTTTGAGTCCTATATAATCACATCCTGAGGTGCAATTAAAATACCGAAATCTCACTAGGCTACTACCACTATTTACTACCTTCTTCAGGTAACAACTACTGGTGGGGAGGGGGGAAAAAAAACCAAATAAAATTCCCCTTTACGTATCAAGGGTTAGATATGATGTTAGGGTCGTTCACAAACGTCGTCAACAAATATATTACAATAAAATCAATATGTAGATTATGAAAAAAAAAGGGGGTGAAGGTCATTCAATAACTACTTAAAATTCTAGCTATCTATTTTCTCTGGTCTAACAAAATATCGATATGAAACGATAGACCAGAAAAAGAGGTAGGGGGGAAGGGTAAAGGTCTAAAATCAGAGAGGTGTAACATCTGTTTTCATGATCATCTCTTCCCTTTCCGCTTCACGTGAGCATTTTTCCAAAACCATGTCGTAGAACCCTTTTTTTCCTAGCCAACTTACAAAACGCTAAGGGGCGAGAGGAGATAGAGAGAACATCTCATTAATTTTAAGAATGGATACGTACAGGCATTCATGGGTTCGAATCCCTGACATTGGTCGGGCGTTACATTCTTCCGTGAAATGAGAGAGAGAGACGACCATTGTCAGTAGATTGTGGACATGCACAAAATCTTTTTTTTTAATTAAAGATGAACCTGAAAAAGGGGAGAGTGGAGAAGTGCCCCGTCCCCCTTCCAAAAAAAAAAAAAAATTAAGCTGGGAGAGACAGAGAAAGTGGTGGCTAGGTGGTAGTAGAAGGACAACATTTAATGCTACATCGTATTCAGCCGTCATATAAAACAGCATGCAGCCCCGTTGTCTGATTAGTGATGACATGCAGAGGAGGAGGAGGAGGAGAGAGGTGCTTGTAGAGGTGTGCTGAGACCTGCCGTTGCATCCCAAGAATAAGAATAATAATACCGTCTTTAAAAAAAAACTGTCCAGTAGATTGAACCATGGGAGTGGCCCGTTAAGAGAATAAAAAATTTCAGTGTGCGCGGTCGAAACAAAGAGTTATTTTTTTTATGTTTGGCCTCTCTCTCTTTCTTGGCATCAAACTATCAACCGCGTGTCATTTTTTGTCCCGTATCGGGACATCCATTAGGAGCGGCGAGTTGCGTTGGACACACCAGTTCTCGTCTGATCACTGAAGTTAAGCAACGCAAGCCCAGTTAGTACTGACATGGGTGGTCGCTCGGGAAAGCTGGGTACTGCTAATACCCAATAATCGTCGCATTAGTGTAGTGTCTGTGCAGTATATGCATTTGAACTATACAGTGGGCGGGTCTCTAATGACCTTGTAGTTGACGGGACCTTAAACTCCAACAAACAAACAAGGGACATCCATTGCAATGCACCTTTTATCAGCTGTTCCCCCACACCATACAGTGTTAGTCCCTCCCCCTCCCCTTTCCAGTTTATTTATTGAACTTCAATAACATTTTCAAGTGGTTTATATAGCCTCCCCCTGAAGAGTTATGGGTCACTACTTCAAAGTCATTTTTATAATTTTGTGGTTGGAAGACAGAGAAGTGGGCAGCGGGACAAATTCGCATCCATGGCAGGGGGAGGTGGGGGCGTAGGTAAGAACGAGTGTGAGGAAAGAGTAAGAGGAGGAGGGGGAGGATGAGTTGAAAAATTTCCAAATATCAGGAAGTGCTAAAAACCAAAATTTTTGTTTACATAATAATAATAATCTTTAATCGACTCTAAATGGAGGTACAAGGAGGACCAGTAGAGACTAAAAAAAAACTGTAAGTACATGGGTGTCCCGAGCGGCATGGGGAACAGGTATGTGAGGAGGAAAAAAATAAAATAAAGGCGGGGAGGGGAAGGGGGCGAGACGAAGAAACCTACACATCTCTAAACACACTAGCAGTTACGTATGTAATAACGAGGCTACCAACATCAATGAAATCCTTGATGTTGCGTTTTTTAAGCACCAACCAAGATGATGAAAACATACACCAAAAAAAAAAAAAAAAGAACTGAGGACAGAGGGCTGTTTTTATGACTCATAACATTCCCCACTGCCGAATTTTATTGGAATGAGGTGAGTTGCAAGTTCTCGAGACCGACCACCTCCGCGTTAAAAAAAAAGTGGACGAAAAGAAAAACAGACAGGCGTCGATGATGACTACGATGATGGTGATGATGATGGCAGGGTGGCGGGACACCGGGAGGTCAAAAAAGTTGGGATGGGGGATAAAAACTGCAACTTCTATGACGATGTGGTGATGGTGGGAACGTGCCAAAAGTAACGACATCTTTCAAAAATGCGTTAACATATTGTACAACGCGTACCAACTCGCTAACACTAAGTCCATCACCTCGAAAATGTACACTCATCTTGATAAAAACGATACCATTGTAGAATATTCTTGTATGGGACAGTCAACATGTGAGCCCTCCCCCCTTCTCATTAGCTCATCATCATCATTATCGTTATGCCAAAAATTACACTTCTGATAGCACATAGCAGCCACGCTTACCTGAAAGATTTGATATCCAATGATATAAGGCGGGAAAGGAGGAGCCAATGGTCAATCTGCTTTTCACTTAGGTATGCCACTTGCCAAATCGCGTTGGGACCATTTAATTTACAGCCCACATTCTAGGTTACAGATGACCACTGTAGCCTAGTCCTTCGTCTGGGGGGGGGGTGAGAGACCCGTTCCAGATGAGTGGAGAAAGAAAGGGCAGCGTCCGTCATATCTAGTCACATCTTTAATTCCGTCCTGAAACGAGAAAAAAGACAGTGCACTTGAAAATAACTTTATCGTCCCAAAGGGGGGGGGGGGGGAGAGAAACCACATGTAGGGTCGAACGTGGAGCTGGCTAGGCTCATGAGACAACAAGGCTACTTGTGAGCTACAGAGACCAGGACAATATCGACTAGACGCACTGTGAAGTACGTACTTTTAGGATTATTGGAGACAGTTGAACTGCACTTTTGAGTTCTTCATTCGCAAGATCCATCCTGGCCAAGACAAATGTTTCGTTACAGGGGGGAAGGGGGTTATCAAGTCCTCCATAAGTCTAATAGGAATTAAAGCCTCTGGTCCAATGTTGCGTGTACGACACATTGCCTACATATAGCAACCCTTTCTTCGGAGAGAGAGAAAAAAAAGATATACGTTTGCAAAACAGCCAAATTTCCAGGTGTGGGAACTCGCTGCCTCTTTTTGAAGCTCCTAAGGATTTTTAAAGAGAGAGAGAGAAAATGAGTAAATTTGAGAGGGTTTCATGATGGTGAAATATTTCGTGTGTGCCTCCCTCTTCGTTTCGTCCACCTCATGAAAAATTTTTATTATTAGGGTATTATGTATTTGTATACGAATGATGACGACCTGCTTTTTTTTCTTTCTCGAAAGAGAGAGAGAGGGGGGGAGAGACTCGAAAAATTGCCTATGTGTATCGATGTGTTATTCAACAATCAACTTCGAAGTTTGGTGTGAAAGGGTTACAACAAGGGAGAGGTGCCTGGTATCCCCCCTCCAATCTTTTCATTCTACGTTCTCGCACCCATTCTCTAATTGGGAAAGTTCAATGAATGACCAACATTTGGTGTGGTTTACTTGTTATACCGCATTTACACATTCGCGAATAAGACGAGTCGAATGACGAGGCGAGACTTTCGTCGAAATGTTCGCATTCATTCTTTGGATAAGGAATGACTGTTCACACATTCGCCGAATATCTCGTCAGATGGTCATTCTCCAATCACCTCGTCGCTAGCGCCCTTTGACTCGTATTGTCTCGACAGCTAGTCATTCTCAAATCGCCTCAGGTCACTCGCGCCCTTTGACTCGTGTGAAAAAAACCGCTTCCAACACGAGCGCCACGAATGGCGAGGCGAACCACGAGGTGAATGACGAATGTAGTGTTCACACATTCGTCGAACATGCTCGCCTCGCCACTCGCCTCGTCGTATTCGCGAATGTGTAAATGCGGTATTAGATGAATCCTTGGTGTGGAGGAGGATGGGAGTAGAAGAGAAGGAGGACGAGAACAAAAAAAAAAAAACAAATTGGAGAAATAAGGGGGGGGAGGGGGATAGTGGCGATATGTGAGGACTGGGTGGCCAGCCTGAAGAAATCAGATAATGGGAGGAGTGAATTGTGAACCTTTTCGCTGAATGAGTGGGACAGAAGGGAGAGGGACAAGGGTCTGTTGCTGCTGCTGCTGTAGCAGTCAGTTTTGTAATGTCTTTAATCGGCTGAGCACTAACAGCTGTACTGCATTCACTGCATTCCATGACACACAAAATCAGTTCCAAAACCATACTGTATTAAAATGGCTGTGCATAAAATTTCAGAGGATATTTTTATGTTTACACTTGATTTATGAACGCCCCTCCCTCACTTAACATCCGCTTTCATCGTCATACCTTTCACACTCCATATCGAATATCTCTTTGTTTTGACTTGAGGAGGTCAACTTACACATACTCCAACAATAGCAATTTATGAAACGCCCCCATACTCCTCCTTCTCCCCCCCCCCCCCTGAAGACAGTTCCCAAGATGGATGTAAAGCAGCCTGTAGACTTATCAACGTCGGAATTGCTGACCGTTTACCCTCGACTTCAAATACAATAGTATATGCCTAACAGCAGTACGTAGTAGTAGTAATAATCATGTGGGCACGTCGAATTGAGAACTGAGACGTGGGTCAGACTAACCTTTGACAGGTGAGTGACCGCTCTTCCTTAAATATCCCTCCTCCGTTAAAACATCCGTAAGACTACCAACCCAAGTTACGGACGGCTAGGAAAACCTAAGTCACAGATCAAAGAGTGGGGTGACTAGTGGAGGGGAAGAAACTGGGCACAGAACAGGAAACGGAAGAGGAAAAAAGAAAGAAGGAGGGATGACAGAGAGAGAGAGAGAGAGAGGAAGTAACAGTCTACCCATCTCTCCCACTATTCTAAATGAGAGCGAAATTTATCGGTTGAGGAAATGAGCGACGGAAAAACCACACAAAAATCACCTCTTCTCCCTCTCTTCTGTCCATTGTTCACGCCCAGGGTCAATAGTACCGAACGCCCCTGTCACCTGACCTCGATCCTCAGAATAGCCCCCAACAACCCTCATGCCCCCTTCTCTCCTTTCCTCTTAATTTAATTTCGCACTTCTATGCAAATAGGACTGATTGCGTTGAACCTGGCAGAGGAGGACATACGTGACATTGGGGTTAGAAGTGGTCAACTATTCATCAGCTTATAATATCCGGTGTCCATTTTCAATTAGAATTTAAGGGGCTGCGGTTAGCACCCTGCCCCTTCTGTTTTCTTGGGTGTGTCTTCCGTACGTGTCAATTGTGAAATGTCAACGGAAAAAGAAAAATCACAATGGGACTAGAAGGTTCATTGAACGGGACGTGTGACTAATTAATAAGATGGTTGCTGGGAACGGGATAGAAATATAAGGGGAAATGAGGACCCTCTTAAAATTAACTGACTATAAATGGGAGGAGTTAGAATTATAATAAGCTACAGGCATTGCAGGCTCCTGCTACTAATAAATATACTTAGTGTATTTTGACACATCTGTTCCCGTGACATTTCATCAAAATGCACCCTTCCCTTCACTTCTGTACAGCAACTCACTTCAGGGTCCAGTGACTGGACAGGTAGTTAGTTGCGCACTGGATCGCTTCAAGATCCTTGGTTTCAATTGTCCGGTATTATATATATTAGGCCTACATTTGCATATTATAGAGGAAAAAAGGTTCTTTCACCCTTTTACATACTGTATATCCATTACAAGCCTCATATCTTACCCCCCAAGGAAACCCTTATTTGTAATCAGGATCGCATCCCGCTGTATTGTTAGCAATCGAATTGTGTGTGTGTGTAGTACTATACTTCAGTGTAGAAATAAAAATTCCTGAGGTTTCCTTTTTTTTTTGTTCCTCTCTCCAACCATCACAAACCACCGACGTCCTTCACTTTCACAATTAACCTCTTTTCTGTCCCTTTCGAAGTAGAGCAAAGGCAGTGTAACTGGACATCCATCCTACATTTCTAGAAAATTTGAGAATGAGTGGTAAGGAATAGGAGCAAAGCAACTCCTAACCCTTTTCCCGCCTAAGGCAGGGTCGGGTACCCATCTTGTCACTCTGAATGGACACAGGGCGCTATATTGGTCATAGTTTTTTTCTGCAGCCGGTTGCCGGCCAAAGCTGCACCCCTACACTTATTTATCGTCGGTCTAATGTTCGTTGAGGAATGCTACCGACGCCAGGGGTGAGCTCCTACAGCTGGAAATTTTGCCTCCTCTACCCGTTGCGTAGTAGAGAGGGTTCTTTGACGTGCAAGTGCCATCGTACACCCACACGGGACCTCGGTTTTACTTCTCATCCGAAAGAAGGCACACTCGCGGCCTCTCACTCGCCCGAAAGAAGCCGACCCACCTCGGTCCAGTATCGAACTTAGAATTACTGACGCAGTTGCCGAACGTGCTAACCACTACACCACCTTCCTGGGAAGGAATAGGAGGACTTCCAAAATTATTTTTCTTGAAGAGAGAGAGAGAGGAAAAGTGTAAATGAGATGAAAATATGGTAGAAGATTCCACCCACCTCTCATACGACTGAGGAAATGACGCAATGGACAGTGTGAGTGTTGCGAATGGCTAGAGCTGATTTCGGGATTGCCTGTTCATTCATAATGGACGATAGGTTGCCTTGCTGACAACTCCCGGTTTTAAAATCCTTACACGCCTATAGGGTGCTGGTCTTCTAGTTAATTTTTCGTTACTCTTATTCGAGGATCTATCCAGGTCATAAAATTCTACATAGAAATGTTAGAAAATGGTTAATTTCTCTTTCTAATCCCTTTTCACCCTCAGTGTTCTTCTATTTTCTTTTTCTTGTCTTCGTTCCCGAAAATTGGCGCCACTACCCCCTCATCTTTAGTGTAAATCTTGAGTCTGACTCCACCAAGTTAATGAACTTGGTACTTAGGGAAGTATAATATCCAGACAGACCGCCGTTGGACGGGAAAAGGCTCCCTGCCACAGGGCGTCTTGAAGAACCGAAGCAGTAGCTCCGCCTCACGTCTGCTGCATTTTCACATCACAGAATCAACGCAAACAAATCAATATTTAGGAGACTGGCTTGCTCCATATTTATAAAAGGTCGTCGCCGTCGTGGGAGACACGACGAGGCACGCGCCGTAGAGTAGTAGACAAGAGGTCGAGGAAGGGGTGGTAACTAAGAAGGCGGGGTGCGGTCAGTTATAGGGACGAAAAAGAATGCGCAGATCGTGCAGTATAAAAACACAGACGACTGCATAAGGGTGGTAAAAAAAAAAAAACACCCATCCAACATCCCTAGGATATAAGTCTACCATTTTCATCGCCAACTCTTATAAAAATTTATCATGGTTTCTTCATTTCAGAATGACCCCCTACTAACACTTTCAGTTTGTAATGGTAACCCCCGTCCCAGTTGTAACGTCAAAAGTAGCAACAGGCCATTCATTTTATTCTTCGTCACCTATCAGTTAAGATAGCAGAGCAGACCCGTAAATCATTCGACATTTGGGGAAGAGCCTACCCGACATACAAAATTTGCAATTAATTCGGAGATAAAACCATAGGAGTCTATAAGTAAAACAACGAATCCAACAGCAGCAAAAACTGGTAATAGGTCTGAAAACTGACAAGGGCGGAGAATTCCGGTAAAAAAAAAACGGTTTCTGAAATTACCGCAATACGGGAAAAAGGAAGGCATCAGCAGCAACGAAACAATGGCAACTGCGAGAATCGATAAACATTATCTTACAGGGTGACCATTGAGATGTGGAAACCTGAAGCTCCAGAGTTATTTTTATATCCATCGATACATTTAATTAAATCGTATATTTTGAACTTAAAAATGTCACAGGTTACAGGTTGGATATTGTTGCCTGGTAATATGCGAATCGAAGATTACTGATCAGCACTTCAAATAGGGAAGGAGAGGAGAGAACGTTTGTTATCCATGTTTGACACCCAGCTTGTTGTTTGTTGATGTTTTCGGGCCCGTCAACTACAAGGTCATTAAAGCCCCGTCCACTGCGTAGTTGTAATGCAGAGACTGTCCAGACACTGCACTAATGCGACAATTTTTAGGTATTAGCGGCACCCAGTTATCCCAAGCGGCCACCCATGTTAGTACTAGCTGGGGTTGCGTTGCTTAACTTCAGTGATCAGACGAGAACTGGTGTGTCCAACGCAATTTGCTGCTCCCTTGACACCCCCCAGCAAGTAGGAGGGAGAAAACGGGATGAAGAGGTCGTACAGGGATGGGGAGTTGCAGATTCGACGATGACCAATAAATGGCGACGGTGGGGGGATGAAAATACCATAATTCATGTACTCCAACTATTGACGATGACTATACTGTATGAGCTGAAAGAGGGAGGAATCTCTTCTGCTAACAGGGTTTGTCGTGAGTTTTTCTTCATGCCCAAATTCATTCTAAATAACCCGTTGCTCGAAGCCGTGCCTCTTAATTCCCTTTGCTTCTTCTCCTCTTCCTACCTGCTTTTAACAGTGAAGGATGAGAGAGGGAGGAACCATGGGTACGGTTGGCTCCCGTATTGCGGCTTCTTTGTTTTACAAAAGGTATGTCTTTTACTTCGGGGGTAATAGTAACGAGTTTAGGAAACAGAAGTCGTTTATTTCCCCCTCTTCTGCCAGCCACTTTACCCTCTTACAACCCACTTGTCACCCCTCTGTTTCTTAATCCATTAGCTATTACTCTTGAACCCAACAACCTTCTATACACCGAGAAACTCTTTGCCCCGTCGGCTCTTTCTGCCCCATTATCCGATGAAAACTTCTTCATCCCCTTCATTATTTGGGTGTAGGCCGTTTAAGTACACAAATACCTGCACACGCCACCCTCTTTCAACACACCTGACACCTGCTTTTTCCTACCGAGCAGCAGAAAGTGTCCAGCAGCTTCCCTACAAAACCTTGTAAGAAAACCGCCTTATATCAATTCCGATTCAAATTAATGACTTAGTGCATAGTGGTTTAAAAGAAGCCCTCGTGAAAACAGAAACCCAATATAAGCACGTTTTTGGCCATACTCATTCAGGCCCCTTCTTGGCTGATTCCTAAAAGTGACTCGGACTCACCTAAGAAAATACTTGTCCATGGTGATTGGAATTGCGACGCTGCTAAAACAGAAGTCCATGTACAGCCTTAAAATAAGTTCAGAAGTTCAAAATATTATTGATCTTCATTTTGGATAGTGGGAATGTCACACTAGGTCCCGAGGCGCATTTGTGGTAGAGGAATGGGGAAGCAGCGGCCATACCCATCCTATTTAGAGGATGCAACAAAGTCGTGGGAATGAGGTTCTCCACAAATTTCCGCCAAAGAGAAAAAAAAATGACCTTCAATAAAAATCATCACCGTCGCCTACTTAGACGTTGAATTCACAAATTTTACACCGACCGCTTAAATCATATGCCCAGAAATTAAAGGGAAGGGGGGAAGGAATCCACGAAAAGACGAAAACGGCAGCAAATGAAACATCAAGATCGATGGCTGATGTATTGATGCGTGGATGAAACTTGAATGATGAGGTGTGGGTCATTGTCGCCAGAGGTCGGGTCTGAATCGTGATTGAATTCGAATATTTTTAGTGCACTTCCAAGGATAGAAAATGAATGACTTTTCATGATGTTGAAACAATATGGGCAATCCCATAAATATTCTTTTTTTTTGTAATTTGCGCCCTAATCGGTATCTTTGTGATAAAAAATGAAGATAACAACCAGTGGATGTGGTTTTTCTTGGAAGAAATACTGTAGCATAAATAGTGACTTACCTAGTATCAAACACGGATTCACTTTTAAAAGCACTAATTAGCGAAGGAGGGACCATCCACCCAATGGCTTGTTCTAGTTGATCAAACGCTATGATTATAGGCTTGTTGTAGCTCTCCATTTTCAACTCTTAAACCATTTAACTTCCTGCTTATCTGACCACGTTGGGAAGGAGGGAGTGGATAGGCCATTGAATATACCATTAGGTATGTTAGAGGTCTCTGTGGTTGGCTACAGGTTGCATTGCCCGTTTCAGAATGCCGAGAATGAAACATTTTACAATCATTTTAGCCAACAACAAAAGCACATTATACACAATAAAGGTGCTTGTAGTAAAACCTAGAGTCCTTTGTGTTTCTGGCTGTTATATAGTAGTAACATTTTGTTAATTAGTGATCAAACGAAAATTGCCCATAGTCATTTTGTAATTAAGAATGTGTTTTTTTTTCTCTCTCTCCTTTTTATTGCCCACAGATTGATTGCCACCTACAAGTAAGTAAAACCCCTTAATTTCGTTCGGGTTGTAACGAAAAGGTGTTCTGTAGCTTTATTTTGAAAGTAGCTTTTCACTTACCCATTGTCTAATAATTGAATTATTTAAAATTTACTTTGTTTATAGCACTAAGTAAACTGTATAATATTAATCTTTCTTCGAGTAAGAAAATGTCGAATGAAAAAGAACACCACCAAAATAGAACATAATGCGTTTGTTCTCGTCTCGTGCTCTGAGACGCGTGGCTGATGGTGATTGGTGGCACGTGCACGCCATCTACCAATCACAATGTGTCAATTTACAATGGGAGAGGAGAGCGAGAAGAGATTAGAGTCGCCATTTGTAACTTCAAACCACCACTGGACATTCATTATGACTCATCGTGATAATTACTGGACACACTTTCATTAATTTAATTAGTTGTCACTTTTATAGTATATAACTAGTGATCATCACCTCTTAAAACTGTCAAGCTTTAATATATATATAAAAAAAACATAACGTCTTAATTCAAGCTCGAAAAAAGGGACACTCGTAAAGCGCTCTGACATTCGTGTCTGTATGCTAACCGCACATTAGTGATAATACGATTATTTCCTGAATAATTATGGGTTCGTATACTGTCTCAAATACGATTAATGTATTATATTTTTACACGAACTCAAATTTCTTGCAACGTGTACCCGTTTTTTTCTCTTCCTTCTTCTTGAAAAAAAGCACTTCTTCGCATTCCCTACTTTCATCTCCTCTCTCTACTACACCGTGAATTAATAATCCGATCAATGTTTTGCACGACTACCCCAAATAATTTCGCATTGTAAAATCAAAAGCAAAAAAAAAGCATAACCAAATTTGATAATCATTACGATTTTTACACATATGACCGTTGGGCAGTGAAGAGGGTGGATAAAGTTGCCTTGGAGCAAAAAAAAAATTTTCGGAGAGGAGGATGAGAAGGAGGGCTAGGAGTGGAAGGGGAGAGAGCGGCAAAGTTGAGCAAGAAAGTGAAGTACATACTGTGGGTACAGGAGAGAGAGCAGTACGTCAAAGAAGTGGACGAAACCTGTTTTCTGACGACCCTCTTTACCCTTTTATTTAACGTAATCGTGTTGATTGAGGGTCATTCACTCACTACCACAACCTAGTCCTACCGTATAAACAAATCTCTTGAAAGGACGACGGGGGTGGCGAGATTTACACCAACAATTTGGTCATAATGACGTAACAATTCAATACTTGATTATATTGACGGTGCGCAGTACACACAAATCTATCTTCAGTCCGACATTTGGGCGACGGTTTGACACTCGTCAGGTAATTTAACCCCACTTCCACCCACCATCAAGGCACTTTCAACGCAGGTAGCAACTAGATGATAAAACCTAGGCTACGTGCCAATTACTACTGAGTACCATTTCAATAAGAGTGCAGTTTTCAAATTGTCGTCACTTGAGGGGCAAAAGAGGAGGACGGGGGAGAGAGAGGATTGGGACGGAGACATCCACAGGCCTGAATTTCAAGTCGTGTTGATATCCTAATTACAAACTGTTATTATGTTATCAATTTATTGAAAGAAATCGAATGAATTTGCATTGATTATAAGCCCATACCCATGCACGCATTGATCCGCCGCGGTGGCGTAGTGGTTAGTACGCGCGGCAACTGCGCCAGTAGTTCTAGGTTCGATACTGGACCGAGGCGAGAGAGAGGCCGCGAGTGTGCTGCCTTCTTTCGGATGAGAAATAAAACCGAGGTCCCGTGTGGGTGTACGATGGCACTTGCACATAAAAGAACCCTCTCTACTACGCAACGGGTAGATGAGGCAAAATTTCCAGGTGTAGGAGCCCGCCCCCTGGCGTCGGTAGCATTCCCCAACGAACGCTAGAACGACGATAAAACTAGACGGCTGCAGAAAAAAACTATGCCCAATATATCGCCCTGTGTCTATTCATTTAGTTACCCATGCACGCATTATGAATTTATGTTGTGATTTATCTGCTTCAAAACATATAACATCTACAAAAAAAATATTTAAAACGATAATATTTAAAATCCAGACGAAAACAAAAATATGTTACTCTATCCCGGATGCGATCCTATACTCAAAGATCACCGTATCTCGGAGGGGTGGGGGGGAGGACGTCACGATACGCATGCGCGATACTCATCTGTATTACGTCAGCGACTATTCTAGTTTCACTTTAAAGAATTATATTACAGTCGCACGCAAAAGTCATTAACCATGCCAAAATTTAAAATAAAACCGCACACCTTAATTAAATTATTATTATTTTTTTTTTAATTGTGATGATTTTTTTTCAGGTACGAGACCTTGTCAATCGTTGCAGTTGCCCGACACAATTTTTCATGGAGAGAATCTCAGAAGGAAAATACAGGATTGGTGACTCAAAACTGCTCATTTATGTCAGGGTGAGTAGCGGAGCCGCACCGCACCCCATTTTTTAATTTTTTAAATATTTATTAAAAGGGCCATGGTCCTATTGCACTAAACGACGATGACAACGCCCATGCAGTAGTCGCATTCCCATAAAAAAAATGCAGCCACCCTCCTGTTGTAGTGACACCTGTTAAATTAAACACACCCAAAGACGTCCTCTGGTCATCTATGCCCAGTTGGGTTCCAAACAAAGAAGTCTGCCATTTTTTTTAAATAAATAATAACAGTGTGTAATGAAATTAAATTCTTCTTCTGCGATCGTTTATCACAACTACAGTAATAGTAAACTTATCAACCCTGTTATCGACATACTGTAAAACCGTCATCGCAACGCGGAACTCCATGCTGAAAAAGAAGATCCAAGGGACGGTACTTTTACATGACTGGCTGTTCGCCTAATGTCACAACCCTGATTATTTAAAGTCGACTTATGATCTATATTCTCCGGAGAGAGGGGAGGGGGGCATCAGGCGCAGCACCTATACCTAGAAATGTTGCCGGTTTGTAAGTGTATATTGCATCCCGCCTCGATGGCACAGTGGATAGCGTGCTCGGTAACCGCATCAGTGGTTCTAGGTTCGATACTGGACTGAGGTGGGTTATCTACTTTCGGGCGAGAGAGATGCCTCGAGTGCGCCTTCTTTGGGATGTCCCGTGTGGTTTAAGATGGCATTTGCACGACAAAGAACCCTCTCTACTGTGCAAAGGGAAGATGAGGCAAAATACCCAGTTTTAGGAGCTTGCCCCGGCGTCGGTGGAGTGCCCCGACGATCAATTAGCAAAGGGGTTGCAGCTTTGGTCGGCAGCAGGCTGCAGAAAAACACTGTCCAATATATCACTCTTGTGTTTATTCCAAGTCGAAGGGGGGGGGGGGGTCTTTTATTACGCAGAGGTGACACCGCGTACACATTCCACACAGTAGGGCACCCATCCGATGGAAGGTGCCTAGGGTCGAACCTGCAGCAGTCATGTAATGACAAATCAATCACGGTACCAATCAGCAATCGATACTTTGATACCGGAATTAATCTGCTTCATTGTCGAAAAAACTTACATTGAGGGTTGACAGATTAGGCCCTCCACTTAATCTCGGTTGGCAGAATACCTCAAAATGTTCAGGGTTCGATTCCTGGCTGAGGTTCACGGTACCAGTGTGTGACCGATCTCCTATACCAGTGACTGTTCTATACGATCTCCTATTCCTGGCTGGGATGGGGCGGATTCAAGTCAGGAGATATTGAACGAACCTGTTCCCTTTCAAGCCCGAAATGTAAACCTACTCTGAAACGAAATGCATAGATTGCAAATTCCCCAGGTTGAAGAGCTCGCCCCTGTCTCCCTCCTCCTTCAGAGCTGAACGCATCCACCTACACCCTGCACCATTCAATAATTATGTTTAATCATTACCCCCTTTCTTTCAGATCCTACGAAATCATGTGATGGTGAGAGTTGGCGGTGGATGGGACACTTTGGCTCATTTCTTGGATAAGCACGATCCCTGTCGATGCCGTCAAGGTAAGTAACGATCCGAAATCTAATTCGTGCCTGTCAAGAGTCAATATCAGAAAAGGCGAGAGCTCAAGCGAGAGGCAGAAAACAGGCAAAGAGGCGTGCATGGTTTCACTGTTACCATGGAAACCACGATATACGAAAAACCCTGAACGATTGCCAAGCCATGCAGCTATTCAAGGAACTTGTAATTCATTTGTCTGTAAAGATAACTTTACATTTATAGAAACGTCATCAAAATATTCTCACTTGTCAAATAAAACCAGTGGGCGGAAGTCGGTGGTGGTGGTGGGGAGGGAGGGTAGAAATTGATTTCAAAATTCAGGTGTCATGTTTGCAGACAACACCATGACTCATTACGAGTCTTAGATCATCCTGTTTGAGTAAGGGCAGCGAGATTTGAGAATATTTTCGATGCGCCCTGTATGGCAATAGTTCGACTTACGATGGGCTGGTTCATAAAATTCTGAGAATGACTAATGCTGCTTTGGACGTGCATGAAAAGCACCAAGTTTCATTAAAAATGCATCCGTTTCAGGTCACCGAACGGCTATTGGAGCTAAACTGACCGTGAAATTCGGCCAAACCAATCCAGCTCAGACACATATGGAGGTCCTCTATACGAGGTAATTGCAGATAATATTAGGCTGCGAGAAAAGGCGAGGGCCCTGGACAGTAGTCATCATTATATTTTTATATGTACTGTGTTTAGGTCTCCTGTAAGCCCACTTCCACCATCGGCGCCATTCCTGATGCCGTCATCGTTGCGGCCGCCACCTCCACCTCCGCCTCCTCCATGTTTGAATATTTCACCTGCTCAAGCTACGTCGTCACCTCCTCGTCAACGTCGTTTGTCCAATTCCTCATCTTCTGCATCCTCTTGTTGTTCCCACAAATTGTCCAATGGCTCTCTTGCCTCACTTCCCGGCGACGGCATCACTAAACCGTGTAATGGTCATCATCACACCCACACGGAGAGTGGAGGAGGCACATCACCCAGAAATTCCACGGCTGTAGACGTCAGTGCACAACATTCGTCAGGCGACAGTTGCTGCTCGGAACAGTCGGACGAAGGATACAAATCCGGGGTCATGTTGACACCCGAAAAGAGTCCACTACTATCGGTCAGCAAGATAAGCACCGGGCTTCCAGCTCTTAATAAGTCCACTGCAGACATCAGTCGTCCAACTCAATACTCCAGAAATTCTGTTGCTTTGGACCTTACGGACTCTCCTGGCGGCGGCAAATCCATGGCATCACCTTCGACGGAACATCGTCCTATAACGTCATCACCGCGTCCAACAAAGGGGACGGCTACAACCCCCAAGATGCCAGTGCCAAAAAGTAAAATTCCGCATGGTGTGTCTCCACTAGCGTCACCTATTCTGCCATCTTCGAAGAGAACTTCGCAATCTGCGGAGCAACAGCAACAACGTCTAAGTCACTGGGAAGCGACGAATGGCGTCATCAGGAGACGCAGGCTGTCTGGCGACCACGGAACTGATGGACAGATCAGAAGAGGTATGCCTCGAAGTATTTCGACCTACGACAGCGCACAAGACAATGGCAATTTATCAGAATTTACCAGGAACCATCCTGCTCGTAAATCCTTGCAGAACCACCATAAGTCCATGTCCATGTTGCCCAACGGTCCGTTTCCAGACAAATACAACACTTGGTCCTCCAGTTCGAAACGAAGCGCGTCAAGACCTACCGTTGCCATGGACACCTTCATAAATCCCAAATCGATGCTCAACGGAGGCCTGACTCCGAAAGCTACAAGCACACCGGCCAAGAGTCGAATTTCATCAATAAGGTCTCCCAGAAATTCGAGACAAACATCACCTTCTCCTGAGGGCGCATTGCAACCTCTTATCCTAGAGATGATAAGAAAGGGTGTACACGTTAACAAGGATCTATACCAGAAGCTGTTGAACACGTTGGTGGATTCGTCAGCGAACTCCAACGCCTGTCCTTCTGACGACAACTTCACTCCGGACACTAGTGCCAAACAATCGGGAATGGCGTCTCCAGATTCGGGCAGTGACGTCAGTTTTCCTAATGACGAAGGAGTGGCCAAACGAACAGAGGATGACACTGATAATCCTATAACACCACAGGTACCACGAGACAATCCGAAATGGACGTCATCCCCTAGGAGACATCCAGATTCCAAGATTCCAGTACTGATGGATCTGCGCCGTCCGCCAAGAGGAGGTGGACCCTAAACATATAGAAGGGTGGACCGTTAGGAAGAAGAGTGCCGTTGAACTGTGAAAGTGCTCGGAATGCCTTTTTTTTCTTCCGTATAGTGGGGAGAAAAAAAGGAATCGATGCTCATCCTAGGCTTTAGAGCCACTGCCTGTGTACAGCCGGGATCACAACCCGGCAGAGGTTGCCTGAGTCTCTCCATGTAGAGTCCGAACTGCGATTGTCACTCATTTAAAATAAACTGTAAATAAAAATATACTACTCGCGCGACAATCTGATATGGCAGCTCAGGTCATCACCGCCTAGAAGGGAGGGGGAGGACAACGGTCTTTTTCTTTGTGGTGTGCACCTCAAGTAAAGAAGGCCTTTAGGTGTTAGAGCCTGAGAACGTTACGGTGGCTCAATTTTAGCAACCTTTTTTTTTTCTTGACCAAGGCGCAGTATTTTTATAAAGCGTCTTCTGCAAGCAGCTAGCTCTAAGCTCATACTTGTCCCATTACCATCCCAAAATCCTATTCTAAATTGATTACTGCCTGCAGTATCAAAAAATCATTTTTCTGACAAAACTGCGCCGTCTAGACACTCATATTCATTAACGTTAGCAACGTTATTAAGAGGCAGCTTCCCGTTTGAAAACAACCTGCGTTCAGAAAATCCCATTTAAGTACATATCATTTGTTGACAGGGTTGGTGCACCATAATAATTTAACAACTCATCGAAAAAAAATTCGAATGATAAGAGAGAAAAAAAAAGTTGAGCATTTAAGAACATTGCACGCGCACCATTCACGTGATAGAATTACGTCATTCATTCCAACGCGTCACTAAGGTGACGACGCATGCGCCCATCTAATACTATATCGTCTAATCAGTTGGGGACCGTTCACTAACTTTTACAACTAAGTCAATTTGTTTTCGTATAATTTTAAGGGGCCCCTAATAATGTCTGTGTTGTTGTCAGTCTTTGGGTATCGCGATATCAATAAAAATCGTTAATAATTATGCTCTAACGATGCCATTAGGTAAAATTACGGGTATGAATTTCTTGTTTTTTTCTTTCTGTATATTTATTTTTACTACATATAACCTTACTCTTCACTCATCACTGTGTTAATTCGTAATTTTTTTAACGATAAAACAGTTTCCACCCCCGCCTTGTCTGCCCCAAATTCAGGAATAATAGACGTCATCATGAAATAAATTACTTATCTGTATATATGTACTGGAATTTAATGTATAAATGTTTATTTCCTCCCTCTCTTCTGTTTTTTTTTGTACAATAATAAAATAAGGTCTATTATTAATACCTTGTTGAACTAGGAATTTGATTTCCGTTTCAAATACCAACGAAATCAAAGAGATATTATTATAAATTAAGGGTTTGATTAAAAATTATGACTTGTGACAATTTTTTTTTTGTAATTAAAAAATTATCTCTTTATAACAATGTGAAGTAAAATAGCACATATACAGTATCTTAGGAATTGACGTCAAAGAAGGGACATTCCAACATTACATTCCCACCTATTTCTGTACGCTTTTTCTCTGCACTAGAAGAAAAGAACAATTACCAACCCTTTTCCCGCCTACGGCAGGGTCGGGTATCCATTTTGTCCCTCTGAATGGTCACACACGTTATCTATTTTACAGAATTTTCCGCAGCTGGCTGCCGATTAAAGCTGCAACAAGGCAACTCCTAACCCCTTTCCCAGCGATTGCAAGGTCGGGTACCCATTTTGTCCCTCTGAATGGACTCAAGAGCGATACATTGCACAGTGTTTTCACGCAGCCGGCTGCAGACCAAAGCTGCAACGCCTATGCTTATTGATCGTCAGTCTACTGTTCGTTGGGTGTAGTTCGTATGCAGAGATTGCACAGACAATGCACTAATGCGACGATTTCTGGATACTAGCGGTACCCAGTTTTCCCAAGCGACCACCCATGTCAGTACTAAGTGGGGTTGCGTTGCTTAACTTCAGTGATCAGACGAGAACTGATGTGTCCAACGAAATTTGTCGCTTCGGTGGGAAATTCCGCCGACGCCAGGGGGGGGGGTGACCCCCTACACCGGAGCTCTTTTAGTACAGAGGCCATCGAACACCATACGGGACCTCACCCAATAGAAGAGAGCGGCTTATTGTGTTGGACACACCAGGTCTCGTCTGATCACTGAAGTTAAGCAACGCAACCCCAGCTAGTACTGACATGGGTGGCCGCTTGGGAAAACTGGGTACTGCTAATACCAAAAAATCGTCGCATTAGTGTAGTATCTGTGCAGTCTCTGCATAAGAACTATGCTGTGGACGGGGCTCTAATGACCTTGTAGTTGAAGGGCCCTAAAACACCAACAAACAAATCCGATAGAAGGCGCACCTGAAGCTTCTTTCTCACCCAGAACAAGCCAACCCACCTCGGTCTAAAATCGAACCTGGAACCACTAACGCAGTTAGCGGAGCACTCTACCCACTGCGTCACCGAGGAGAGATGCTTTTTCCCTGCACTGCAAACATTAAAAAATGAAATCATTTTTTTTCTTGTTCAAGATGTTGGACCACTCCCCTGTCCTGTCCAGTTCTGTTAAGAATTCTAACCACCTACTGTTAACGAAAAATACGATTATAAAATATGAGGTTTTTTTTTAAATTGACTAGTATAAGTTTAACCATCCGTTCATAAATTACGAAAACAGACTAATAAGAGAAGATTAAGGCGGGGGAAGGGACGACAGAGTGAAAGAGAGAGGAGGGGGTGCCAATATTGAGGTTGACGACACGATCGACATAAAAAAAAAAACAACAACCCCAGCTCCGTGGGACAATCAATTAAATTTAAGACTCACTTTTCTTAAAAATAATGAGAAGATTTATGGGATTAGTTAAAATGTTGAGGTGGGCGTATAGGAATGAGTCCACAGTTAAAAAGCTTGGGGTGCGGAGAGGGAGGGACTTGTCCTGACCACCGTCAGGACAATGTGTGAATAATATTTGATGGACACCAACATACGCATCTGATATATTACTACCGATCTGAATTAAGATAAAGACGATTAACTTAGAAATTCGTGATGACCACTGAGAAAAAAAACAAAGAATAGTTTTCCGCATTCATTTCCATAATTCATTCATATTACCAATCGTTAAAGGGGTAATTATATTTGACCACATCCGAATCAAATAGTAGTAGTTAGTACATACAGCTTAATAAGAATGGCTCTCTCCCTCGATAATCCCAATGATTTCAGTTACTAGTGCAATGCTTTCCAATCTTGAAAAAAAATAATAAAGCAAAAATCAATTTGACCTAAAACAACTTGTCAGTAAATTCATCTTTGAAACCATTAAAACTCTGCGCTTTGATAAACCAGATAATCGTGCACGTAAATAACTCCCTCGATCTCTTAAATAAAAATTTTCTGACAGATTTTTGCGGACGTGGTACCAAGCACCGCCAACGGACCCGACCTCCCAACCACAACATCCAATCTGGGCGCCAGAAATGTCGTTCATTTCATAACCAATGGAATTACGAGACACCATTTTAGAACAGAAAATGCTTCTGGTTAGTAACCAGTCACCATCCAATGGCTAGCAGAGAATCACATGTCTGAAAGTTAGAACGTCAGTGGAAGACAATCACGTGACTGAGAACGCACGCACGTGTGCTTATTAGCTCCACCCCGATCTAAGTAACATCCATGCTTCATGATTCCTAATAATATCCCTCCTCCCGGGAGCCTATGGTAGAGTCGGGGAGCTGCAAATTACATTGGACACACCAGTTCTCGTCTGTTCACTGAAGTTAAGCAACGCAATCCCAGTTAGTACTGACATGAGTGACCGCTTGGGAAAACTGGATACCGCTAGTATCCAAAAATCGTCGCATTAGTGTAGTGTCTGTGCAGTCTCTGCATCAGAACTACGCTGTGGAAGGGGCTCTAGTGTCCTTGTAGTTGAAGGGCCCTAAAACACCAACAAACAAGTAGAGTCGGGTGCCTGCGTTTTACGGCCCCGACCACACACCGATGAATTCTTACGCAAACGATTTCCGACCTACTACCACCACACACCTGTTCATTTAATGCCGGCCTAATATTCTTTTACCGGCACCAGTGGGAAGGTGTATGTGGAGTTAGGTTCCTCGCCTCAGAAAAGGAACCATCCCGCCTCAATCAGGATCGAATTTGCAACCACGATCTTCCTAATCAAACATGCACCGATACCGAGAGGGGGGAGCGAGTTCCTATAGTAGCAGGCAGTCTGGTACCAGGACATTTTGCCGATCTACAGGTGTATTTTACTCCCTGTACAACGAATACAACGTGCAGTGATGACATCGTAGATACCACACACGATAGGACACTCCAACGTCAAAACCATTCCGGGGGGAAGGGACGCCTAGGACATGGTGTCCAAATATGTCGAAGAATACTACGTGAAAGAAAGAGTGAGCTGGATCAAGAAGCGTCCGAGGCTTACGCTAATAGGGCACAACAAAAGACCTAGCCTGAAGTAATATGTTAAACAGATCCGGGCCAGTATCCAAAAGACAATGGTAGGTGTTTTAATCGTTAGTTCGGCAACAGGAGTCCGAAACTCATTGCGCAAGCGCATTTCAACTACCCCTCTCCCCCTCCCCCCCAAAAAAAAATGAAAACATGGTTGAATACGGGTGTCACAATGGCGGCCTTTGAAGCCTGTGGGACTCCACACGATTTCGGGAGCGGCAAATTGAGTTGGACACACCAGTTCTCGTCTGATCACTGAAGTTGAGGAACGCAACCCCAGCTAGTACTGACATGGGTGGCTGCTTGGAAAAACTGGGTACCGCTAGTATCCAAAAATCGTCGCATTAGTGTAGTGTCTGTGCAGTCTCTGCATCAGAACTACACAGTGGAGGGGCTCTAATGATCTTGTAGTTGAAGGGCCCTAAAACACCAACAAACAAAAAATCCATACGATTTCGGCAATCCATTTAAAAACAAATTACACTACTACTTAAAAAAAGGTCATTGGTACACGGCCCTCATGACAATGCACATGTTAGCAATGTTGGAAATGCCTGTGGTAGAACACCACCTTTCTTCCATCCGAAGAGTGAAGGTGTACTTGAGCCTCCTCCGGAAGAAAATCATCAGCCCCAGGCAGCGTTGAGCCTGCGACCAACTGAGCCACTGAGGGTTCGTATCACACTTCCTCTTCAGGGGTTGAAGTAGATTTTTGGTGTATGTGTATAGGAGAGGAGTGAGAGGACACGTAACCGTTGGCATCCTTTCCTGACCTTTGCTCCCAGTATCGGCAAAAAAAATGAAAACAGGGTCAATTTCTAGTCTCTCAGTCATTTCAATTTACATAAAAAAAAATAAACATTTGAGATGTAAATCATCATCAATTACCCTAGAAAGGAAAACGAAAAGGGAAAGGGGTGAAAAAACTAACCCATCTTGTTAAAACATAACTAGAACAACAATAGTAACCCATTCTGAGACTTCACGATACATAACATGTTATTAATACACCTGAATCGAAAGTAAAACTGACACGTTTCCACCGTTACTTGAGAGAGATCCCCTTGGGTGCACCATGACTTTTTTCGTTTCTTTTCACTGGTGTCCTAATGGTGTTTTAGGGCCCTTCAACTACAATAGTCATTAGAGCCCCCATAAACTGCGTAGTTGTAATGCTGAGTCTTCACAGACACTACACTAATGCGACGATTTTCGGGTATTAGCGGTACCCAGTATTCCCAAGCGGTCACTCATGCCAATACTAGCTGGGGTTGCGTTGCTTAACTTCAGTGATCAGACGACTTGTTTGTTGTTGTTTGTTTGTTGGAGTTTAAGGTCCCATCAACTACGAGGTCATTAGAGACCCGTCCACTGTGTAGGTCTGATGCTTATACTGCACAGACACTACACTAATGCGACGATTATTGGGTATTAGCAGTACCCAGCTTTCCCGAGCGACCACCCATGTCAGTACTAACTGGGCTTGCATTGCTTAACTTCAGGGATCAGACAACTAGTGTGTCTAACGCAATACAGCCGCTCTTGTGCACCATAACGACCCTTTTTCTCCTATGGTTGGGTCGGGTACCCATCTTGCCCCTCGGAATGGACACAAGGGTGATCTATTGGACAGTGTTTTTTCACAGCCGGTTGCCGACCAAAGCTGCAACCCCTATGCTTATTTATCGCCGGTCTACTCTCGCTCGATCTGTTCCTTGGGGAATTCCACGGACACCAGGGGGGCGAGCTCCTACACCTGGAAATTTTGCCTCATCTACTTGTTGCATAGTAGAGAGGTTTCTTTGACATGCAAATGCCATCCTACACCGGGACCTAGGTTTTGCTTACGATCCGAAAAAAGGCACACCCGGGGCCTCTTTCTCTCTCTCTCCCGAAAGCAACCAACCCACCTCGATACTGTATCGAACCTGGAACCACTGGCGCACTAAATAGGTCACCACTATGCTGATTAGTGAAAAGGTATTTCACATGTATTGACCCTGGCCTCACCCCTTTCACCAAATCTTCACCCCTGAACGCCGATAGGAGCGTGGGTGGAGTTGCTTTTTTTTAGTGAAAGTGCCACTTCACGTAATAATAGCATTATAGTCATTCACAAGGCCATAGAAATTTCAACAGAAACCGGCCGTGACCCTTGCATATAATAGAATGTAACACCAGGGCACTTTCCCGACGGCAAAGGGGGAGTGAGGGTGGGGGACGGAAGAAGCAGAGCCGCGGTTGCCCAATGAAGACAAAAATTGGTCAATGGCAGATACAGTAGGCCCTACAAACCGACCTAAACAGAAATCCCACTGCAGTTGACAGCCATCTCAAAATGGACACCGGCTCGCTGCTTTCGTCTTTGGTAACTTCGCCACCCTTTAGGCCCGGCGCAAAATGAGACGCAGTCTCCGCAGGTGACGCAGGGTGACTCACTATAAATTTCTGTGGCTCACATGATAGTATGTAGTTGCGCATGTTAAGTCGCAGGGTGACGTGACTCAGTGCCTGTGCCACGTGACCCTGCGGAGCGCAGTGCCAATGCCGCAGTTTCCTGCGTGACGTTAGCGTGACAATAACAAAAAGCGGTGCGAAGCGGAAAAGTTCTCTTGTTATTTCATGCAAGTATGATGAAAAACTGCGATTCAATGTGCGGTGATTGCCTGCTAGCAGAATTTCGCAGGGCTGCTACGCCCTGCGTCACCTTCGCCACCTGTGTCACCCTGCGTCTCATTTTGCGCCTTGCCTTACATAGTAGCACCTTCAGTTAACAAGCCGAATCTGTTTTGACGAACCGTCGAGGCCACCAAATGGAAACCGAAATTCGATAAAAGATAATCAAATAACCTCACTATTGCAGTTATCGGCTGAGCTGCTACAGGCTAAGCTATTGTACCTATTAGACAACAGCCTTTAGGTGCCATTACAGAACGCCCCTACAGGGCCTCAGACCACCACAGGTCCAAGGTGAATCGACAGCTCGTCCACCGGCTTTCAGTTAAACGCTGTTAGAAGCCGGCCGCCTTTTTTCGGCTAACCTACGAGTATGGATGAACTCCCTCCCTTTACAAATTAGCCCTTAAAAGCACATTTAGCGCCACAAAGCACTAGGTGGGTGCAGCTTTGAGTTTCAGAAAAAAAAAACACACAACAACAAATAAAAACACCCCTCAAAATAAATCACCAGAGATTCCATTGTTCACCATATTGAACCCGTCAAAACTTCACAAAAAGCGAACTCTAACTCAATTATTATGAGACGCGGAAAATTCACAGTCACGTTGGTAGCGAAAAAGGAAGGAGACGACCCCAAAGAGGGGTTGACCTCTAAACCTACCTACACCCCCCTTCAATGTCTGATTAATTAAAAGATGATGATGACGTTTCAAGGACTCTACACTACGGACCTTCAATTTGAGATGTCGACGTCTTATTTTTTC
Source organism: Trigoniulus corallinus (assembly GCA_013389805.1). NCBI lineage: Eukaryota > Metazoa > Arthropoda > Diplopoda > Spirobolida > Trigoniulidae > Trigoniulus > Trigoniulus corallinus. Next base: position 19,366,237 of record JAAFCE010005724.1, on the reverse strand, counting down.
CCCTCTGTTAAACGAAAGACAATTTTAATCCTTTAACAAAATAAAAAAAAAAGCAATTATTACCAACCCTTTTCCCGCCTATGGCAGGGTCGCGTACCCATCTTTGCCCCTCTGGATAGACACATGGGCGATCTGTTGGGCAGTAATTTTACGCAGACGGCTGTTAACCAAAGCTGCAACCCGTATGCTTATTTATCGTCGTCCTACTGTTCGTTGGGGCCTCATCTAACCACTTCCATGGCGTGGTGGGTAACTTCTTCGGTAATCGCGTCAGTGGTTATAGGTTCCATACTGGACCTCTCTTTCTGACGAAAGAGAGGCCCCGAGTACGCCTGCCTTCGGATGAGAAGTAAAACCGAGGTCCCGTGTGGTGTACGATGGCATTTGCACATCAAAGAACCCTCTCTGCTTTGCAACGGATAGACGAGTCAAAATTTCCAGGTGTAGGAGCTCGCCTCCTGGCGTCCCGTCGGTGAAACTCCCCAACGGAGAGTAGACCGATGATAAATAAGTACGTAGGTCCTATAGGGGTTGCAGATTTGGTCGGCAACCAACAGCGGAAAAACACTGTCCAGTATATCGCCCTTGTGTCCATTCAGAGGGACAACATGGGTACGCGGTTGCTTTTTGCTTGCTACCCGTTGCATAGTAGAAAGGGATCTTTTCCGTGTAGCAATGACATAGTACACCACACGGTAGGGCTGTTTGTTGGTGGTTTAGGGCCCTTCAACTACAAGGCCATTAGAGCCCCGTCCACAGCATAGTTCTTATGCAGAGACTGCACAGACACTACACTAATGCGACGATTTTTGGGTATTAGCAGTACCCAGTTTTCCCAAGCGGCCACCCACGTCAGTACTAGCCGGTGTTCAGCTGCTTAACTTCAGTGATCAGACGAGAGCTGGTGTGTCCAACGCAATTCCCCGCTCCCCACGGTAGGGCACCGGCTTTATAAACTTCCCCACCGACAAGAGGTTTACTCGGGATCTCTTTCTCTCTCGCCTGAAAGAAGTCAACCCACCTCGATCGAAACTGGAACCAAGGGCTCAGCAATCGAGCACGCTACCTTCTCCGCCACCGAAGTCGGTTCCCCAAATGAAAAATACTTTAAAATCATAAAGGAAATTCGTGGTTGCATATCCTTCTCGTAGGCGACAATAGACGACAAATAGGACGAAGATTAATGATGTCGACATGCAAATAGAAATTAACGTCACTGCAGTACACAAATAACAGGTCATGTGACAATGCCGCTGTGCTGGACAGGAAAAGCACGACCTTTTTAAAAGTTTCCAGTACGCGACAATGACGTCATTCGGATACCACATATACGGTCAGAGCCGGCGCGAGCTTTTGCGGGGCCTTTTGTAGGAAAAAAACATTTTACATTTTGTAATATAGAGGCTCGCGCGCGAAATCTCATTGATTCCGAGCAGCGCCTGCCTTACGAAATGGTAGGCTCTGACAAGTACAATTTCGGAGTCCTATTTGTCCAAGGTCCTGGTTAAGGCATAGCAGAGTGCATCAAGAGTTGAAGTTCTGTCAGTATCATGTTACAGTACGAGTTATGTTTTACAGAAGTTCAAATTGCCCCTATTCATTGGAAAACCACGGGCGGCTGGCCGTACTGCCCGCCCTGTCCTGATTGCGGGGCCGGGTTCTGGCAATTTTGGTGAACCGCGGCAAAATATATTTTGCAGGGGACTTGGTACTAAAAAACATGCAATATAAAGTCCCACGCGCGGGGTCTTAGCAAACGCGGGCCTGGGTTCGACGAATACACTGAGCCCGCCTCGTGCCGACGCTGTATACGGTGTATTAGACACCAGAGAGAGAGAGAGCCATCTTTTTTGGTGGCTTTACTAGGATAACGTCATTCTCGCTGTCCGCGTTGCGCTGTCGCGCCCCTCTTTATATCTCCACCCCTCTCCTACATGACATCACCTACGTCGAAATCTTGGGTCGCAGATCACACTTCCTGTTATTAGTCTCAAGTCTCGACCTCGACCTTGTTATCAACATTTAATAACTAAAACTACAAGATATCACTTCAACTTCTACGAAACTACGATTTCAAAGTTGGACTAAAAATGGCGGAAAGTAAATTCGAAAATAGAAAAATTCGACGGAAGTGATAGGCTGACGAACAGTCGCTAACGCACGCACAAACTTTCCATTTGTAAAAGGAAAAGAAAGAACTGAATCAGTGATCTCCATGGCAACGCACAAGTGTACGCGCAGTCTTTCATTCCAATATTTGAAATTTTAGAATACGATCTTGGCTAATGCTCAAGTTTTCTAATCAGATTCTATTTCCATAGTAACGTCTGGCTTACACACGTCCACTTACAGTACTTCTCTTCCGTTTCTAACCCTTTCAACAAACATTTATCGTCCCAAATTGGAATTCATTCAGATAAATAAGGAACGGGTTATTGGTGGTAACAACAACAACAACAATAATAACTTTAAAGATAAATATATATTGAAACGGATTCTTCCGCCACTACAACACGGATAACCAAAGGCCGCTAAAAAGATTTCACTTGGAAGAGCCTTAAAAACAAAACAAGACAACTTTACACCCATTGTTCCTCTCTATCTCTTCATTTCCTGAAACGACACAGGATCACACACAGAGTGACCAAACCAGATGTGATGTACAACTACTGTAAGGACAGACATTCCCGCAAATAGCCTCAGGCCGCTACTAGTCGTACCTAAACCACATGTAGTTGTGCAGTTTTGTCGGACGGCCGATTTTTCAGGGCCTGCTTCATTAAGCAGGGGTATAGTAGTGAGTGGGGTAGAGGGAGTGGGGGCTGAAAATTTTATCCAATTATGGGGACATTTCATACCTTCAGAATAAAAAAAATGAGTTCACAGTGTCCTCCTACGATCCACCAAGCCGCAAACAAACATCGTATGACATTTAGCGACCTGGGCACCCCCAACTATATGAAGGTCACCACTCCGCATATCTGGAATTTAATAGGAATTTCAGGGTAGTCCATAATAGTATTAGAGCGGAGAGTAAAGAATGCACCCTTTTTTTCCTGTGGGGGAGTATTAAAAAGACTATTAAGGACAAAAAAAAATAATGGCGAGGAAGATGGACAGAGAGAAGGGGATAATAACGCCAAAACGCCCCCTACCGACAATAATTGAAATCAACCACTTGAGTGCACAACGAGTTGATGCACACCACCATCATTAAATTATTAATAAAAACAACGATTATTGTCATTACTTTTTGTCGTTACCATTAAGATTATATTATGATTGTTTTGCGGCATTGTTTCTTTTTCAAACCAGTGAGAGGTGGCGCTAGTGACCTTGTGAGAGGAACAGGAAGTATAATATCTAGAGAGCTAAGCTTTCCTTTCCTTCACTTACAAGAAGCAACGACCTCTGATGGACAAACAAAAAAAATCCCCAGAAAGAGAGCGAAAAAAAGGAGGAGACACGTCAAGTTTTTTTTTTATTAAAAAAAAAAGAAATGAATATATTTTTATCGAGGAAATGATAAATACAACAAACTAATACCTACTATTATATTCATGCAACGTCTCCAAGAGTGGGCTGACAATGAAATGTGCTGAAAAGTCCCCTCTGGTGGTTACGTCGGCTCTCAATCAAAGCCAACCACGCTTACTTCAGTCATAAATAAATTCTGAACTACAAATCTCACAAAGAGGCGTGGTACTCTTAGCAATTTCTCATGGAATTTAACGAGGGACAATGGCCTGTCCTGTTACATTATGTCCACTACGAGGAAGAACTTCAGCAGAGGAGAGAGAGAGAGAAAGCATCAAAACAACAGACTATAGATAGATAGGTGGAGAGGAGGGAATTCGACCTTTAGAGATGAGTTACCACTGGTCACCTATGTCTTAGCAACGTCCAGAAAAGGCACAAGACTTGATCTCTTCATACCACCCCCCATGTCTTTTCTCACTCAAGATTAGAAGTGAATCAAACCCTCGAAATCTCCAATAGGGTTGAACAGCTGTATTGCGTTGGACACACCAGTTCCCCACCTGATCACTGAAGTTAAGCAACACAAACCCCAGATAGTACTGGTAGGGGTGACCACTTGGAAACAATGGGTACTGTTAACGCCCAATTCGTCATAACAGCGTAACGTCTATGCAGACTACGCATTTGAACTGGCCTGGTGTGGCCAACGCAATAAGCTGCTCCCGTGACCCCTTGCAACCATTAAGTTCTGCATCAGATCCTAATCCATGATGCATGTCCTGAATTAATCCTCCGAGACACACTATCATAAGCATTCTCCAAATCAATGAACACTGCAACAGGATCCCTATTTACTTCTCTAAGACGTGTCATTAGTTTACATCCTCCACCAAGTAATAACCCCAGGTCGAATCTTCTACGTCTCCTAGTCCGCCTGAGTGACTCCATAGTAGAGTGATACGTCTTCGAGCCCGCTCAGGTTCGATTCTAGATGAAGTGTATTGGCCCCTAACAACAATAGAGGGAAAAGGCCTCGAGTGTTCCTTCCTTCGAATGAAAAGTAAAGCCATGGCTCCAATGTCATCACTACACCGGTGAAGACACCTCTTTCTACACGGAATAAATGTAGTAGATATTGGCAAAATACCCAGATGTAGGAGCAGGCCTTTCTCTGACGTCGTTAAATTTTGGGAGCGGCTTATTGCATTGGACACACCAGTTCTCGTCTGATCACTGAAGTTAAGGCAACGCACCCCCAGCTAGCACTAGCATGGGTGACCGCTTGGGAAAACTGGATACGGCTAATACCCAAAAATCGTCGCAATAGTGTAGTGCCTGTGCAGTTTCTGCATTAGAACTACGCAGTGGACGGGGCTCTAATGACCTTTGTAGTTGAAGGGCCCTAAAACACCAAGAAACGAAAAGTCGTTAAATTAACTTCAGCAGTAGGAAAGCAGACGTTGATCAAACAAACAATCCTTTAGTTCCATGACCAAACCCTGAACATGAGTGGTAAAAGGAATTGGAAGAGTAGGTAACAAGATAGGGGAGAGGGGAGGGGAAAAGCATGCCAAAGGTAGGGCGAGAAGAAGAAATGCGGGGAGTGGAGGGTTGAAGAAAGTGATAGTAACCACTATCATAATCATTAAAATGAATAGGAATGGTGGCGCCTGTCCGTTTAAGCGTGGACACGAGTCAACCGTTAATCAGAAATAAATATCATAAAATTACGACCGTCGATGTCGAAATTTCGAGTTTTTGGTAAAAGTGTCCTCAAAAATCAGGACATGAAATCTCTACGAGTGTCTCCTACCATGCATGAATACTAATGATGCCGTTTAATGTCTAATTTGTTACCGCTTAATGGGAGCGCCTCCTCAACTTCTCTACCTCACAGCTACCCACGGCTCTCACATTTTAAGGTGTACAAATATATTTGGTTTTCTTTTATTTCAAAGAGGAGGTGGAGAAGTAACAGATAGAGGGCATAAGGAGGAGGGAGGGGGGCATCGTATTTTTAGAGAGACAAACTATATTACCTTTGTTGGTAGATAACAAAACGAGAATCCTTCTTATACAATGGTCGACCACCACGTTCACTTTTTTAAAAGTATTTGAAAGAGGGGCAAACTATTAATAACAAAAATAATAATCGCCACACAGAGGAAGACAGGGGGAAATGGGGTTAAATGCCACTAAGTCAGGGCCACTCACGGACACCAACCCAATTCCCCTCTCCTCCTTCTCCCTTCCCCCTCTTACCACAACCACACTCATCCGCGCACCCATTCACGAATAGAAGATGGAGGGCGCCAAATTGTCGTCCCGAAAACAAATCACTTACCCATTATTACTTTCTGTACTCGTCGGACTGGGCAAAGAACCTGACAACGGGGCCTTGCATCATATCCAAAGAATGGCCTTACTCGTTTGTCAAGCTAATAGAAAACAATATAATTGGTGTCGTTTTTTTTTCTCTTCAAATCTTCATATTTGAGGTCTTGAAAAAAAAATAAGAAAGCGATAACCTATATTTTCACAAGATGTCCAATTATGGTTCGAAAAAGAGGAACACTTAAATGGGTGAACCCTTCGTCAAGTTTGCCGACAGGAGCGCTGCAAACGCTTCTCCAATTGACCATCAGTTTATAATTCAAAGTCATAATAACTGCCACCTAACGGACAGGTAGGTAGTCATGTTAATATAACAACTTCATGCATAGAAGGATAGAAAGAGAGAGAGAGAGAGACAGAGGGGGGGGGGGGCATTTTTTTAAAAAAAATGATAAATTAAGTGTGTCAGTACGAACAAGGGTATATATTATTCATATTAAATGTTGGATGCTATTTGCGAATGAATCATCTATAACAAGCAAACTAATTTCCAGAAATGGCACCATCTAAACACGCACATACACACACATATTGCCGTTTTTTGAATGACGAACACCGGATGTGACGTATTGATGAAACTGCCCCTGGTTTTGACAGTCTACAAATTGCCTAATCGAGATTCTCTAACCCACCGTAACCCACAAAATCCACTCTAGTCTAGACGTTCAACATTCATTCTTCAAACAAACAATCCTTGGACTATCAATCGCATGGATACTTTTCGCATGACTACTCAGACGAAGCGAATCTGCATGTTTTCACGGCAGCCCTTCATCACGCACGTCCGAAATATGAAGAAGAACCCTTACCGTCTCCATGACAACTTTCACACGCAGCATCCATGTTACCATGACAACTCTGTGCGTGCATTTCAACAGGGAACTGGTATTCTGGATTCGAAACTCGCGCATTCAAAAGAACGCTGCTGTCATGACAACGAATTATTAAGATACAATAAAAAGTTACCAGGGAAACTTGTGAACCGACTTAGGCCGCTCGCACACACAGCCACTTGTGGCGGCTGCTAGTGGGGACCACACGTTGTGGACTGCGTTTCTAATTGGAATCAAATAGGCTCAGCGCAGACACGGCGTTTGCAGTAGCGCTACTGAGCCACAAGCTGCGGCAGTCGCCGTATCTGGCTACTTGTCGCCAGTGGCGGCGTTTTTCCTATTACCGCAAGCACGAGATCTCGTTGCTGCCGCCTGTGGCAGCCACTGGTGGCCGTGTACAGCGACTAGTGATCGCCACTAGTGGCTGCTGTAAGTGGCTGTGTGTGCGACCGGCCTTATACAAACTACACGTGTTCTATGACAATCTTCCATCAGAGATCAATTGGAACCTACCGTTTCTATGGAAATTTTTCATCCTAGAACTCTTGGAACCCATTGTTTCTATGGCAACCTGACATCATAGACCTCTTGGAACCTATCGTTTCTATGGCAACCTTCCGTCCTAGAACTCTTGGAGCCTTTCGTTTCTGTGAAAATTTTTCATCCTAGAACTCATGGAAACCAGTTTCTATGGGTGACATTCCATCCTAGACCTCTTGGAATCTATCGTTTCTATGGGTGACATTCCATCCTAGACCTCTTGGAACCTATCGTTTCTATGGCAACCTTCCATCCTAGACCTCTTGGAACCTATCGTTTCTATGGCAACCTTCCATCCTAGACCTCTTGGAACCTATCGTTTCTATGGCAACCTTCCATCCTAGACCTCTTGGAACCCATCGTTTCTATGGCAACTTTCCTCGAACCTGCAGCAGCCGATGGGATTTTTTTACGGATATTTGCTGTGCAGCCGCAGTGTTAATCTTTAACATCCCCGTAAAGTTTGCGTACATTTCGAGGAGGCCACCCGCACGATACAGTGAAAAGGCAATGCACGACAGGTGCGCATCCTTTGATAAACATAAAAAAATCATCTTTTGTTCCGATACTGAATTGCCCGGCCCATTTTTTTCCTCGGAGGCAACGTGCGAAACCACAAACAACTTTCGTAAATGTAAAGATGAAATATCGCAACATCTGAAAGAAAAAACAGATGGAGAGAGAGAGAGAGACGGGGTGTGTAGGACACTCACGGAGAATCTCAGTAACAAGTTAAAGGTGTGCTCAAAATTTGTTGTTGTTCCCTTCATAATCATTCGGCCTTCCATCACCGCCCCCTCTTCCACATCCTTTGCTTACAGAAAGATACATACATATCTATATTCAAGTCCAATTCTGGATGCACATTAAGACGGTTTCAATAGCAAGAATTTGGGTCATGAACGTGCTTGTATTTCGTTATTATTAATATTATAAATATGAAAAGTTTTCGGCATATATACACTGAACATAACCATAAATCAGGAGAAACTCCTTTTCACTCTCCTTCGCCCCATCTTTGTCATCTTACTCCCCCATAACTGTTGATCACCATCCTCTCTACTCAACTACATAGTACAAAAAAAAAACTAGGTTTTCTCTCTCCCCCCCCCCATGATTTTAAACCCACGACTACGTTTTTTCTTCTAACTACATTAAAGACGTAAAAAATGTATTATTAAATGAAACAGGAGAGACAGAAAAAGGTGTCACGTATCTCTGCTAACTTTTAAACAAATAACTTTTCCTCTTAACCCTTTTCCTCATCCAACAAAGTAACACCTTGCATTTACCTGCTTCGACATACAAAATCTTATTTCTCTATTTAGTTATAAAAATATACAACACCATAACTAAACAGAAATGTAATGCAAGTCTAATAATTCAGTGAATCATCTTTATTTGCAACGCAGTTAAGAGTCGTGTCTTAAACTCAATCCCGTCCTACGTGTCAAACTGCCCCGTGTCCTCTACTGTTGAAAGTCATTTACCGACCAAAACCAAGGGAGGAATACAACCTGCAGAATTTTGCCGACCTGCACTTACATCTCACTATACCTGACTCGGTGGCGCAATAGGTAGCGTGCTCAATTTACTGCGCCAGTGGTTCCAAGTTCGATATTCGATCGAAAGGGGCTGGCCTCAATCGGGCGACAGAGCGAGAGAGCGAGAGATTGTTTGTTTGTTGGGGTTTAAGGTCCCATCAACTGCAAGGTCATTAGAGACCCGTCCACTGCATAGTTCTAATGCATAACTGCACAGACACTACACTAATGCGACGATTATTGGGTATTAGCAGTACCCAGCTTTCCCGAGCGACCACCCATGTCAGTACTAACTGGGCTTGCGTTGCTTAACTTCAGTGATCAGACGAGAACTGGTGTGTCCAACGCAACTCGCCGCTCCCGAGAGCGAGAGAGAGAGAGAGAGAGAGAAAGGGGGGCCCCTAGTGCACTCTCCTTCGAATGAAAAGCAAAACCGAGGTTCCGTGTAGTTTATGATAGCATTTGCACGTTGAAGAACCCTCTCTACTAAGCAACGGGTAATTCCCAAGTGTAGGATCGCGCCTTGCAAAGGGCCGCGCTCATTCCTTTTTTTTACTTTTACAAATATATTTTTGAATTGTATTCAGAAAGAACGCGTATTTTTATATAATACTGAAGGCCCCCCCCGCACCTGATTCTAGCCATGACCCCCTAATTCTTGCCTCGGATGCCGGGTTTCGTAGAGCCGGTCCTGTCTGTACGCTACACATCAGCTACCCATACAGGCAACACACTGCCGTCACCTCAACGCCTATTCCCTGCTGGCTACCTCCTGCTGAAGGACACACCGGTTCTCGTCCGATCACTTAAGTTAAGCAACGCAACCCCAGCTAGTACTAACATGGGTGACCGTCATGGCCGCTCCCAAACGGCCCCCATGTTAGTACCAGCTGGGGTTGCGTTACTTAACTTCCATGATCAGGCGAAAACTGGTGTGTCCAACGCAATGCAGCAGTCCCGGCTTCTTTCAGAGGAGGGCTGCGTAAAAATGCCGTCCAATAGATCCATGTGCCTCAATGGGTTAAAAAATGGGTACCCGACTCTGCCATAGGCAGAAAAAGGTAGGTAGTAGATTGATTGAAGCGTAAAACATGACACCTGCATACTAAAGAGCCCTTTGTGCGCAAAAAAATTGGTGGTCATCAAAAGCTCGCTCTTTGGCATCAGAACAAAATCTAACAATTTGAAATGACCTTTCCACCTATCGTCATCCCAGAAGGGAGAAAAGGAAAGGGTTGAGATAGGAGAAGACAAAGGATATGTGGGATATAAATGGACAACAGAAAGAGGGAGTGGAAGGGCAAAGAGTGCATGCCAGAGGATTCAAGGAAAGATGGAGATGAAGGAGGAGGAGGGTGGACAATGGGTGGTTTGTTGTTTCCATATTTATAAGTCATGGTTGATTATAAATAACTCACAGGCGCATTGTTGGGATATTAAACACCTCGCGCGCGCGCCACCGGACAATTCGCCAAAGAAAATATTAAGAAAAGCAGGCCCCACCTGAATAAATTAACAGGTGGGCTAGGTAGTAGAGGCGGTATAAGCATCGATTTCTAGCTTGAAAGGGTTGACCACCTTTCAATCGTCCTTTTGCCTTTATTCTGACGGCCTCTGTTGAGTATTAGGCGATTTCAGGGGGTGGGGAAGAGAGAGAAAGAGCAAAAGAAAAGGAACAATCGGGGCAAATGAAATTGGGGAAAGGGGGAACGATAGATAATAGAAATAAACAAATTAAGAGTCTACGCGAAATTGACCAAGAAACAACCCGAAGAGCGATAGAGGAGGTAGGAAAGCAGAAAAGAAGTATCAAGGGGAGAGTAACTAAGAGTTCAAATCTATATACAATGAATATGAATGTCCCCATTACTCTTTTTGGCAATCGGACAATTATAAGAACCTCGTCAAAACGAACTGAACTTTCACGGCAGCGGAGGAGGAAGAGGAGAAAGGGTCAACGGACAGAAAGACCACTCCCCATTCTCCTCGACCACGCGGCGTTTCAAAGAATGGCTCAAGTATGGCCCTGAATTCTAGATCTCATCTGGGACCCCCTACGTACACTGTTCACAAGTCTTGAGGTCATATAGGGATTTTTCGTAGGCATCCCATTATAGAACATAAGTTGAAAGAACTTTTAGGACAAGGCTATTGCTGTCCGGACTAAATATAGATTAACCTGCCAGGTATTCTTTTCTGTTCAAAAAACATAGAACTATGAACCCGCCTCGGTAAGGTGCTGGTCTACTGCTTCAGATACGATCCTGGACCGAGGAGGATGGTTTCTTTCGGTTAAGAGAAACGTCCCCAGTGCGCCTTCCGTCGCAACGCCTGAAAAGCAAACGACTGTAACGGCTATAAAGCTGTGGTCCGGTATGGGGTTTGCACGATGTCGTTGTTGCTTGTTGGTGTTTTAGGGCCCTTCATCTACAAAGGTCATTAGAGCCCTGTCCACAGCAGAGTTCTTATGCAGAACTTGCACAGACACTACACTCATGCGACGATTTTTGGGTATTAGCAGTACCCAGTTTTCACAAGCGGCCACCCATGTCAGTACTAGCTGGGATTACGCCGCTTAACTTCAGTGATCAGACGAGAACTGGTGTGTCCAACGCAATTCGCCGCTCCCTGTACGATGTCACCACTGCACAGAGAAGAACCCTACTAGATAGAACATTAGATCGGAAAATTTCCCAGCGGCGGAAAAAAGTGCCCTAGGGTTGAAAAAATAGAACGACTCTAAATAGGTATAGGGGTAGCATTAGGTGGCAGCCGACAGTGTAAAAACCGTCCCACAGATCTGTCATGTGTCCCAATGGAACAAAAAAACCTGGACCCGAGTCTGCCGTAGGCGAGAGAAGAATTAATGATGCCGATGATAAACAATGATGGACCAGCCTCGGTGGCGCAGGAGGTAGCGTGCTTGATTACTACGTCAGTGGTTCCAGGTCCGATATTAGATCGAGGTGGGTTGGCTTCTTTCGAGCGTGCGAGAGAGAGAGAGAGAGAGATAGAGGCTCCGAGTGCGCCTTCCTTCGGATGAGAAGTAAAATCGAGGTCCCGTGTGGTTTACAATGTCATTAGCATGTAAGAGAACCCAGGTGTAGTAATTCGCCCCCTTGGTGTCGGTGGAGCGCCCCAACCAACATTAGACCGACGACAGATAAGCATAGGGGTTGCAGCTTTGGTCGGCAGTCAGCTGCGGGAAAATATAGTCCAATAGATCACCCGTCTGTCCATTTAGAGGCACAAGATGGGTACCCGACCCTGCCATAGGCGAGGAAAGGGTTAGGAGTTGCTTTTTTCGTTTTTGATGATATGGAATGGCGACGAAGTAGACACTACTGTAGGGACCCTGTCCCACTATTTTATTACTCATAGGTCATTAGTTCATGAGTCATTGGTCATAAGCTCTTTAGTCATTGGTCATCAGTTGATTAGTCACTGGTCAGGGACTCAGGAGATATACAGTATTTATTCTAATAAACGGCGCTGTTTATATTTCTGTACCTTTAATAAGGCAGCCCCCATAGACAACCCAGCCAATATTCCTGTGAGTTCCAAGAGCCTGGGGAGCGGCGAATTGCGTTCGACAAACCAGTTCTCGTCTGATCACTGATGTTAAGCAACGCAACTCCAGCTAGTACTGACATGGGTGGTCGCTCGAGAAAACTGGGTACTGCTAATACCCAAAAATCGTCACATTAGTGTAGTGTCTGTGCAGCCTATGCATTAGAACTATGCAGTGGACGGGTCTCTAATGACCTTGTAGCTGACGGGACCTAAAACACCAACAAGCAAACCAATCCAGAAGTCTGGCTGGGATGATCCCAGTCAGAGCATGTTCAGTGGACCCAGACCCGACCCTGGCACAGGGTAGTGTGATAATGATGATGAATTCAGGAACTTTAATAAACAGTGTGCCGTTTATTAGAGGGCGCTGTTTATTATTTTTTCACCTTGAAGGTGCGCCGGTCATTGGAGGGCGCTGTTAATTAGAATAAATACGGTATATTCGATGCCGGGAAGAAGCAGCTCTCTCTCTCTCTCCCTGGCTCTCTCGCTCTCTAGCATCCTCGCCGACCATCAGTCTCCGAGCAGCACGAACTATCAGTACAGCGTGCCCAGCATACCCCCATTTCTAGTTGGGACATTTCAGACATTGCAAATCGCTGGTCTACAGTTCGGAAGAATGCGCCCGGACATCTGCTGACCAATAAAGTTTGTAGACACAGACTGTCACTCGTGTCTCTCATTTTTTATCATTCCTGCATCGTTTCACGCGCCTTTATTCTTACAGCCGGTCACATAGCTCAGCCGCCCAACTACCCTCAACAGAGCCGAACCTGGGCAACACGAACTAGAAACCAATGAAGTTACCAATCGAACTAATGAGACATGTACACGCACAGTAAAGCAACTCCTAACCCGTTCCCTGCCTATGGCAGGGTCAGGTACCCATTTGTCCCTTTGAATGGACACAGGGTAATATATTGGTCATAGTCTTTTCTGCAGCCGGTTGCCGGCCAAAGCTGCGCCCTTACGCTTATTTATCGTCGGTCTAGTGTTCGTTGGGGAATGCTACCGACCCCAGGGGGCGAGCTCCTACACCTGGAAATTTTGCCTCATCTACCCGTTGCGTAGTAGAGAGGGTTCTTTTACGTGCAAGTGCCACCGTACACTCACACGGGACCTCGGTTTTACTTCTCATCCGAAAGAAGGCACACTCGCAGCTTCTCTCTCGCCCGAAAGAAACCGACCCACCACGGTCCAGTATCAAACCTAGAACTACTGGCGTAGTTGCCGAGCGTGCTAACCACTATGCCACCGTGGCATGTACACACACAGTATGAATAAATAATTCGGCATTAAAGGATTCTTAATCAAACCAAACCTCGGATACAATCACCTTTCTAATTAAGGCCAATGGGTTAAACGACAGCAGGCGACAGCAAAACCTCGTAAAATTTTGACCGGATTTTCCGATTTCCTTCCCTTCATCGAGCCTGTGCCTAATGAGCTATAGACTAGAAAAATGAGAGGAAGGGATTAGTTAAAAATAGTTAATAAATTCTGGACGGCGCCACTGTTATCAACTACATTAATATTTAAACTATTTTAACCTAAAATCATACCTTAAAAGTCAATGTCGGTTAAGGTCACAAATGACATGCGCGGAACCATTTTGCTATTTGTGAGGACACAATGGGTTTAAAAAAAATCAGGTGCGGTAAAAAGGTAGCTCAATAGAGAGAGGGGGGACGGGGGGTAAAAGCGGGAGGTCGACCACAAAAATAAAGACGTTATTGTTTGAAGAAACGAGAGAGAGAGAGAGATATGGGTGAGGGAGGGCCAGAGGGGAGAAGGAGGAAGAAGAGGGAGGGGAAGAAAGGAAAGCATTATTAATTATGTCAGTGTCAAACGTGTCTTAAAAAGAGTTGACCCCATCCGTTGATGTTTACAAATGTGAGGGTGACCCCGCTCAACAAAACAGAAAGACCGCGTCAAGAGCCCCCTATTGGTCCACCTTGCACTAAATTTGTCAAAATAAACGACGTTCTTGATAGATTGGTGTTATTATTATTATTATTTCTGCAATGGCAGCGGACAACAATAATAAACGATATAGAGAACTCTAGGCTCTACATCCATATTAGGCAAAAGACTGGCTCTTCGAATGGGACTTTGTGTCGCCGGCGGGACCTTTCCCAATACTAGAGTCAAAGTCACAGCGTGACGCAGCAACCCCAACAGCCTGACCTCAATGTCAAATGTCACCAAGCTTCAATTCATTCGTCTCAGAGCAACGCCCGGAAAATTTTCTTTTTTTGAGTGAGGGAATTCTGGAACGTATGGGCTAGAGGAGAGAAGGAATGGATGGCGCTTAGGCCGTTTACCCCTTTCCAGAAAATAAATGCCAACTATCATCCCGGACAAACTGCCATCTAATAAATGAAACCTCTTGTTTTTCATCTGTGCCTCCAAGGGCTCCTTCTTTAGTGGAGTTCTATAAAGACGAGTGTCCCGTCTAGGGTGAGGAGGGAAAGCAACGCCCACCATTCCATGCCTCACATCATTCCTGCCTGCGATAGTGTCAGGTCTCAATGCGTCCCGTTCGTATCAGGGCATTATTGAACGGGAATTTTAGCAGCAGCCAACTGCTCTCCTCATACCACAACCTCTGCTGACTTCTTTCTAAGAAAAGCGTTTTTTGTCGACACCAGGAAACGAACTCGTTCAGGCCGAAATTTTGCCTACCACCATGCAAGTTCATCGCTTTACTTTCCATCCGACAAAGGGTACATTTCGAACTTCCCTAGCTGTCGACCGAATTACAACATCCGCCAGAATTGAACCTGGAACTAGAGGCTCATGAATCAAGAACACAATCCACTGAGCCACCAACAGAGCCTTCTCTCTCTCTCTCGTTCCCTCCCACCCGCCGCGGTGGCGTAGTGGTTAACACGTTCGGCAACTGCGTCAGTAGTTCTAGGTTCGATACTGGACCGAGGTGGGTCGGCTTCTTTCGGGCGAGAGAGAGGCCGCGAATGTGCCTTCTTTCGGATGAGAAGTAAAACCGAGATCCCGCGTGTGTGTACGATGGCACTTGCACGTAAAAGAACCCTCTCTACTATGCAACGGGTAGATGAGGCAAAAATTCCCAAGTGTAGGAGCTCGCCCCCTGGCGTCGGTAGCATTCCCCAACGAACACGAGACAGACGATAAATAAGCGTAGGGGTGCAGCTTTGGCCGGCAACCGGCTGCAGAAAAAAACTATGACCAATATATCGCTCTATGTCCATTCAGAGGGACAAGATGGGAACCCGACCCTGCCATAGGCGGGAAAAAGGTTAGGAGTTGCTTGCTTTTTTCTCTCGTTCCCTCCCACATGCAATTAGTACTGCAATAACTCAACCTTTGACATCGGGGGTGCGTGTGGGGTGGGGAGTGGGGATGTTCAGCCAAGAAAATTATAGGTTCGAAAATTATGTTCATTTTCAACGAAAGACCCACCACGTATAATCCGAATATTACAGTTATGCCCATATTTGGATAATAACAAACCCTTTGACGAGAAGAAAAAGGGATAGGCAAGGCAAGGATAGGGAGGGGGAAGAGGGGACACATTCACCAACACATTAACCTACCCATTAAAACAAAAAGCTGCTTAGGAGGCAAGTCAATTATGCAGAAATTCCCCAGCAATTAAATATTCCCGTTAAATTTCCACACTCGGGACGTTACTAGATTAAGTTAAGGATGTTGAAAACGACACCACCTCCAAATATATAACCACAATTGTCTTATTATTATTATTTTTTTTCTTGAAAGGGAAAGACAAGACCTTAAGAATGCGCATTCAGGTGGGCGGCACCTCATTAAGCACAAAATCGAGCTCACATTTACCTGCAACAACAACTTTTCATTCTTTCTCTCTTTGCGTCTGAAAATAAGACGTGGTTGTCTTAACAAGTTGTTGGTGGCGGGATTCTTGCCAACATGTGAAGTGCAATTTCAAGAAGTTAATTGGGAGTGGCTTTTAACATTTTATCTCGTATTGCTATTTGCCCCCCCCCCTCCACACTCCAAGTTTTTTTTCTTCAACTTTAAAGAGGGTTTAAGTGTCAATTCAATACTGGTAGGATACCTCTAATAGCCATAGTACTTGTTGGCGTGTAGTGGTGGGAGTCTACGTGTGCGAATAAAGCAGGGGGAGAGGTGAAAAAAAAGGCAAAGTTATCTATTTTACTGCCTTTTAGGTCCTCAACGACAAACAAACATCAATAAAACGGAATCTGGTCAAACGGGTCGAATATATTCTCTCCATTATTTTCCCTCATATAAATAAAAACCATAAATGGGCAATCCGTTTCAATCACAATCACGCCCGTTTGTCATTAACGGGACGACCCTGTCGCCACCTGAATCCAAATACAATTGCGATGCGCCGCGAACGACCCTAACCAACAAAACTGACTACGTACCGCCATCTATCGGAGTCAGTAGCAACATTTCCTCTAGTGAGAAAACTCAGCAAGTAATTTACAGATACAGTTCAATCAAAGCAACTACTAACCCTTCAATCGCCTATGGCAGGGTCGGGTACCCATCCTTCTTCCCTTGGATTGACACATGGGCGATCTGTCGGACGGTACTCTTACGCAACCAGCTGCCGAACAAAGCTCCAATCCCTGTTTATTTATCGTCGGCTAGCGGCAAAGCTACTCCTAACCTTTTTTTCCCCTGCCTATGGCAGGGTCGGGTACCCATCTTGACCCTCTGAATAGACACATGGGCGACATATTGGGCTGTGGCTTTCCACCGCCGATTGCCGACCAAAGCTGCAATCCCTATGCTTATTTATCGTCGGGGCATTTCAATAACTCCTGGGGGCAAGCTCCTACACCTGGGAATTTTGCTTCATCTACCCTTTGAATAGCAGAGAGGGTTCTTTTCCATGCAGCAGTGACATCGTACCCCATACGGTAGGGCACCGGCTTTACTTTCCACCCGACGGAAGGCGCATTCGGGACCTCTCTCCTTCTCTCTCGCCCGAAAAAGTCAACCAACCTCGATCAAGTATCGAACCTGAAACCACTGAAACAGGTTGGAAGGAGAGAGCGAGAGAAAGGAAGCCAGAGAGGGGGGGGGATATTTCGGTTGAATTGGAAATCTACGTTACCCTAAGCTTACTTTACTCTTCAGAAACAAGTACACAATTAAATGTTTGTACGGCAGGGCACTTACACGTCTCCTCGATGGCGCATAGAGTGTGCCCCAATGACCTTTGTAGTCGATGGGCCCTAAAACACAAACAAATGATGGCGCAGAGGTAGCGTGCAGAACTTTTGCATCAATGATCTAAGTAAGAGGTAAGGATGGAGAGAGACCCCAAGTGCGCCTTTCGTCGAATGGATACCTCGTGTGTGTGTGGGGGGGGGTGAGGATACCTGCACGTGAAAAACAAAAATCTTTCTACATGTTCCTTGTCAAAATATTCCAGTAGTAGGGAGGCGTTCACTCTCTGGCAACAATGAAAGAAAAGTGCCCCAAGGATGGTTGCAGATGGCCTGTGAGTCCCAATGGGACATGAGTGAGCACCTGAGCGACCCGACTCTGCCATAACCGGGAATAGGATTAATGAACCAGTTGGAGACGGCAAGTGGGCAGGACCGTGGTCAATTAACCAACCGTTTCAAGGAATGGGTAAAACTCTGTCACGATTACTGCGTTGCATGTGGCACGCATCATTTTGACGGACTTAATCAAATTGGGTCATTATTTAATAACAATTTTTGAACTCTTTGGGATAGTTGCCATATGGCACTAACATCCTGTTAAAACGGGGGTGGGAAGGAAAATAACTTTGAATTACCGCTTAAAAATATTCGTGAAAGAAACCCCGAGTCTGTGTTCGTCTTTCAGACAGTTCAAGAGAGAATAACTGAGAAAGTTGTTGACAGGTATTAAAAAGATTACACTTACTATAATTGTCAGTTACTACTTAACCAAGTGAAATTCATATTTATCTGATTAGAAAGCTGACGCCGATAGCACACTTTACGAGATCCCTGGCGCAATTATCAGGTCTTCACTCCTCCCCCATTTTCTGGAAATGCGGAAATTGATAAAGCACCTCATTCCCCACTTACAGCGATACAAGCACAATATTAAAAAAACAACGACAAAATACGTCTGGTCACGATGAACTAAGATTATTTATAATCATCAATGAACAATGAGGCCCAGCGCATACATCCGATTTTTACACGTACGGCGCCGCTGCGTCACCCTACTTATGGCATGGTAGCGTGCTCAATGCAACTCCTAACCCTTTTCCCGCCTATGGCAGGGTCGGGTACCCATCTTGTCCCTCTGAATGGACACAGGGCGATATATTAGTCACAGTTTTTTTTCTGCAGCCCGTTGCCGGCCAAAGCTGCACCCTTACGCTTATTTATCGTCGGTCTAGTGTTCGTTGGGGAATGCTACCGACGCCAGAGGGCGAGCTCCTACACGTGGAAATTTCCCCGTTGCATAGTAGAGAGGGTTCTTTTACGTGCAAGTGCCATCATACACCCACACGGGACCTCGGTTTTACTTCTCAACCGAAAGAAGGCACACTCACGGCTTCTCTCTCGCCCGAAAGAAGCCGACCCACCTCGGTCCAGTATCGAACCTAGAACTACTGGCGCAGTTACCGAGCGTGCTAACCACTAAGCCACAGCGGCGGGACCGTGGTAGCGTGCTCGGGAAGCGCAAAAGGTTTGCGTGCTCGATTTACTGCGTCAATGATTCCAGGTTCGATACTGGTTTGTGGTTGGTTGGGTACTTTCAGGCGACAGAAGTCCCGAGTGAGCCTTGTTGTACAATGACGTTTACACGCATATATGAACCCTACTTGCTACTATGTAACGGATGGAAAATCCTAACCCTCTTCCCGCCTATGGGAGGGTTGGGTACCCATCTTGTCCCTCGTAATGGACACAAGGGTGATACAAAGAACTCGATCCTGGGATCCTGTATCGAACCTGGAACCACTGACGCAGTAAATTGAGCACGCTACCTATTATGTAAAGGGTAGACGAGGAAAATTCCCAGGTGTAGCAGCCCCCTACCCCTTGGCGTCGGTGGAGTGCCCCAACGAACAGTAAACCGCCGATAAATAGGCATAGGGGTTACAGCTTTGGTAGGCAGCCGGCTGTGAAAAAAAAGCCTTCTAATAGATCACCCTTGTGTCCATTCAGAAGGACGAGATGGGTACCCGATCCTTAAGGGGACCACCACTTTATTTCCTTACTATTCGGTAAATGGAAGGCACACATACTACGGCTTCTGACCGTCTAAACCAGGATGGAGCCAGGAATCCTTGAGTTCAAGAGTGAAGCCCGCTACCAGCTAGTATTGTTATGCAGTTGATTTTCCTCATAAATTATGCACCACTGCAACCTGAGAAATGTTGCCATTCCTTATCTAGCCCCAATCAGTCACCATTGCCTTACGAGCCTGTAACATAGCTGTTTTAGCCTAGAAAAAAAACGAGTAGTTTTATTTATCAAATCACCAATGTAATTATATCCCATAGGAACAATTTTACTACCTGAAAATGGCTCATAAAACCTTTAGTGACAATTTCGAAAGACAACAAATTATACAAGTCTCGTAATTTACAATCGCCAAACATTAACTACTGAAAAGCAATGCAGTTATCACAGGTGATCATTACTCATTATTAGTAAAACTGTTTTATGGCTACACGGGACCTGCGACACCAAAACCAGCACCTTCACAGAGAAACGGTTTGATTCCGCCATCCAGTACCTCCGGTGACCTTCAACCTACGTCTGATAGTAAGGGGCACGACCCAAAATCTGGGTGAGCGGCGAGTTGCGTTGGACACACCAGTTCTCGTCTCATCACTGAAGTTAAGTAACGCAAGCCCAGTTAGTACTGACATGGATGGTCGCTCGGGAAAGCTGGGTACTGCTAATACCCAATAATCGTCGCATTAGTGTAGTGTCTGTGCAGTATATGCATTAGAACTATATAGTGGACGGGTCTCTAATGAC
The DNA here is from genome assembly GCA_013389805.1 of Trigoniulus corallinus. NCBI lineage: Eukaryota > Metazoa > Arthropoda > Diplopoda > Spirobolida > Trigoniulidae > Trigoniulus > Trigoniulus corallinus. The sequence goes on along the minus strand of JAAFCE010005724.1, from coordinate 19,345,876 downwards.
CTCGTAGTTGACGAGACCTTAAACTCCAACAAACAACAACAACAACCCAAAATCTGGGAATTTCGTGTCGTCGTTCTAGGGCGAACAAATCAGAAGTTCGAAGTTACGACTGATTTGTTGGTGTTTTAGGGCCCTTTATCTACAAGGTCATTAGGGCCCCGTCCACAGTGTAGTTCTTATGCAGAGACTGCACAGTCACTACACTAATGCGACGATTATAGGGTATTAGCAGTACTCAGTTTTCCCAAGCCTCCATCCATGTTAGCACTGGCTGGGGTTGCGTTGCTTAACTTCAGTGATCAGACGAGAACTGGTGTGTCCAACGCAGTTTGCCGCTCCTCGCTTCCCGGAAGTTTCGAAACCTAAACTCACCACTAATTTAAAGAATTGCCATTTTCGAGATAACCTCTTGGGTCACGCACACACGGCAATTTTTTAGGCAGATGCCCTCCAGCCACACACCCAGCTTGTTCTAACATGTTCTTTCTTGGTTACTACTTCTTTTGTCAAGATTGCTTTACGCCCAGGTAACACAGTACATACTACAACGCGTCCAGAGGTTATTTCGCATACCACGAAGGCGCACTCCATCACGCTTATCGTCAACAGCTTCGACGAGTATCGAACTTGTAACCATATACAGTCCAACTTACTTATAAGAGACTTGGATAAAAGAGAATCTCGGTTATAAGAGAGCCATTTTGAATTCCCATCTGCATATAAGAGAAATGAGAGAAACCTGGATATAAGAGAAACTCGGATATAAGAGATTATTTTGGATTTCCCAAGGTGTCTCTTATGTCCGAGTTCGACTGTACTCACAAGTCAGGCGTACAACATACTCAGGCGAGTGTACATTGACGTAATTCAAAAACCGGTGTAAGTACGCACTTCCACTTGGCTGCTGCAACCCTTATGCTTATTTAACGTCGGTCTACTGTTCATTAAGGGACCTGCCTCGGTGCAATAGGTAGCGGGCTCGAATTATTGCACCAGTGGTTCCAGGTTCGATACTGCATCGAGGTGGGTTGCCTTCTTTCGGGCGAGAGAGAAGCCTCGAATGCGCCTTCCTTCGGATGAGAAGAAAAACCGAGGTCCCGTTTGGTGCACGATGCCATCTGCCCCTCTGTAACCTTGCCCCTCTCTACTATGCAACGGGTAGATGAGGCAAAATTTGCAGGTGTAGGAGCCCTACCCTAGCGTCGGTGGAGTGCTCCAACCAACAGCAGACCGACGATAGATAAACATGGAAGTTGTAGCTTTGGTCGGCAGCCGGCTGCAGAAAAAACACCCTTGTGCCCACTGAGAGGGGCAAGATCAGTACCAGACCCTGCCATAGGTGGGAAAAGGACTAGGAGTAGCTTGCTATACCTTGCAGAGTAGAGAGGGTTCTTTTACGTGCCAATGACATCGAACATCACACAGAACCTCGGTTTTATGCCTAGTTCCGTACCACCACAGTTAAGCGCTTATCACGTCGACGCTGTCGACATTTTGATGACGTTTTGTGCAAGCGCTTTAGAAAGGAGCGCCAGCGCAATTCCTTATATGTAGCACTTCTTTTTGGAGTCACGTCAAGCACAACCTAACCGAAGCAGACAGCTCAACCTCCAACCAATCAGAATGCAGCGTCGTTGTTTGTTGGTGTTTAAGGTCCCGTCAACTACAAGGTCATTAGAGACCCGTCCAGTGCATAGTTCTAATGCATATACTGCACAGACACTACACTAATGCGACGATTATTGGGTATAAGCAGTACCCAGCTTTCCCGAGCGACCACCCATGTCAGTACTAACTGGGCTTGCGTTGCTTAACTTCAGTGATCAGACGAGAACTGGTGTGTCCAACGCAACTCGCCCCCTCCCAATGCAGCGTCACGCATAGCTACTCTGCGGCGCCCGAAGTAGCGTTGTGACGTCACCACTTTTTGTGCTGTGTCGTCTGATTCAACGCTAATAGCGTTAGCGCGTGGGTATACGGAACCAGGCATCACTTATCAGAAGGAAGGCGCACTCGGAACCTCTCTCTCTCTCGCCGAAAGAAGTCAACTCACCTCGATCCAATATCGAACCTGGAACCACTGGCCCAGTAAATTGAACACGCTACCTATCGGGCTACCTAGGCGGGTCTATTCCTGTACGAAACTAACTAATGTTATTATTTATAACAACTGATAGTGTGATAAACGCGATTAGTGTTCAGCGAATGCATGCTGGGCTAGGTGTGTATACGTGTGTTGGGTATAAGTTTAAAAAAAAACATTGATATAGAATATCTCAAACACCCAATCGTGATAACGACAGATGGAAATTAGGACAACATTTTAGGTGACCATTCGTTTACTGGTTTCTAGATGTCATTTTAGGTAGCACAACAATATAATGTATATGCATGAGGAGGTCCCAAACAGGATTCGATTTTCGTTACCTCATTACATTGTTTAACCTCGGTTCATGGTCGACATGGTCGATAACAATATAAAATCCATATTATAGTTTGAGAGCAAGAGAGACAACTTACGAGTTGGGAAAAAAACGGAAATAACGACTTAAGTTTTTTCTTAATTTATGGCTAACCACGGTTTTGAGTTTTTCATGATTAATTCACTCTCCTTCTTCTCTCCCCTTTATCTACTTCAGGCAAGTAAATCTAGTTTGCATCAGAACTTTGAGATTATTGTCCAACAAGTGAACCAACCAATCACTTTTCAAATTCAAGGATATTATAAGCCTCGAGGAAAAAAAGTTTTAGTCCTAACATTCAAAAACCCCATGGTCCGACATACTGTACGCCTTCTTTCGGATGAGAAGTAAAACCGAGATCCCGTGTAGTGTACGATGGCATTTGCATCCTCTCTACTATGCAACAGGTAGATGAGGCAAAATTTCCCGGTGTAGGACCTCGCCCCCCCCCTCGGCGTCGGTGGAATGACCTAACGAACAGAAGACCGACGATAAATGAACATGGGAGCTGCAGCTTTGGTCAGTAACCGGCTGTGGAAAAAACACTGTCCAATATGTCGCCCTTGCATCCTTTCAGAGGTACAAGATGGGTACCCGACCTTGCCATTGGCGGCAAAAGGGTTAGGAGTTGCTTTTTATAAATAAACTTACTTACCAAGTTCATGGACAATGGCGTCGTAGTTCTTCGCGTTTACATCAGGGATAGTAACAATGAATAATGTAAAACCTGCAATAATAAATTTTTAAAAATCAAAGAATGAATCTTAGTCTACATAATGCAAAAATGTTGTAGTATAAACCAAGAGACAACAACAAAATATCTCAAAATTCACTCTCAGCATGGGGGTCACCGTGCTGATGTATTGCACTTTCAGTGCTGTTTTACCAAGCACCAATTGCTCTCGGTGGCTCATGTTCTTCTAGTACCGTTATACAGTAGTAGTAGTAGCCATTCTCCCGCCTTTGGGGCGAGTAGAGTACCCATTTGTCCAATTGGGTCTGGCCACCGACTTAATGCTGCAAACTCTTAAACCTGTTAACTCTGGAAATTTTGTCGATCCACACGTAGTCGTCTCGGTGGGTGCAAAGGTAGCGTGCCCGACTACTATGTCAGTTTCCAACATTGGAGAGGGGCATCCAATGCACCTTCTGTCTAATGCAATGGTTTCCAACCTTTATGCCACTACGCCTTCCTAAAAAAATTTTATTTTCTCCGTGCCTCCCTGTCTTTTATTAGATGACGTATGTCGTCGAACATGCATATTTATTCTTATATCAAATTAGTAATTTAACTAGTGGCGTCGCTAGGGTTGGTGACACCATAGTGTCACCCCCTCTCCCGAAAAAGGCCGCTTCTTCTGCTTTGGTGTCACCCGGTGTGACCCGCATCCCCCTAGTGACGCCACTGAATTTCACTACATATAATGCATCAAATTTAATGCGAGGATTGTTTATTGGCAAAGTTTATCAAATCTTTGGGGAAACCTGGTTCGATATTCGGTTTTCATTGCAGCCAGTGCCAAAAAGCCTGTTTCCCCTAAGATGTTTGAAATGGTAGAAGGACTTGCATTGCTTTGCAGTACAATGATTCATACTCTCCAGTGGCTTTCTTTTTGTTTTATAGGTGTTTTAGTGCACCAACTACAGCGTCGTTAGAGGCCCGTTCACTAAATAGTAGTTCTAGTGCAGAGACTGCACAGACACTACACTAATGCGACGATTATTGGGTATTAGCAGTACCCAGTGCTCCCAAGCGGCCACCCATCACAGTACTAGCTGGGGTTGCATTGTCTAACTTTAGTGATCACATGAGAACTGGTGTGTCCAATGCAATAAGCCACTCCCTCTCCACTGGCGCCTCTGCTGGCAATAGTCCACGCCTCCCGGATTGGAAACCGCCGGTCTAATAGGAAGTAAGCCCTGGCCCCGTGTAATGTGTACACTGCACGTAAACGATCCCCTAATACATGGCGTAAAATATAAGTAATGTATAGTTCGGCGAATGTACCTTTTGCGGTGAATGTACCTATGCGTGAAGTTAAGGTATATTCGATGAAAAATGCCTCGTATGAAAATCTGTAATTAACTCATCTACGGACCCATCAACAGACTCGGAGGAAGAGATGGTAGGGAAACCAAAAATGTGTTATGTACGAGATTATATTGACACCTTCTTACAATTCGTTGATAATTTGTGAACAGAAGTGTGGAAAGCAATTAAAGTTGCATCCCAAGCACCAGCGCTGAACAAATACCTGTAGTAACCAACAACAGTGCTTAACTATTAGTACATAACTACTGATAGTTACTATAGTGATTTTATAACTCAAAACATACAGTATCCCTTCCCATCTGCGGACAATCGGCTTTAACGGACATTTTTGCAATCGTGAGCAAAGTTTTTTACCCCATTAAAACTACAGTACAGTATACTGTATCCATAATAGTATTTCCGATATGTTTACGAATTAAAGTTCACTGAACAAACAATCAAAAATTCAATAGAATGACAGAAATAAGACGGAGTTTGGTTCATTAAACTTTAAACCAACTACAAGAAATTCAGAAAAGAATCATCAGTATCTCAAATGATTCAGCGAACTTTTAATTCATGCACATACAGTAGCTTCAAATTTGCCCCGAAGGATGACATAAAACTAACAGCATTGGATGAAGACAGGAGGTTCTACAATGACATACTGTACAATGCATTAAGGTATTATACAGTATAATATAGCATGTGGGTGAAAAAAAAAATGATAAACCAAAAGTGAAATAAAAATGGTTCGTTACATTTCGTATTTTTGTAACCACCCACAGTTGAAGTATAACGTGAGTATACAATTCACAATTTATATTAAGGGTATAAAGTAATTGTTCTCTAATTACAACAAATGGCGTACCGAAGTAACATTCCAAAGACTTCGGTCTTTCTACCTTTCACCCGCTCCCCACATTCTCCACACTATTGTACAATAGATATTTTCTTTGTACCGCCAATTATTAAACTATAGTGCCTTTTTTTATGAACTCTACACAATTTACTTAAAGGTTTAGAAATATAAACTACCTAAGAGTTCCTTTCGCTTCTTTCTTTTCAAGTTTACCGCCTTGAAAGAACGCTTGGCGCTTCAACATTACTGTCAAGAGCGCCGTAAGGAATAACTGAAGGCGCTAGTATAAACCAGCTAGCTACACACCAAGGAGTCTATATTAGACTCCTTGTACACACTATCCACCTCGAGACAACTGCTCAAGCAACCCAACAGATTGCGTAGCCGGTAGGTTTGTTGTGCGACCATACCACTTGTCAGGCAGGTTGGACAGATGAAACCATTCAATCTCTGACTCCTCCACCCCATCACTCAACGCATTGAATAGGCTGGAGAGTGGTTGGACAAACCAGCCCCATAATGGAAGCTTCATTCTTCGTTTAGCTACCTCATAATAAAGATACCATCTTCCCTAAATTGTTCAGCATTCACATCTTTGCTAATTGCATTCTATTTATGTGGCTCTTTCTCACTGCCCAACACTTTGATACATATAGCATAGCTGGCATAACCACTGCCCTGTAAAACATCCCTTTCAACTTGATTGGGGCTCTCCTATCACACATGACTCTGTTGACATGGAGAAATCTCATATCACTTTCCCACTGTTTTCTTCTTGCTCTTTAAGTTTATCATCACAGGTTGTTCCCCAATATGGGCTTAGAATAACGTTCAATTTTTTCTTACATGTTAAATAATAAAACAAACTTTTGTGACTTGCATCCAAGGTATTGATGCAAATTTCCTGAATCTGGCATCTATATGTTGAGGGTTTATTTCACATTTAACAGGTTTCCTAGGTTTTTTTTACAATGTGGTGTTTGTTAAGATTATTTATTAAGGATGGATAAATTGTACAATAATATGTAGGGAGTTGAGATGATTTTAGGGAGACAAAAGAGACAGACAAATCTTCATTCACCATTGGAAAGTGCTTCTGCTGTCCTTTACAGGTTGTATCCCTGCAATCCTTTACACCGGTCACACACACAGCCACTTGCAGCAGCCACTAGTGGCGATCATTAGTTGCTGTACATGGCCACCAGTGGCTGCCACAGGCGGCAGCAACGAGATCTCGTGCTTGCGGTAATAGGAAAAACGCCGCCACTGGCGACAAGCAGCGAGATACGGCGACTGCCGCAGCTTGTGGCTCAGTAGCGCTACTGAGCCTATTTGATTCCAATTAGAAACGCAGTCCACAACGTGTGGTCGCTACTAGCAGCCGCCACAAGTGGCTGTGTTTGTGAGCAGCCTTAGAGGTTGCATCTCTGCTGTCCTCTACAGAGCATCCAGAGGCTAGCAGCGTCACACTATCTTACCAGAGAATCTAGTGAGTGCACCAACCCACCTTGGTTGGTTCATCAAGACCAGCTTGATGGGCATATACACTGTTGAGGTGGAGCACTACTCCTTGCCAAACTACTGTAACAAACATTAGCCTACTATTGATTTGATTCACTAGGGTGACCCCTTGTTGCCACTCACTATTTAATACTATACACACTATTTTGTCCTCTTGTTTGACATTGCATGTTTTTTTCTTAAACTTCATTCAGTTGATAATGGCCAAACAATGGAGCTTTGACTGCAAGTTTGTACATCTCCCTGTAAAGTTTGTACACTGAATTCAGAATCTCATTGTATAAGCATTAATGACATGTTTTCAGCACATACAAGGCAATGACTCCAAACACAATTCAATGATTACAAGGGAGTGACTCATCCATAATACACCAGGGAGACATAACATCTAAATGCAACTGAGCATTTATGGAGTTTTCTGGAGAAAGGAATTAGAAAAATTAGGATTAGTGGCAAAAATTAATTAAGGCAGGTGCTCCAGGAAACATGGTGTCATCACATTCCCTGACCATGTTAAAGGGACTAGCTGGATTATTTAACTATTTCAGCAGCAGTAATGTGTATAAAATTTACTACAAATGGAATGACAGTAAAATTCAGTTGATCACAATAGAAATATGGCGCCTTGTTAAAGGTAACCTAGAAAAAAGTTACCATAATCAGTCATCTGGTTGCACAACCCTCAAGCAATTATCAGCAAACTCCACAAAGACAGGGTTCATCATTGCATTTTGCACCATTTCTTGTGGATTATCACAGGTATCTAGCATACAAATCATATCACGCAAATAAGGATTCTGAAGACATTTTAAGACACCAGCATCTTTACCTGAAACAATAATTTCTTCATGAGCATGAAAGTACTACTTATTAAAGTGATGAACTTTGAACAAATCAATTACCAAGACACTGTAGCTTATCAGTTGAAATATAATCTTCTGTTACATCACAGTCATCAGTCTTAGTTGTAGATCCTGATAAACAATATAAATAATAAGAAATAATGTCAGACAAATGTTTAGCCACAAACCAAGATTACTATATTTGTAATTATAACATATTTAACACAAATACATTATGCATAACGTGTAGCCCTTCAGCAATACACTCATGTTCAAAATTATGAGAATAAACACATTTATTGAAATGTCTCAAAAGACCTGCCTCAGTGGTGCAATAGGTGGCGTGATCAATTTACAGCACCAGTGGTTCCTGGTTTGATACTGGATTGAGATGGGGTTGGCTTCTTTTCAGCAAGAGAGAAGCCCCAAGTGCACCTTTCAGATGTGATGTAAAACCAAGGTCCCACATGGTGTACAATAGCATTTTCACCTAAAAGAACCTTCTGTACTATGCAGCGGTTATATGAAGCAAAATTCCCAGGTGTAGGAGTTTGCTCCCTGGGGTCAGTGAAGTGCAGCAGCTGCACCCACTCCTGCCCCAAACAGTTCTTAACTTCTGGATGTTTCTCAGAGGTGGTTGGCAAATTACAATTGCCCTCCCAAGTGCATCCTAAACATGTTCAATAGGATTCAGGTCTGAAGATCTGGTCTGAAGGTATGAAAATTTCACTTTGAAGATATTCATCCACCATTTGGGTGCTACATGAAATGAGGATTGTCATCCATAAAAAACGAACTGTGAGACAACTGCATCCTTGAAAATTCGAACATAAAGCCTATTATCTCTTTATATCTCTCAGCAGTCGGGGAGGTTGTGTCAAACATGTTGATAGGTGTTCAGCCATTGAACATGATGCCTGTCAACACCATGAAAACACCACCATAATGGTTCCTTTCCCTGATAGTGAAGGGGTGATAGTAGGCGTTTGCCCAAGACAAGAATCCTTAGGGGTGCAGCGAATTGCGTTGGACACACCAGTTCTCGTCTGATCACTGAAGTTAAACAGCGCAACCTCAGCTAGAACCGACATGGGAAAACTGGGTACTGCTAATGCCCAAAAATCGTCGCATTAGTGTAGTGTCTGTGCAGTCTCTGCATAAGAACTATGCTGTGGACGGGGCTCTAATGACCTTTGTAGTTAAAGGGCCCTAAAACACCAACAAACAACAACAACAAGAATCCTTCTAGCTGTGGTGTTGGCCTACATATAATGTATTTCAGACAGCACTCCTGATTGATGAGCATATACACCGATTAGATGGAGCACTATTCCCCACCAAATGCGTTTTTTTTTAAGAGAAATATTAATAAATGCCTTTATTCTCTTAAATTTGAACACCAATGCACATCGTTATGCCATACAATTCTCTAGTGATTGGTCTTTCAGCAGATACTCTTACTAAGGTATGCACAGTATTAATCCTACTACTGTAATTTCAAGTCATATTCAGAGTATATTTCTATATAGTACATGCACTAAGTTTAAAGACAGTAGATAACTACTGATGCATGCACTTTACTCACCCCTTTCTTTGGAATGCTCATGTGAAGCATGTTTTGGTGGGTGGCATGGCGAATCTACAGTAAATGATTACAGGATGAAATCCCCAAAAAGCAAAAATTCACATTTCCAAAAAAATGCCAATAAGAAAGATAATGGACATACTTTTATGTTTCTTGAAACAATCCACAGAACAACTGGAAATAACAAAACTTAGGTCATAAATTATATATGGAGACTCCATGGAATGCATTAATTGAATATGCAATCATCAATTAATTGAATATTAATCCTCTAACGCTACACAGGGGTACTGGTGTACCTCAGGGTTTTTCTTTTTCCTCTCTCTTCTCTGTGGGTGACATGGCACAATGGGATTCCCTGTATATTCACGTGATAGGTTGAACTTTCTGATAAGTCACAGATAGGTGGTTAATTGCTTTTCATTTTTCAAATAATGATGGGTGGGGTACTCCTGTACCCCTGTGTAGCGTTTGTGTAACTTTTAAATGGCCATAGGAATTGCATTGAAAGCTTGCACGCCTTGCAGGAAAAGCCATCTGCAGAGCATAAAGGGCAAAATATCCATTTTCTTTAAATTGCTGATAAAATCGTTCAGATTGCTTATAATGATATTTTTTCTATGTTTCTGAGCACTTATTGAATTATTCTTTCATAATATTGCACTGTAAATGCAATACATTTATTGTTAAGTATGGAGAAATTGATTTCAAATTGGGGTACACCTGTACCCCTGTGTAGCATTAATGGGTCATTTTCGAACAGTAGCATTGCAGGGTTAATTGAAACTGTAATATGCACTTAAGGAAGAATTCATCCGCTTACAATCAAACAGCGTTTCACACTTACTATTTTATATAGCATGTTGGACATTTGTAGATTGAAATGCCTTTCGAACAAACCGCGCAGACATTCGCCATTTCACATCCAAATACGAACAAAACACGTTTGGTTGCTTACAAATAAGACTTTCGTTTAACCCTAAAAACATGGACAAAATGCACTCAACATTGTGTAATAAAGCAAAACCAGATTATAAAGTACGCTACTCACATTTATATTAGTCTTGTACACGAGGATCGTTTAACACATTTTTTTGTACGGAGGTCGTTGATCATTTCTAACGCTATATTTTTGAGGCAATTACTTGTCGCCCCTACGCTTTCAATAGGCGTTATTAACACAACAAATACAGGCAAGTTATGATAATTATTCTAAAATAAAAAACAAACAAACAGCGTAGTTTATCTTTAGCAAAATGTCTCAACGATGATTGCATGTTATTTACTACGGAATGCCCCATGGCGGTATTAGCAGGCTTTAAAAGTCAAAATGGCCTCGCCTTCGACGTGGCAGCAAAGACAACGCATTTTACTCAATCTCGATGTGTGTACTGTAGTAACTTAAGTCTTTTGTGTGTAGCGGAATAAGTTTCGTTCTCAATTTCCTTTCTGATTATACCCCCTCCTTTCCCCATAGATCCAACAGTAAACGAGCTGTACGGTTCCCCATATACAGGAGATGGCACTTCAATGAACATAAACTTAGCCCTATTAAAGCGTCATTCGACAACGCCGTGGGCAGAGTTACGTACCTCGTTTGTAATAATTGCTAATTAAAACATATTTGGTAATAATTGCCACCATCAATTTAATAAGTACCACAACAAAATAACGCACGCAAAAAATATTTAAATACATTTTATTCATTTTATGATAAATGATAAAGTACAATATGTAAACCACAGAATGTAAGACATCTCTTAATAACATCTGCGCTTACGTTTTTTCACGCTACTGAACTTTACCCACCGATCCCGCTTATAAATGAAGGAAGATGATTACGCAAGTATCCTGGAGTGAGCTCTCGATATTTCCCAGCAGTGCCATTGGTTATTCAGCTCCCTCATGACACCTAAAGTAGATAGAAACCCTTCTTTGTTCTGCCATTCCGTCGTTTAATTAGTATGGTAAAATCCAACTTTTTTTTAGAAATTGTGTGATCTTCTGTTTAGAATTGTGAAAGGTTGTAGATAGGCTTGTAAATGATTATAATTTCTTGTAACAAATAGGGTAGGCGGAATTTACGTCCGAATATGTGTGAATATCATACTATATATTCTGAAGGCAGCCATTTTTGATGTCATTAGAACAATACAGTAAGTATTGCGTTGTAATGGGTTTAATGTGGTTTATTTATTTCGCCAGATTCAAGTCTACTTTCTTTTAATAATCAAGTTCGCCAGGTTGGGCACACTTGAGGTTAAATTGGGAGGTTAAGGAATGAATTGGGCTTAGGCGAGTGGGTGAATTGCGTTGGGCACAATATTATTACCCTTAACTGTGCTGGTGGGGTCTAAAAGACGCCAATGAATTTTATTTTTTTTTCTATAATGTATGTTTTTGCAGTTAAATTGTCATGAAATTTTTTTCTATTCCTTCTAAGAGGTACCCAGTATTGAATGGGTAACTTGGGGCAAAAGTCAAATTCTCTGTCATAGTAAATGCAGTCTTGGGGTCCCTTAGACCCCACTGGCATGTTAATGTAAATTTCAATTTGGGGTCTTTTGCCCCCAATTTGCATACGGATTTTATTTTATAGTAATATGTAAAAATTCTGTTAACACCTTTTAATCTTAGCTGTCTAGTGTTAATTTTTTTTTTCAAAATTTGGCATTTCACTTTCTAAAAATAAGCATTTATATTCACTTATGAATCTTGGCTCATGCTGTTTATACAAATGGGTGTCACTTTAATTCATTTCCTGAGCTAAAGATGACCATTCTGGAGGCCTGGGAAGATATTGATACGTTTCACCTCAAACAAGTGGTCCATTCCATGCTGAACGTGTATTTCAAGTTATCTCTAACAAAGGCACCTCCATTGGCTATTAACAGTTTCTGTTGCTGTGGTTTATTATTTCTGTTTGCACTTGGTGCTATCATTTTGACTGAGGACAAATGTCACAAATGTTTGTTCTTTCAAGGTTGTAAGCAACTTGTGCCATGTATGATTACAATTTCTTTTGTCATGCACATTGTATTTGTTCTTTTAATGCTGTTCTTGTTCTATCACCAGACATTACATGCCTTTCATTCGGTGGCATGGTGCTATCATTTTGACTCTGACCTTAGTTGAATATCCTGTTGTTACTGTGGCTGTGATGAAAAATTCCAAAACTCCCAACCTATGGTGCAGGGGATTGGTGCCCCAGTGTTGGTGGCCTTTAGGAGTGAGCATGTGGGCCCTTGGCCATCATTATAATGTGGTAGTTCCACACTGTTCCAGCTGGTTCCAGATCCCTGGCTGAAGTGTCCCCACTCAGCATGTTTATCAAGAATAGGTGCTGATCTTAGATTAGAAACATGGAATGTGGGGACCCTTACAGGCAAAACAGGGGAATTACCATAAAATCTCACGTAGTGCCCACAGATTATACATGAAACATAGGGTCATTTAGTGCAGGCTATATGTGAGGGCAGACTATATATGGGTGCGGACTATAAATGAAACCCAAGGTTCTCAATGGAAACTGCTCTTCATTTTCTTAACATTTTATTATGCTTAACAACACAATTTTACACAGTACGTTCTTATTTATATGATAATGCAATATAAAATCTTTCACATTTCAATTTCATCGTCAGGGCAATCTGACATTTCATGTTCAAATTCATTTGATCCCATTGCCTCTACAAGTTGCGCCACTGGCTACAGTAGGAATTTTAAAGTGCGGACTATATTTGAAAAATACCCATCGCTAATGCGGACTATAGACGGGGGCGGACTACATTTGAGGTGCGGACTTTACGTGAGATTTTATGGTAGTTGGTATCCTAAAGTGAAAGAGGATTAGTGTAGCTTTTCTTGAAGGGAACCAGATTGAAAGGGGAAGGGTCAATGACCCTCAGTGAGGGATACAAGCTTATGTATACAGCAAGTAAAGGGAGATGAAATGGAGTGGGTATAGTATTAAATAGTGAGCTGCAGCAAGGAGACATCCTAGTGAAATGAATCAGTAGCAGACTGATGTTAGTTACAGTAGTTTGGCAAGGAGTAGTGCTCCACCTCATCAGTACATGGCTTTTCAGCTGGTTTTGATGAACACACCAAGGTGGGTTTCTGGAGGGACTTTGATGAGTTATTGCATGCACTAGATTCTGAGGTAAGGCAGTGGAAAGGGAATAAACACAATATTATCTTGAGTATGATATGCACTGGTGCATAATACATCCCAAGTTTCAATAAGTTTGCTAGTTTCCAGTTATTTCAGATGACAATTCTGAAGAATTTTTAGGGTTTTAATAGCATTGTTGGACATAACTGGACATAGACTATGCATTTTTATTGTAGGACAGGGGTGGTGAACCTGTGGCAGGGATGGCACATAGAGCTTTTTTGTTGGCAGGTTCATGTTCAGGGTAATCTTCAGTATACTGTAAAATCTCACGTAAAGTCCACATCTCAAATATAGTCCACACATGTCTATAGTCTGCATTAGCGATGGGTATGTTTCAAATATAGTCTGCACTCATGTATAGTCTGCCCTTCAAAATTCCTACTGTAGCCAAGTGGTGCAACTTGTAGGGGCAATGGGATCAAATGAATTTGAACATGAAATGTCAATTGCTCTGACGATGAAATTAAAATGTGAAAGATTTTATATTTTCAATATCATATAAATAATAACGTACTGTGTAAAGTCGTGTTGTTAAGTGTAATAAAATGCTCAGAAAATGAGGAGCAGTTTTCATTGAGAACCCTTGGTTTCATTTATAGTCTGCACTCATATATAGCCCACCCTCGCATATAGTCTGCACTAAATGACCCTATGTTTCACATATAATCTGCGGGCACTACGTGAGATTTTATGGTATAAAGCCATACCAATCAGCAACTCCTAACCCTTTTCCCACCTATAGTAGGGTGGAGTACCCATCTTGTACCTCTAAATGGACACAAGGGCAACATACTGGACTGCCAGTTGCCAACCAAAGCTGCAACCCCTATGGTTATTTATTGTTGGGCTACTCTTTGTTGGGGCATTCAACTAACCAACGCTAGGAGGCAAGTTCCTGCACCTGGAAATTTTTGCCTCGTCTATCCATTGAGAAGTAGAGAGGGTTGTTTTATGTGCAAATGCCATCTTACACCACACGGGATCTCAGTTTTACTCAGGGCCTCTGCCTCCTCCCACAAAAGAAGCCAGCCCGCCTTGGTCCAGTATTGAACCAAGTTCTACTGATGCTGTTGCCGAGTGTACTACCAATCAATTGGTGAAATTTCCATTTCCTGTAACAAACCGGAAGTAAGGGTGCCCTACTTTATATTCCTTTAACACACTACTTTATCTAGCATGTGAGTTAATCAACAACGATAGCTATTTAAATTTTTGGCATGCCAGCAGAAAAAGGTTTGCCACCCCCATTATAGGACTTGTTAATTTTTCAGTAGTATGCTAGTATTATTATGTCTATGGTTATACTTTAATTCAGTGGCATATCCAGGATTTTTTTCAGGGGGGGGTTAGCCACAGGCAGCAATTGGAAACGCAATTTGCATTTGTCAGTGACAATGTCGACCCAATATTTGGGGGGGGGGTTGCAACCCCAAACACCCCCCCTTGGATCTGTGCCTGCTTGTATTAATTAATATATCTATGGTAAGAAAGGATATAAAGTGTTCATCCTTTTATTTCTTAAAAGGTCAAAACGAATGTTACATTAAATTTATATACAGTAAAACACGTTTATAACGTTCATGGCTACAACGTTTTCATGGCTATAGTGTCTGCTTGGGCTGGTCCCGGCAGAGCCTATGGCTTTTTAATGGATGTAGCATTTGCTTTCATGGCTATAACGTTTGCAAGGTCCTGGTGGGCAGGCAAGTTTTTTCATATCCTATCATGGATATGAAAAACTTCCAACCCGTTCTAACCCACATCTCCTGATTAGGAATGTTGCATATGTACAGAATGCACAACATAAGCTGTGCATTACAAACATTGTACATGAACAAACCACTAAATCTTGCTAATGTATGGTTTTAGTAGTAATGACACAAGCGACCTAGAATTTAGGTGGTAAGACAATTTACAATGAACTTGTGTAGAGGTCAGCCAAGATACCAAGAGGATATGTGTGCTTCAACATCCAGAGAGGGAGTGGCAAATTGCATTGGACACACCAGTTCTTGTTTGATCACTGAAGTTAAGCAACACAACCCCAGTTAGTACTGACATGGGTGGCCACTTGGGAAAACTGGGTACCACTGTTATCCAAAAATGGTCGCATTAGTGTAGCATCTGCGCAGTCACTGCATAAGAACTACACTATGGAAGGGGCTCTAATGACCTAGTAGTTGAAGGGCCCTAAAACACCAGAAAACAAACAACATCCAGAGGTGGAAGCAGCCATCCACCATGAAGCAATCATCAATTCTTGATTACTGTACACATAGGGAAATCATTTACAGTATGTACCCCAACATGACGTTTTACCACTATGCAGTATTATGGATGGAAAAACATTAAAAGGCATATCATGGCTATAGCCTTTCACAGTTATAACGTTTGTTCCCTTCGGTCCACAACAAAACGTTATAACCGTGTTTTTCTGTAATAGTTAAATATTCTGTTTATAAAACTATCTCTAAAGAGCATCTAATAGAAGTGAGGTTAATAAGCAAACATGTCTCTTTTCTTGCTTTTTAAAAATGATCCAGTGTTCTTTATGTTTGCTTAGTGTTCCTCTGAAAATGGCTAAAATTTTCACTCCTATGTATAATACACACCCAGACTTTGCACCCAATTTTTTGGGGAAAAGTGCATATTATATGTCAGATAATATGGTAGGTATTGGTGGAGACTTTAATGGTCATATAGGTACAGATAGGCAGGGATATAAAGAGGTTCCTGGGGGATGGAGGTGTGGAACAGTTAGCATTGAAGGCCAGTGAATTCTCAAGGCAACAACAGCACATGGTATTGCATTGGCAAATGTGTGGTTCACAAAGAGGGACAAGCACCTAATCACATTCCAGTCAACACAAGGAAGGTCACAGAAAGATTTCTTTATGGTCAGAGAACAACATGAAGCAGACGTTTGGGATTGCTGACTGAAGTGATAGTTTTCATCAAGAATGTGACCATAGGTTACTTACTGTATTTATTGTAGTAAATGGCATGCCATTTATTTTTTCAAAGGCCTTTGCTGCACCATTTGTTGGAGGGCACTGTTTATTACAGGGTGCTGTTGATATTTCAGTACCTTTAATAAGGCACCCTTACAGACAACCAAGCCAATATTTCTGTATGTTTCAGATGCCTGGCTGAGGTGACCACAGTCAGAGCATGTTCAGTGGCTCCACAGACCTGACCCTGCCACAGGTGGGATAAGGGAATGATGATGATGATGATAAATTCAGTACCTTTAATGAATAGTGCACTGTTTATTAGAGGGTGCTGTTTATTTTTTTTTCACCTTGAAAGTGCACCAGTTATTGGAGGGTGCTGTTTATTAGAGGGCACTGTTAATTATAATAAATATGGTATGTCAGAAATCCTAGTTACAGTGGCAGGGAAGGCTAATTCATGGGAAGGTGAGCAGGTTATTAGGTGGTGGAAATTGCCCACCAAATAAGAATTTCAACAGGAAGTACACCAGCAGTTAGACTGGAATCGGTAAGGGACAGCTGATACCATGTGAGACAGGGTCACCAGAAAAATGAGAAAATGTGGGAAAGCCATTTTAAGCCAGACTACAGTAGCAGGTCCATCCCAGGGTAGTCAGACATCATGGTGGAATGACACAGTAGCAGAAAGCCATAAAACAAAAGAATGTTGATTTCCACAGGTTGGTTGAAATAGGAGACCAGGAGTCTAAAATTACATTATAGGCTGGGAAAGGCCACAGCTATGAGGATCATTGCCTTGGCTAAACACAAGTATGAGACCCTCTATGATCATTTAAGAGACAATGGAAGGGAGAGAAGTTTTTAAATAGGCCAAGGCTATGGATAGGGCAGCTTACATATACCCAGTCTCTTGAAAGCTGCAAAGGGAGAGGCTGACACTGATACCTATAATAAAATGTAGTCTCTCACCAAGAAGCCACAACAGAGGAGTGGACTACAGCTAAGAAAACATCAAAAGCTAAGTTTTATACTCGTTTTTCTTGTTTTAGCTGTAGTTGTTATTATAGTTGTTATACTGGTCTTGTCCTTTACCCTTCTATTATTCTTTTGCTTTGACACCGATACCCATCCTACTTCTGCTGTGGTGGACAGGGTAATGGAGGAGGAAGTAGTCAGGGCTCTTAAGAAGATGAAAGATCAAAAAGCTATAGCCCCAGAGTTCCCATTGAAGTGTGGCATATCCTAGGAATTAAGTGACTTAGGAAGCTTTTCAATAGGCTAGCTAGTGGAAATGGGATGCCTTCTGCATGGTGTCAGCTGAATAGTACCTCTCTTCAAGGGCAAAGGTGATAAAACAGACTGGTAACTATAGAGGTATCAAGCTTATGAGTCATTCTATGAAGCTCTGGGAGTAATGGAATGTCACCATTGAGATAGACCTAATGGTTGTGGGAATCAGTTTGCCTTTCTCTCACATTGGTCCACAATGGAAAGTATAGGACAGCAAAGACAATCTCCATGCCATCCTTATTACATTGCAGAAGGCTTATGACAGTGTTCCATGACAGGTAACTTGGGAGGTATTATGAAAAGTGCATGGAAGAAGGGTTTATTTGACTAGTTCAGGATATACATGAAGGTTCCATATCCAGCATAAGGACACCTTGGACAAATACTTGGGGCTTCCCATTGAAGTTTGGGATGAACCATGGCTCAGCACTAAGTCTACACCTGTTCATACAGGTTTTGGCTGAGCTGCTGACAGGAGTCTGCTTGGTATTGCAGGACCTGCATGGTATTTGCTGCATCTGCACAGTTAATGATTCATCTGCATTGTGTAGCATATGTTGGGCAGAAATGCAACCATAAAACTCTTAATAAAATATAAACAGCACCCTCCAATAAATGGCACAACAAAAAAGCCTTTGAAAAAAATAAATGGCACACCATTTATTAGAATAAATATGGTAAGTAACCTATGGCCACATTCTTTTTGAAGATGTTCACTGGGTAGTGCTCAGCAATCATGAACCTCTGCTCTGTTTCACTGTTTTGTTGTCATTACAACAAATTATCACTTGCAACTTCACAATTTGTATGGTTATCAAACGTTTGGTTTGCAGCCTTATATGCCCTTCAAGCCAGAGTTGATGAGCCCATATGAGTAGGATTCTGTAGGAAGTTTAATGGATTTGTACACTTAGTAGATTCTTTTCAGGATAGAGCTAGTGTCTGGTGAAATCAATTTGAGGTTATACCTAGTCAGTCCTCAGTCTAACCAATCTTTGTCAAATTGGAGAGGGGCGATGATTTATCAGGATAGTGGAGGATATGTATTATGGCTCCATAGCCAAGGTAAGATCTATTTGGGGATCATTGGAGGTGAAGGTTAGGGTGCATTAAGGTTCAGTACTAAGTCCATGCTCACTGGAGTGGTGGAAAAGGGGGCTTAAAGGTGAACATGAAGAATAGAGTATATAGCTTTCAGTTGGGAAGTATATGAAAATAATGATGATGTACTCAAGAGGCAATGCACTGAAGAGGTGCATTCAAATAGATTTAGATTTGGATGTGACTCAGGATCAGTGTTGGGATGATGAAGTGGTGACAGCAAGGGGAATCCTCAGTGATAGAGAAGTTCCAATAAAGTTCAAGGGGGAATTCTACAGGGAAGTGGTTAGGCCATCTATGCATGCTGTATGGACCTGAGTGTTGGACAGTACAAAACGTCATGACAATAGAATGATGGTAGCTGAAATGTGAATGCTGTGATACATTGGTGGGGTTTCAAGGACAGACAGAATTAGAAAAGATGAGAGAATAGATTGGGGGCCACATACCTAGTCTTTGATCTTCCTATTATCTAAGCTTTAGTAGAGTTAAGAACAGTCTTGGCGCTTCATAGCAACAGATGGTTTTAATGGACTAGCATAAAATTTCCTGGTGGGTAGGCATAATTAACATCAGCTACAGCAAAAGAATTAAAATGTTATTGAGTCATTTCGTGCATTTGGTTGCATCAATTAAATGAAAATCCTTGTAAGATCATTTTTCACTGGCCTATCAATCGACAAAGTAATGTAATTTTTAATGCATTGGGTAAATGACCAACGCCTTTCCTTCAAGACATAATGAACTGAATTCAGTTGGATATGATGGTTAACTGTCCTGTTCCCTGGATTGATGACTATGTGGTGTTGTCTGTCAAATTCATTGTCTGTTTTACATTCAATATTGTTACAGTTATTTCTTACAGGAATGGGTTGGGGTGCTAATTTTAATGAAGACCAGGTACTCATTTGGATGCCTCTGTCTAGATGTCATTTTGTTTTGTTATCATAATTGTATTCATGCAGAATACAATTATGATATGGCATCAAGGAAGGAGCTCCATGCCTTCTTTGTAGATTTAGAGAAAGGTTATGATAGCTTCCCTTTAAAGGTACTATGGGAATCACTAATGACAATGGGAGTAGACAAAAGCTATATTTGGATAATTCAGGATATGTAAATGATCCATTGCTGGGGTTAAAATCAAATGTAGAAATACAAGAGGCTTTCATATGAAGGTTGGGGGCATCAAGGTTCAGCAGTACAGTCTTAACTCTTCAAGAGTGGAGAAAAGCCTTGGTGGAAATGAAAATGTGGAGTGAAAAAAGACTCAGGAGTGGAGAAAGGCATATGGAATGTAATCATGCCATTTCAATAAAGATGATGAAGGTCTATAAGACAGTCAGTGGATAGGTCAACGTTGGATCAGTGTTGGGCACTGACAAAGAGCCACGAGAATAGAATGAAAGTAGCATAAGTGCATATTATTTGGTACATGAGTGTGAAGAGGAGATAAAAATTTGGAATGAAAATATTAATGGTAGTTTGATCTTTTTTGTTTCGTTAGTGTTTTAGGGCCTTCAACTACAAGGTCATTGATTAAGGTAGTTTGAGTGTAGGGCACACTGGATAAAAGATGAAAGAGAATAGACTGAGATTATATGGGCATGTTATGAGAAGAAAGGAGGAGGAGCTGGTTAGGACAATCATGGAATTGCAAGCAACTGAAGGAGAGGAAGACCAATGCCGACGTGAAAACAGGTTGTGTGATGGGATATGGTGGTATTTGGGAATCTGGTAGGAGATAGACCTGACCTTGCCATAGCCGAGGCAAAGGTGTTATGATGGTGATGAAGAGTATTCGTGAAGCACTGTAAATGGTACTATTTGTAGTGATTTTTCTACCTAAACATTTCCCATCTTTATAATCCTTTTTTCTAGCCTTTTAGTATGGGGTACTTGTTTGTGCTTGCAACGTGTTATTGACCTCATTTTGTGCTGCTACAGTCCTCTTATAGTCCTAACTTAGGAAGCCCTGAGATTAAATTATGTAGGGTTACTGTATTTTCAAGTTAGAATGGTCTTAAGAAATTAAATGCTGGCCCTAATATATATACTATAACATTGGGACATCTGCATGTGGTATTCCTAAATTGTTATTTCTTCATTGTTTGTACTTAAAGTACACTTTCACTTTAGTAACTTCATGTATGTTTGCATGTTTAATACCACTTATGAGACAATCCTCTTGTTAGATATGGCATCTAATGCTGAACAAGATGAGGAGGAAGATGATGCTAATTTTGCAGCCAAAATCCAAAAAGAAGCAGAGATGTATTCTCCAGCCCTTCTCAAATTGATAGAAATAACAAAGGACAAGAAGAGAGAAAATTTGGAGCGCATTTATCGCTTATTAAATGATAGAACCTTGAGGTAGATTACTATGGCATTTGGGATATGTGCAGCGATTAATTTGATTTCCTTAAACTTTGATATTGTTTCACAGGGAAAACAGAAAGAACAGAGCGCTACTACTCAGAGTTCGTGCATTCATAAAGAAAGTTTTTTCTACCAAGGTATTTTTGTAAGAGGTAGTAAAGGAGCTTCAAATGAAGTTTTTGAAATAATCATAATAATATCACATTACTTTTTAGGCTGCAGTGGAAACAGTGAATGAGGAAGGAAGTAAAACTGCCATTCAAAAGTGTGGCACTCTTAAGGATGCAGATTTTGAAAATTCACTATCTGAAAAGGGTGCCGAAATTGAAAATTCACTAAATCACTCTCAAGTTAGCAGTGGAGCTAAGTCATTTCAAGAAGTGCTGACAGATGTTACCTCAGCAACAACGAAACTAAAGGACTGCACAGTTACCTCAACTGCTAATGCTAACAAAGTTTTACAGACTCCAGAAAGTTTGCATAATAAGGATGGCGATCCTCGTCGGTCTTCTACATCTGTGAAACTTTTAGACATAGTGTCTGAATCGTCCTCAACCACAAGGTCTTTTGATGAAAGTGAATCACGTGACACTTCATTATTGGACACTCCAGCACAAGATAGTGAAATCGTGCAACACTTCACCTGCGCACGGGTTGTAGATAGCAATAATGTTCAGATGGTAGAGAAACCACAGAAGAATATCGTAACTACCACAGAGGATGAGCCCCTAGCCTCGAATTTTGAAGATGAAATGAAAGATGCAGCAGTGAAGAATACAGTGCTTGAAACTATCATTGATTTGCAAGACAGCACTTCAGATGGCCACTTGAGCAGTAGTAGCAGTGATCTAGAATTATCACCGAAACTGAATGTCTCCAATGATGTTCCTAATGATAATAATCTCTCAGACAAAGAACCCAAAGAGTTGTTAACCTTGCCACAAGAACAACATCAAAAAATTGAGTATTCACAACCTACTTCTGCAAACAACTCAGAATTGGAATCATCACGAATTCCATTAATTGACAATAACACTAGTATGAACTTGGAAAACACCCCAAACAATTCAACAGAAATTCTTTCAGCAAACAAAAAGGTTTGTCCAACGGCGACTGTGGAAAATGAATTGAACGAAGTTTCCTCACATTCCACCGGACGTTCCAATCGTCGACTTGATAAACCTCCTCCTATTGTGTTGATGCCATGGAAGCTTAAGGTGGTTGATTTAATGAGTCCTAAACCAAAACGTCGACCATCAGAAAACGTCCCCACTAACGATCCTCGTATACAGTCAACAACACAGTCAGTTGCTGAGAAAACGTCCAATGAATCGGAAACCGATGTTGCAGACAAACTATTGCAAATAGATAGTGAGAAGCTCCAAAACGCCATTATGTGGGCTCAAGGAATTATTGCATCTGGAGAACATCTTCATTTAGACGTCGACAACGCATCCACAAAAATTAAAGTAGAAAACGAAAATTCATCCGAGTCAATTCCAACAACGTCAAGCATAGATGATTCCACGAATTCTAATAAAGATGTATTTTATAGAGATCCTAGGCCATTCCACATGATCCACGAAAGTAATGCAACTACATCGCAAACTATGCAATTGTTGCCCTCTCCAGTCAATCAGGCGACGAATTCGGCATCTGTGATCTGTATTGATATTTCAGAGGGTGAAGAAGAATCTGAGAAACCTAAGGGACCTCCTTTAATATATAGGAAAAGTCATGACCGCTGTATTGCAATGGAGAAAGAGGTTGAACAGAGAAAGGCTGAAATATTGGACAGGGAAAGACTAGCATCCAAAAAAGCCCAAAGGCCTGCCTGGAAGACGAACCACTACAATCGATTAAATATGAGTAATCCTAGAATGAATTATAATCTCAACAACAGTATTAACAATGGGCTTCTGTCACAGGCTGCTTGTCTTAATCCTTCTCCAGTACTTGCAGCACCTGTTGTAAGAACTGGATCTGGGAATTATCCAATAGGGATACAGATGCCTGGGAACATGATGGATCCGTTGCAAATATCTCAAATTCTTCATCCTCTAAATCCTCTCGCAGCCGTATCTAGCAGAGATCCAAGACTAGCAAAACGTGCCAATGCTTTAATTCAAAGTGAGCTATCTAGCAGTGTGTCATCTGCATCTAGCGACGTCACTTCCTCATCTGCTCCATTTAATTACTGCCTGTACTGTAGAGCAGAAAATAAGCTTGATCCTGAACTAGCCTTGAATCACTACATAAATGTTCACCCCGATAAAGATCCTCCTGTTCGCCTACCCATGGAGCAATTAGAAGAAACAATGTTTGAACTTGAGGTGTTAGGCCACCGTTTGGATGAAAAGACTCCAACTGGTTTGCGTTGGTTGGATGATCTCAGCTGGATACCTGTTGGTAGTGTATTTCTCGCCCAACAAAAATGTAGAGGTTGTTCATTTACCACATGTATTCGCTCTACACTCCTTCAACACGTGCAGAATCATCGTCAGGAAATTTTAGCACCTAACTCTCATAAAACCATTATACAAACTGACTCCATGTATCATTGTCGCTTTTGTGAGATGACTACAGACAATTTAGAAGAATTCCACAAGCACTGCACATTTCATACAGGTGAATATTTATTCGCGTGTGGTGGTTGTCCCGATTATCGTGGGCCAACTCAAGAAGACGTTCAGAAGCATATAAAAGATAAGCATGCCGGACGAAACACAAGCATAAAATGCAACGACAAAGTGAAACTTAGTGGAGGGATTTTATATGGACATATGTGCAGTGACTGTTTGTTTTTACAGTTGAATGAAATGAAGGTACAGACCCACGTCACAACTGCTCATCTGCCTCGATTAGGTGAAGCAATTAAAATCAATATGTCCAAACGTGTTCTTCAGTCACGCAATACTCTGCAGTCGTTGCCACTACCACCATCAGCAACATCACAGACATCTATTACTCCAATGTTGCCATATCATCCAGTACAGTCAGCGCCATTGCCACTTAATGTATTGCAGACCATTAAAATACCACCACCTGGTAATCGTCAGTTTGCTATCACTGCGACAAGATCTGATGTGTCCATGCAACAAACAAGCGCAATGACTCGCAGTCCTCTCAAACGTCCGCCCCCAGTGAAAATAAGAGATGACCCTCGACGGGCACTCGGCAAACTAGGTGATGGAACTGTGAACAATGATGTTACAAACACCACTTCACCTCGTGGGAAATCATTAAAGGCAAAGTCGGGCGACGGGGCTAAAGTTAAGCCAACAAAAAAGCCCTCTGCTAAACAGTCTAGGGCGCAGAATAAAAAGTTGTCAGACATAACAATGGAAATGACTGTAGCACTTCCATCTTCTGACTTGCATTCTAAGTATCCACATCCATCAATGGTCAGTGCTAACGTTCCTGAAATGATTTTTGCAGAAGAGAATATACCTTTAGAACTTGGAACCATGGATATTGAAGTGGAACAGGGTATGGAAGACAGTAATGACGACGACTTGGGAGGTGATCCACAGCTAGGCCATCCCATAATTTCGTCTGTCAGGTCGGAAAGGAACGATGCTGAATATGATAGTGATGATTCCACGGATACAATTGTGATGAATCCCACAACAGAAGTAGGAGCAACATCTGTTTACTGTGTGAAAAGTGAACCGATAGACTTCACTGAAAAATATCAGGAAGTTCAGTCTGGGCTTCAAGGAGATCAGATTAGGTACTCCGTGCCATCTATTGCCGACACAATTTCTAAGCTTCACGTCCAGCTTCATGGCAACACAACGCAGATGCCCGTGTCATCTGTGACACCCTTGTCGACCTCGAAATCATTACCTTATGGAGACGGTGGTAGGAGCGAAATTCGCATAACTCAAAAGCAAATAAAGAACTGGTCAGAAAGGCAGAAAGTGATAGTTTGCAGTTGTTTGTTTGCTGCACGCAGCACTGAAGCATTTGTCCGACATAGGGAGCACTGGCATAAAGCAGAAAAACGTTGCACATGTCCAGAATGCCATCTACGATTTGATAATGCTGTCCGTTACGCAGAACATTTGTGGACTGCTTGTCCAAAAACAAGAATGTTTGCGTGTTCTGTAGAATCTCTGTGTCGTTTCACAACTAGCAGTCCTGTTAACTTCGTGACCCATATTAAGGAGGAGCATATAGGCATCCCATGGCTCCCATGCTATTGGTGTGATTCAACATTTAATACTCCTGAATGCTTGGTGGTCCACATTCAAAACAAATGCTCACTTCGAGTGCCTCTGATGAACGCCCTTATGAAAAATTCGGCACTTTCATCGGCATCTAATAATGATGAATGTGGTGCCTCCACTAGCCGGAATCCTACCGACTTGAGACATGAACTTACTGGTGTGCGTTCTCCAGAAGACTCAATGGCTTCACATCTGGAAATAATTTATCGTTGTTCTGTTCCACAATGTTCGCATCAGTCCTTGGAAAGGGAAGTCTTTATTGATCACGTTCAGGTCGATCATCCTGAGAAGACAGTGCACGTTTGCCATGATTGTGGAGAGAATTTTCAGAATCTCCTGTCCCTTGTTGTTCACATTGAGAAACATCATCGTGAGGAATATTCAGGACGAAATGTAAGCGACGGACAACATCCAGTAACAGAAATTTCTTTTTCTCTCGCTTCTCCTCCTTTGCTCTCATCTGCTCCTCAGTCTGTCCCATCTACTATTAGAAGCGAGAAAACAAATAAGCAGATGCCAGTGGTGGGATCTGGATTGTCACCTACAAGGCAGAGCCCAGATCTGCAGATTGACAGTGATGGAGTTAATCAAACTTCATTTATTAATGCAGTGTTGCCTAATCAACAGTCTCAGGTTACTGAATCTTCTGTCCCATCGCTTGCTGGTTGTTTCACGGACTCTGCTCAAGCCGACAGGATGCTCACTAATTCATTGGCTATGAAAACTTCAGATGAAGTGCGGAATGAAGATGATGACGAAGGAATGAAAATAGTAAAATTGAATACTGTGGCGAACTTGTGCAAGTTCGTGGCCCTCACCTGCGAAGTGATGTTCAGCCGGAATGTGGATTCTTCTAGACTGGAAGAAATGATATCTCAGTGGAATCAAGCCAATCGTCAGCATAATGGCAGTTTTCTCATTCCAGAATTGAGCATTATTGACCCTCTTAAATTTCCTCTCACCCTGAAATCAAATGCCGCCCTATCTGCTATGTTAAATGATCAGCAAGGATTGGTGAATCTTTACAAATGTCCAGGGAAAGAATGTCAGTTTACATGTACTGATGAAGACGAGTTTCAGCGCCATTTAGAATTGGGACACTGTCATACAACAGACAGACTATTGCAATGCATTTATTGTGGTGAGGAGAACCTGACAGTTTGGGGTGCAGTGGCTCATTTAAGTCAGCAGCATGGCCCCGCCATTTTTCAGTGCCCCGACTGCATTTTCCGTTCGAGTCGCAACCTGTACGTCATACTTCATATAGTTCTGGAACACCCGCAACACCATGGTCAAGGGCAGGTGATTAAATGCAAGAACCCATCAAAGAACAATGGGGATAGTACCACCAACACTTCTGAAGACGATCTCCCAAATTTGCTCAGTGTAATTCTGCCGATTCCCTGCACGATTGGTTCGTATATCGTTATCCATGATGTTATTGTTAAAAGTAATATATTATGTCTATTAAAGTAATATTTTATTCTTTGTCAGATGGTTGTGCATTTCTGACGGTAGATCCATTAGCATTTAGTAGTCACCTGACTACATCACATCCTGGAGCAGACACGTGCCCCTGCTTTTTCTGTGGAGTGTCATTTAACATGAACGAACTAATCAAGCACCTGGAATGTCACCGTATTTTCAAGTTTCATTGTCGCTATTGTGGTTATGGAACGCACAACGGCAATGACATCGTCATCCATCTCT
Source organism: Trigoniulus corallinus (assembly GCA_013389805.1). Taxonomy (NCBI): domain Eukaryota; kingdom Metazoa; phylum Arthropoda; class Diplopoda; order Spirobolida; family Trigoniulidae; genus Trigoniulus; species Trigoniulus corallinus. Next base: position 19,318,729 of record JAAFCE010005724.1, on the reverse strand, counting down.
GTTGTAAGCACCCACATGTCACAGGCCGTGTTTTCATCCGAGAATATGAGGTTTGGTTAACCACCTTTGTGTAGTCATTGTATTTGTCTTTTAATCAGACTTTTGATAGTGTCTGTCACTTGTTTTTGTTAAACAGCATCAGCAGCAGCAAGTGAATCATGTGGAACCTTGCAAATCGAATGATCAAATTCTTTCACCTGGTAAGTAAACTGTTATAAAGGGCCGGTTATCACTTTTCTTTCTGATTTATTATTGACGTGTCATAGTGAACTTATAAAGTTGCTCTTATTAAGAATTGATAGCACGAGTTGTGGCAAATATAAAACGTGAGAAAGATGAAGATGATGATGTCGTCCATAGTACGACTGCATCACAGACAAATAGTGACAAGGATTTGGGTGAGTTCTCTTTGGTGTAGTAAGCTGTTATGCTTAAGAGATCTGTTGTAAATCCTATTATGATTATCCAAAGGTCGGGCAGTTGATAAAACTGTGTTTCTTAAATCACAGGTGATTGTAGTCAGGTGTCGACAATTGCACAACTCCCTACAGCTGCTACAGTACAAAGGGTTTGTGCAACAGCATTAACATCTATTGCGCAAAATGCACCTATGACCCCATCATCTATTGCACCACAGGCACCAATGTTGACAACAACACCTTCCTTTACCTCACAAGCACTATCAATATCGACCTCTGTTGCCTCACTGGTACCGACACTATCTACGTGTGTTGTCCCACAAACTCCAACTATACCAACAACATGCATCTCTCAAGTAATGATAACATCAACATCTACTGTCTCACAACCACCAGTAACATGTGCTCCACGAGTATCTGCGACGGAGTTGGCACCATGTGCATCACAAACACACCCATCTCCTAACCTGTCGCACAAAACTGTAGTCAGGGGTTTGCGTCATGGTTTTCTGGCAATGAAGCCATCTTCTTTCTCAAGGACTGCTACTAACACACCAGGGCCCCCTGCGGTGATAGCGTCACGTATCTCACCTTCTCCTGCCAAAGCACGAAAAAGTTGCAATCCTCAGACGATTTCCAATGCAGCAAGAACACTCCGTCAAATCATGGCGACGACAGCAAAAGATACAGCAGGTACACAGGCACCATGCAGCAGTTCTGAAGTGCAGATTGTGAGATCGCAACGTTCACTGCAGGCTAGGGGCACCCAAGGTCGCTCAAAAGCACCCTCAACGATGTCGAGTCCTACTGCTGGTAATGATATCTATGTCGAATCAGTATCTGTTTCTTGTGGCTATCAGCCATGTCGGTTCAGTGCTAACACTATCAAGGAACTGGAGACACACATGAGCAGATGTGTTTACCGTAACAGCAGCACTTGGCTAACGTGCAAACAGTGCTGTATGCCATTTCGAACAGTTCCTGAGCTGCTGAATGATCTTCGTAGTCATCAGACTAAGATATACCTTTGCGGTATATGTGGTTATAAGACCGACCTGCCTCATTACGTCAAAACACACATGAGAGGGGTGCATAATCTGCAGTTTGAAGATACAAAATATGTACAGCGTATCAATGCAGATACTGGAAGATCAGAGTGCGTCTATCAACCCATCGTTCCCAACATGCGCATTCGCATTTCTCAAGAAGGTGGCGGTGGTTCTATAATTGCCAATGGACCATCATCCTTGTCTTCAAGCTGTGGAGCAGGTGCTGGATCTTCGGCGTATTCACGTACTGGTGCGCAAGACTTGGTGGTGGCAGATTTTGACGCAGTTCCTCGACAGAGTATTTTTACCAGTGATGCGAGATGTGCGCATTGTAATTATTCCACTAAAGTAAGGCGTAATCTCATCCGACATTTAGCTCATCACAAGGAAGACACTGGAAATCGGACGAACAATATCTCCCCATCAAAGTCCTTTGTGGACTCTCACTCCACTACTACTTCAGAGCCCAACGCTGGGTTGCAGAAATTATTTTACCCCAAACAAGTGCCCGACTACATTCCTCTTAGAAGACGTTACGAGTGCAGCATCACCGGATGTGGGCAGTTAGAATGCGATGGCACTTCCTATGTGGAACATTTGTCCAGCTCGCATCCAAACGTATTGGCTTACTCCTGTCCGCACTGTGACGATGTGTACGACACCCAATCAGATTTCATCATGCATATTTACTTGCACGGTCCTCACTTATACAAGTGTCATTATTGTAACTATGTTCACAACCAGCGTCATATCGTTTTAGGACATTGCCGCGCAGATCACATGGGCGTGCAAAGCTGCGTGGACACGTTACGAGAAGAGCACGAGGTTTCCACAGGAAATAGATCTGTAGAAAAGCAAACGGTACAGAAACATGGTGGAACTCCTCAGAAACGGAAGCGCAGCAATGGGTCTGAATCTTTGCTGGAAAGCTCTTCGGAGTGTGAAGATAACTATGGCGATGTTGTACCATTAGAACAACAGCAATTGTCCTTCGTGTGCACTGTGTGCAACGACTTTAAGAGTTATTCTAGGAGTTTGATGCGGACCCATCTTATCCAGGAGTTGGACTTTGAATCGTTGACTTGCAACATTTGTGAATTTGTGGCCGCCAAGACGACAGTTATGCAGAAGCATTTTGAAATGACACATGCTGGTCAAACGATGGATTTTGCTGTCAGCGTTGACCCTAAACATGAGAAGGTCATCGGCACACTTTTGGATGCGCAAGAAGCAAAGATTAGGAAAACGAAACAGACTGGCATTAATGACAATAATTGTAACAGTAATACTGAAGTTTCAGAAACGGCGACAGAGGAGAGACAAGAACGAGTAAATGAGGCTGTCACTAGATATTTCTGTCCCAGTTGTTCCTTCACTTCGAAGAATGTAACAGTCTTGAAACTACATCTTGAGACACACCTACACCGACAAACTCATACATGCAAAATTTGTGGAGCCAGCTTTTCTGGTTTGCCCCATTTAAGGCGACACCACTCTGTCAGGCATAATCCTCAACCGTTTCAAGAACCTAAGAAAGAAGCTGACATCAAATTGGACTTGTTCATTGACTGGGTCATCCAAATACTGCCACAGCAAGCAGTAGGTGAGGAAACATGTTAGCGGCACTGTGTGAATATTCGAAAATGATTTCTAAAATATGTAAGTTGATAACTCTTAAATTTTTTTGACCTTCTCTATCCTCTTTTAGATGATGGCCATCTGATGCGTCCAGTCATACTCACCTGCCAAAAGAATGACTGCCAAATGAAATTTTCGAATCTTAAGAAGTTTTCTGACCACTTCAGAAGACACGTGGGTGACAGATCACTAATTGAGTTAGATTTAACGAAAAGGAAAAGAGTTAGACATTCTTCATCGTCTTCGACATCTTCTACCCACAAGCCGCAAGATGAGGACGAGATGGGACCACTGTCTATGGTGACGACTGTTCACAGTGATGAGGAATCAACTCCGTCAGGAAACATAGCCAAGTATCTTTGTCCGTACTGCGAGTTCAAAAGCAAGAGGTTTCACAGAGCTCGAGATCACATCATGAGGCACTACAAATATAAGTTCTTCCAATGTGGTTATTGCGGAGTAGATCGCGCCACGGAAGAAGAATTGCGCGAACATTGTTACAGGTACCACAAAGATATGAAAGTTGTCACTATAAGGAAACCGCAGCCACAACAACTCACTGTTCACAAAGTTGGTTTCAAGGAGGTTGTATTGGTCAAAGAGATGGTGGAGGAGGACAACAATGAGGAGCAGATGCAGGTTGATAACGTGGTTGGAGGTGGAGGACGATTCGTGTGCATGGATTGCAACTTCTCCACCAACATTTTTTGTAATGCTCAGTACCATTGTCAGAATGATCACGAACTGGCCACGTGTATCAAAATTAGAGGGGAAAATGAGTGGAATAATGACTCCTCCGTTGCCGAACAAAGACCAGCACATTCAAACGAACTCAGTGACCTCGTTCCTGTTTCCCCTCAGCCGATTGACGAATCTCAAGAGTGCCCCTTGTGCCAATTGGTTCTACCTGATAAGGCGACTTGGCTGAAGCACTTTACAGACGATCATCAAAAAAAGTATTTCGCAAGTCCTGCAAAGGAACGCTCTCCAAACATCTCCAAAGGAAATAAAGTTGCTTTGGGAATTCGCACCTCTCATACCAAACTTCAGGGTTTTACCTATCACTGCAAGTACTGCCCTTATGTAGGAGAAACGCTTTCACTATTCAGGGGCCACTGGGAGATGCTCCATGGCCATATGGAGATGGCGTTTGAGCGTGTCAAGAGCCAAGTGACTTTAAAATGTCATGTTTGCGGTGACACGTTGTGGGGTTGGGAAAAAGCTAAAGAGCACGTGAATCGACATGCACACCGTTTCAAATGTGGTTATTGTCCAAAGACTAGCACCACGGAGAGGTTGATCCATATCCACTGTGGTCATAAGCACCCCTTGCAGAAATCTGTGGCGATGAAGAACACCAAATACGCCGCACAACGAAAGCGACTTCTCAAAAACTTAGTGGTAGTTGAAATTCGTCATATGTCATCAACTGTCGGATCTGCAGATCGTCCAGGACGTAGTGGTACTGCACTGGCCCCACCAACCAACGTCGATAGCCTTCTCCCAAAAGCAACCGAAGTCATCACTGTGGAAGATGACGACGATCACAACGAAGATGCCACTACTGCACCCTATGTGCCGGAGTCTCCGATATCTTCCTTATCTTTTACATCACCACCTTCCTTACCTGCCTTAGATTCACCAAATGTGATACGACGATCGTCACTGACGGCTCGAAAGTCTACTGGGAAGACAGGAAACAACAACAAAGGGTTGAAGAGGAAGCGGGAGTGGTGGTGGTGTTCTCCAAAATTTCAATGGCTGATGGAGGAATTTCCGTATGGATTCTCCTACTATGGCAATAGACCGGAGCCCATAGATTTAAGTTCCTTAAGAGTGTATACTCATTTTAAAGGCGTCCAGAATACGACTGTTTCCGCCGTTTATCTTAGTGAAGTGTTCAACCTGTTTCCGGTAGTTGTGGTAGAAGACCTGATGGGCACAAAGCATTACTCTTGATAACAGTCGGAACTGCTGGTGTCAGAATCACTGGATTTTAATGGTGTAGCGCAGCTTAACTCCCCACAATGTAAATAATGCATTGTTTGGAAACTTGTGTCTGTGATGTAGATATAATCGTGTCTTAATTTCTTAATTAAGATTTATTTTTGTCTCTAGCTCTTTCTAGTCGCAGAAGTCCCATAATTGTCAAGGTTTTCTGCAAAGGACTTCTTGCAAAAGAAATTAAAATCTCTTGGTTAGCCAAAGAAATGTAAGGCCCGTCGGATTAATGTACTCTCCCTTTGCTGCATGACCTGGAGTCATCGTTATCAATTTCATGAAGTGGTTTGTTTGTATTTAATGTTACATTTATGAGAAAGTTATGTTTTTCAGCGTGCTTCCTTCCCCTCTCCCTTAGTGCAATTTTCATTTGAAATCATCTAAATTAAAGATGCCTATTAAATAAATTTGATTTTGTATCCTGGTGTCTCTTCATGGCCCTGGCCCTCTGTAATCACTTCAAATACTGAACACGTACTACGCTATAACTGACGTGTGGAAAAATTGCGTACTTTATGGGCAGGCCTCTTTATGGAATGTTTTAATGACGTCATAGCAATTTTCGAATTTTTTAAAGAACGATTAGCTAACCAACGTTTCCAAGTTTTGACAGGGGCATTATTTGATCGGAAAGGGCTCATAGTAGGGCAGTAAGGGCTTGCTTGGTACATATCAGATGTGCCCAACATAACTTTCCTTACGTTCCCAAAATCGAGCCTTTAAGTTTATAAGGCGTGCTATAAATGTTTGTCGCAATAACAATCATAACATTGATACCCGGATGTAAAGAATTCTGTCGTTGGACAGTGTATGTTGGCGCAAAATTTCGAAATTAGCCCCTGCTTAATTAATTATATATGGCCCGTGTGATAGTAATTATTAATCAGAAATTAAAGAAATGCATGAAATTATTGACACATAACCGAAGTGCCGTTGTGTCAACAGCTTCCATTTATTATATGATGAAATCGGATATAACTTTGGTAGTTCCGTTCCTTACCTCTAAGGCCACTGGAGAGACGACATATTGTATTATTATAAAGAAGTTTACGTTAATCACCTGGTAAGTAATAAAATTTAACAGTAAAGGTCAGTGAAAATGCTTGATGATCACTCAAATTACTCAACTGACAGGTAAATATCGAAAATTTTTTTAATTTAGTACAGTATTTATTTATCGCAAAGAACGTTGACGTCATAAACTATATGGCGTTTTTAAAGAATTATTAATAAATCATATTGCAAATGATATTGACATATGAACAATTGTAAACATAGTGGAAAGTCAAGGGCCTGGCCCTTGGACATTCCAATTTCATATACAGCAGTAGTAATAGTACAATGTTTAGGGCATCTTCCGCCAGATAATGGCTAGGCCACAGGCACGTTCTAGGACCATCATATCACCTTTCAATGTAAAGTATACATCTCTGCTCGCGGCTCAGCAGCTGTTGAGAACATCTCAAGTCAGTGAAACCAGACTGTCTACAAGAGTCACCACAATGCCAGGGTATTTATCATCATCTTCAGAGCACATATACACAACCTGAAAAATACCTTCCATTTTATTACCAGCATTTTAATGTCGTAAAACAATAATTCACTGATGAAAAAAAAGTTGTTTCTTTCTCCTATCAGAACACAACTTAGTAGTGGATAGTCTGGAAAACAGATGAGCTGACTATTGGAGTCTAGAGCTCGGTGATTTCCATAACAACTTGTAGCATTAAAAAACCTAAACAAAGACATTATCGTCCGGTTAACTCATTTGTCATATGAAGTCACCCAACGAGGCACTCAAGTGGTCAGCGAGTTGAGTAGGAACACGAGGGAATGGGAGGAAGATCAATCAAGAACGGTAATAAGACTTCAACAAGCGAGGAACTAGAAAAGGCAAAGAGAAGAGTGTGGAACACCGCTTCATTGATTGGATTTCAGAGACTATACAAAGGGAATAACAGGGCAAGAAATTTAATAACAGTCAAGTCAGTTCCGCCATTCAGATAATGGCAGGTGATCATCATATGTGATATAAACCCACATGAAAATATTCTCCGTGTCCCGAAAAAAAAACAAGCACTAGAAAAATGTGAAAAGTAATTTTTTGACCGAGAAAGGCTGCACCATTCTGAAAGATCAACATGTTTATTAAGACAAACGTTTATAAGTCTGTCCACAGGAATTCTTGCTTCTCTGTGTGTAAGGGTCTGGAAAACAAGGCGCTTTCATATAACTAAGGATTCATGGTTTATCTGTATCTTTTGTCGGCCTCAATTGCAAGATCTGTAATATTTTTGGTAAATTCTCATCACATTCTTCAAGATTTTCTAGTCCTTCCAGCGTCCCATCACAATTATTCATTGGATCATCTTCAGCTTCCTGACGATGGTCTATTGCTTGGGACTCTGCTTCCATCGATGACATACACGTTTCTGTAGCCGTAGAGGGATTTGTAATATTCTGCGTCGGCGAACAACTAGTATTAATCTGTACTGTGGTGTCAAGTTCTTGGCCTGAGTCTGCCAAAGTTGACAGCTTACTATCACTAATCTGTGATTTAGAATTCTCAGTTAATGCTGATGGTTCTTGTCCCCTAGAATCCACTTCTTCTGGACAACTAACTATTATGGATCTATCGTTGAAGTTAATTTGGGATTCCGAAGATTGGACAGCACAAACCGGTTCGGTGTCACAAGCACTTCCAGATACTACAGACACTTGGTTACTTGTCAGAGTTTCCGAAGTCTGTATTGGGGATTGGAGTCCATCTTTCACTGTACTCCCTACTAACTGATGTTGTGGCTCGGACATCGATAAATCAGCGGATATTCCGTTAGCCTCACCACTTTGAATCACTTCGAGGCGTTCATTTACCGATTCACTACTCTGCAGCATTTTTGCAATGTTTTCAACGGTCTCTTCTTCCTCCTCGTCTTGTTCCATTTGCTCGACCGTTTCAGTGACACTTGTTTCACCCTCTAACTTAGGTATCTTAGTAGGAACCTCGTCTTGACCATCTTCATCGTCTTCCAAGGTTCGCTTCATGGCTCCTTGCGATCCAGAATGGACATCATTTGTTGGAAAATCTTTAGGCACATATTCAGAGATCAACACGGGCCTATTAGGATGCGCAGATTTTAGATGTCTTTTGATGGCACCACGATCTCTGTTAGTGTGACTGCAGTAACCACACTGCATTTCTTGCACTTCTTTCTTATGAACCTTATGAATATGAACCTGCATTCCTGCCATCTTGGCAAATCTACGACCGCACTGATCACATTGAAACTCTCCTTGATTACCACCCTGGTGTGTTCCTTGACTTTTAGTGCCAGTAGAAGTGAGGACTGGTGGCTTTTGTGGAGAATCAGTCACCGACTGCTTCAACAAGTTCATCACGTCATTCACAAAGTCCACCCACGGACTAGTATGCATTGGGTCATCCTCATGATCATCAGCATGACTACTGTCCATTGAATCACGATTAGAGAACCCAGAACTGACATCATCGTCATTACCATCATCAGAAGACGCTTCTGTCTCGGACCGAAAAGCTCGAGTCAATAAAACACCTTCCACGGTAACGATGTCTGCATCAAAGTCATCTTCCACGTTATCCGTCATCTTATCTTGTTGACACGTTATTTCAGAATCCTCTCTTTGGGCCACACACTCTTCTTTAAAATCTTCTCTTTGGGCCACACACTCCTCTTTAGAGTCTTCTTGACGTATTTCGGGGACTGCGACGCTTTCTGTAACCGTGACATCTTTTTCTTTTGCATTAGTTTCATCTAGTGGCTCTAACGATACATTGGTGTTGTAATCCTTCGCCTCCATTTGACAACTGGTATTTCCATCAGGGATCATCCCCACCACAGTACCGTTCTCAGAAATAATCACCATCTGGTATTTCTGGCCATCATCTACTTCCGATTCTGGCGGCCTGGTCACTTCGACGTTCGGTACAGATACTTCGTTGGACTCGGAACTAGTCGGTGGTGCTGTAGTCATTATCATCGTCTTTGTGGCACTTCCATCATTCTGCTTCTGTTTTAGGTACCTTAAGAGTCCCTTTCGGACAACTTCTTCGCTCTCTAGAGATTCGGTTAATTTTAATTCCATGTTGGGATGCATCTCCAGGATGTGACTATTAGCATCCTCACGTTCGGCGAACGTCCGTGGGCAGTAGCCACAATGAATGGATCTTGCACCAAAGTGACTCAGAACGTGGTTGTACAGATTCGTACAGGAATCACTGACGCTCGTTTGACATACGGGACATTCACCTTTTGCAAGCAATTCTTTCCAGATTTTGCCTTCAGCCGTCACGGGTTCTTCGACTCGTACTTCGGCTCCGCTATAGACATCGCCATCCGTTACCGGAGTGGCACCTTCTATCGTCTCCGGAGTCAAATTAAGAACACCTTGGATATGATGTAACATGTTGGTCAGCTCGTCAGGCATCAATTCATCGGTCATCTCAACCTTGGGCACTACAGAGCCATGAGTCACAGTGTGTTGTTTGATATTGGCTTTGCTCACACCCTGAAAGTTGCAGTAACCACACTTGAATGGTTTATAGTTATAATGACTGTACAAATGCCGTCGAACAGTAACCGCATGTAAGTTCATGTACCGATCACAAATTGGACACTGAAAATAAGCTGATACGGACTTTTCAGAGGCAACCAGGGAAGTTTCTTCTTTCTGATGGTGCTGTTCTTGCATGACGGCGGTACCATCGCTAGCTGTTTGCTCAGCTAGCATCTCCGCCAGCCTGTGTTGTTCCATTAATTCTTCTCCTTGCTTCAGGAACTGTTGAACGGTCTCCTCTAGACCCTCAGGCATGTCTTGTTCTAGTTGATACACTATTACCTGGGTGTCTGGATGAATTGCAGCATGCTCAGACACTTTGTCTTCAGAGGTGGCGTGGAAGTCACATTCACTGCACTTAAACGGATAATAGTCATAATGGGCGAAAAAGTGTTCACGAAGACTACGTTCTTCATATTCGACGGCAGACTGGCACAGTGGACAGCAAAAGTGTGGAGGAGCCTGTACCAAAGAAACTACTTCACCTGCAGATGCTCCAACATCCTCAGGTTCACCCGTCGCCTCTGCTCCGATTAGATCCATGAAATCCTGCGGTGTGATGGATGCCAAATGACACTCCTCGATACGAAACGGTGCATTGGGATGCCTGAGTGTATTGTGTACACGAATCTTGGCCCTTTCGATCGACATATAGTTACAGTAACCGCATTTGAACGGTTTCACCTTGAAATGTTTGCGAGCATGTTTATAGAATGCTTTGGCCAGCGTCTTCTGACCACACTTGCACACTATTTTGTCACCGTCTTTCTCTTGGATGTAGTCCGACACATTCTCACCCGACCACTCCTTTGTTCGAGGAAGTCTCGGGCCACCACTTCTATGTTTGAATCCATGTTCGTGATTAGAATTTGGCGTTGTGGGTGTCGAAGTGTCCTTTGACCGACCACCACGATACGTGCCTCTCTCACCTACAGGGAGCTTTTCAAAATGTTGCGCAAAAGTGGCATCACTCATGGCATCTACGGGTACTACGGCATGGATAGCAGATTTCACTCGTCGCCTACGCTTGCGCCTCAGACCCTTTTCTTGGAAGTCCTCGTCACTGGACGTGTCACCTGCACAATTCTCTGGCGTATTTTCTACGACGATCATGGGCAACTGATGGTGCATTCGGTGGATATGTCGACGCACATAGTACTTCTCGCGGCCCTTGAAACTGCAGTAATTGCATTTGAAAGGCAATACATTAGCATGCATCCTCAAGTGGCGTCTGTAGGAGGCACCAAACTGACACGTATAGTCACAATGAGGACAGAACCACTTCCGCATCCATTTAGAGGCATCTGGATCACGAGGTAGACGCGTATTCAACGAAAACACCTTCTGGACGACAGTATCGATATCTCGAGAGACTATCGGATTCTTGTCCGGTTCCAACTCTTTAGTTAACACCTTGGGATCCACGTCACTATGCTTCTTTTGGCAATGACGAATCACTTGATGGAGCATCACTGAAATGAAGTCGCAATAACCGCACTGATACCGATGTGCTTGATGGATTTTAATATGCGTCTTGAGGTATTTTAGAGTCTTGAAAGTCTTCTTACACTCTGGGCACACCAGGCCCCGTCGTCCTCCTACACCAGCTGTATCCGAGTCGTTCTCATCTGTCTCCTCTTCATCCGTCAAATATTCATAAACACTCTCCTCACCTTCGGACAAGGCCATTATACGTCTGCGCCCTTGTGGGTCACCATCATCGTGTCGCCTGCCGGCATCTAGTAAATTAATCACTTTCATTGGTAATCGGTGCTTCTTCTGAATATGATGGCGGATCTGGTTGCGATCTCTGCCCATGAAATCACAATAGCCACACTTGTAAGGGTGCACTTCATTGTGGGCAAATCGCATGTGAGAAAAGAATTCTGTGTGGTCAAAACACTGACGACAATATGGGCACGTCCGGCCTCCCATATGGGGTAACAAAGAAAGCGTTTTTACGGGACGATCGTCGTGTTCACTGATGCAATGTTCCACTACCAAAATCTTGTCACCAGATTCAAACTCACAATAACCACAGCGATGTTCCAGACGTTCTGTAGGAGTCCTCATCGTACGTGAGCCTCTGCGGTAGCGCCTTACCTCCGGCATGGGCTGTTCAGCCAAACAGTGTTCTTCCAGTTGTGCTTGCTCAAAGGTCCGTTCTCGCAGAGTCACACTAGATTGATTGGCCACCACTGGAAGGTCGATGGAATCCTCTCGAATGTTACTCGATGTCTGGGTGGCTGTCACCCTGTAACGTCCTCGCCGAAATGGCGACACCACTACTGACGAATCCACAGTTGACTCGAGCAAGGATCGACCTTTATTCTCCTCTGACAGGCTATGCAATTCAAGGTGGTCCTCCATGAAACCAGATGATGGCGCTTCCGGCCTTTTCATTTCTGACGCACTGGACATTCCATCCTGCTCGTGCTCAGATAAATAATCGATGACTGCATAATAACTGACACCTGGCTTTGGATCCACAACCCACTGCTCCTCAACAGTCACAATTTGCTTGGACGAAGGTTTCTTCTTCTGTTGGCGCTTCCGACGGACACCATGTTCCGAATCTGCTTCAGGTCGTAATCCTAATGCTACCGCCATCAAATTGTCGACATCCACATCTGGAGTAATAAGGTTATCTTCATCTTCCTGGTCAGCATTTGGTTTCACCAGCGGCGTCAGATCTGTTTCATTACTTTGGGGCTGTGGTTCACTCGGTTCTGAAATGGCTTTCATTTGAGCATCTTCAATAAATTCTGGAGAAACCTGAATGGCAATGTCATTAGTCTTCTTGGTGGTGGCCGGTGTTGGTGACGATGGCATTCGGACGACATGAATGCGTTGATCATCTCCAGTGGAAGTTGTTGCTGTGGTTGATGTTTCCTGTGATGACGAAGAACCATTCTGAAGTATTATTTGGATAGTTTGTCCTTTCGTCGTATTAGGCAGCGCCTGCAAGATCTGGATAAGGGCCTGCATGTTTTCAGGGGAGATCACCGACGGCGTCGTATTACTGAGTTGAATCTTGTGCTGTGTGGTCTCTTGTAAAGGCAGTGTCTCTGAAGGATGCCCCTCTTTCACTTGTTCTTCACTATCCTCTTCATCGTCTTTGATGGTAAAGTAACCTTGGTTGCTTACGTCACTTACATCCTGAAGCTTTTGTGGTTCTATTTGACGCACCCTACCCGGGATACGCTGAACCCGAGAGGGAGGCAATCCTCCTCGCCCTCCTCGCATCGCCGTCTGCCGTGGAGCTCTAAAGAATCTCGGTTGGCCAAGAGAACGTACAGCTCGTTGAGCCTCGGTGACGCCTCTTCGTGGACGTCTAGTGGGACGACGAGATAGAGGTGCTCCTCTCCTTTGAATCATCACAGACGGTGCTACCGAATTCCCACCAATCACTGTTCCAGATGGGATGTGTTGCAACAAACGTCCTCCAGGAACTTCCAACACTTGGAGCTCTATTGGCTGTCCCGACAAGTAACTATCTTCCGGAATGTGAATGACATTGGTCACTTCCTCTGGACTGTCAGGCAAGATGGACTGTTCTTGGATGGTTATGCTGGAGCCGTCCAAAACAGCATATGGAGTAAGACCACTAGAAACAGAAGATGAAGATGGCAAAGATCCACTACGGAATTGTAAACCTCGAAGAGCCGACGTGGCAATGGTTGCACCGTCAAGGCTTTGCACAAGATGTATAATTCCTTCAGGAAGTTCCTGACCATCTTCCAGCACTAATGAGTCCTCCGAAGGGTGCATGTTGATTACCTCGATATGATCTGATTGGGGAATGGCGGCTCCTTGTAGATGATTCTGAGCTGCCAGCTGCTGGAGAACGTGGCTCGTCAGCTGGTCATCATCAACTACTGTCGCGGTTTCCGTGGGATCATCCTCAACTTTTACTTGGCCGTGGGATTCACCTATGGACACGTCAGTTCCCGTTTGGATGACTGTAAGTGGGATGGTGGTGCCGTCTTCTGCAACAGCAACAAGGTTTTGCTGTGCTAAGTCAGCCCAGTCAGCCAATTCAATGGGAATTTGTTGAATGCGGTCACCGACAGTCACTGGAACCGTAATAGTGGACGTTGTTGTTGTTACGGAAGAAACTGGCGTGGTGTCTTGCTCATCAGACATGGTGACACACACTTGATAATCACCATTTCCACCTGGACCAGATGACGAGGAAGAGGGACGAAGTGCTTGGAAAACATATGAAGATGAGGAAGCCACTGAAACAGGAACAGAAGCATCACCCGAGGACTCAATGGCCTGTAACAAATCAGCGAAGGTAGCAGGCCCTGGATCACTAACTTGCAGTACGGACGACACGACTTCTGGATTAACCTCTGCTGATGATGTCTGGAGGTTAGTGTTCTCCAGACCGGGTTGTAATTCCTCTTGCACACTGTCTGTTTGCAACGTAGTTCTCATACCGTCGTTTACAGTGGGCACCATCTGGACACCTAAGGACGCGACACTCTGCGACTGTTCTACTTCAGTCATCCCCTCTGAGGTTTCATGAAGGTTCTCACTAACGAATCCCTTACACCCATCTGCACTGTCATCTGGCACCACCTGCAGTTCCTGATCTCTTCTGCCACCTATATCCACCAACGGCACCGCCACCTCGTTTGCCATTCCATAATTTACAAGTCCAACAGATTCAATTTCTCTTGATCGCCTAGTGCCACCATTTTCAGCACCTTCGTTCAATTCCATCACTTCCTGCCGAGTATCCAGACTAGGTCTCGCTTCGTTTAAGCATTCAGGTACTGGCTCAACAACTGGACTAGAATCCGATAGTCCCGCCATTTCCCCATGCCCTTCTAAAACGTCTGCAGACAATGGTGAAACTTGTTGCTCTTGTTGGGGAACTTCTTGTGCCATTCCTCTGTCACTCTTACTGTCTATGCAGGATTCATTCACCTCTAACTGAAGACGACTACTTTGAGTAACTGATAATATGAGGGCTGCATCATCCATCGACGAGGAACAGGGGTCACTACTACTTGGTAGTCCTGTGGGTATATCAGCATTGTTACTATCTGATTGTTCTAGAACAGGAATTTCACTGGTTTCAGTCAACATCTCAGAGTTCTCTTGTTGATCCATAACGATTGGTGTCAGAGACCGTATTGGTTGCTGTGGAACTTCTTGTATTGTTCCTTGATCTCCACTATCCAACAGATTGGACTTAGTCGTTTCTAGTTGCAGTTGAGAGTGGTGAGCCATGGTTGTAAAGATGACTCCAGTCTCATCTAACAGGGAAGTGCCATGTTCATCAGTTACTTGCACTGCCGTACTACCACCACCACCACTTCCGTCGTCAACTTCAATATTTTCATCTAGTCCTTCCCCGTACGTTGCTCGTTCTGCATCTGTTGCCATTGTTAAATCCTCTGTGTTTTCTTCTTCCACTCCATCGAGTAATGTTCCTTGATCTGCAACTGACTCTGGGATGTAAGCTATGATGTGCTCAGATGAATCATCTTCCAGTTGATGATCCGACTGTACATACATTCCTTCTTGCACTAGTATGGCACCAGACCCATCACCGAGTATGACTCCTATAAGAAAATGAAATAATATCAGTAATAGTTTATTACAGACAAACTATTTTGGTATAGGATCTATTCCATATATATATATATATGTTACCCCCGTCCATTAACACCAAACTGTTGCCCACTAGTTGGACGTTCTGCATAGTCACCATCCTTTCGTCAGAAATGCCTTCTTGTTGGAAAGACACAGTCCCTTCTGGAAGAATGATGGCTTCTACAGTTTCTGAATGGCTAGTCGTTTCATCAGCATCCTGTTCCTGAATTCCGATACTATCCGATATTCCTCCTCCTTCGTCACCTTCTGTCGTTTCGCCTGCATCTGCCATTTTTCAATCCTCACTCTGGATAGCTGTTGGCAGAAGAGAAAGAAAATAACAATGGGACTTGTGAATCGGGGCGTTTCTTATACCTCTAACCTACAGAAGAAGGTGATGATGCTTGGATGGATGTGGGGCTTAAACAGTAAATAATGGACCAAAACGAAAGTATGTGTCTCGTTCGCTTTGTTGGCTGTGGAAATGCGAAATAAGCAGGTCTTTAAAGGCTTATTGTAAAGGGTTGATGGAAGAGTTTACTTTCTGCAGACTTTTCTTAACTGGTGTCCATTCTGTTAAGAAACGGGTTACTGGCCCGTGGCCGATCTCGACACGTCCCACTTCATACTAACGTGTGTATGCATTTCGGTGGTAACTTATTCCAGTAACTACCACGCCGGCTGATAATTGTTTCGTCACTGAAATCTATCTCTGAGATTAAGTTATCTGTCATTGTTGCTCCCTTCGGTCAATCATTCTAGTTTAGGCATCCGACGTCGTACACTTCACACACTACTTTTTTTTTTTTTTGGCCTGATGTATTAGAAAGCTGTTGATATGTCCCACCTGTTAGGTGTAATTATAATGGTAATTTCAAATGACTGATACGTGAGTCCAATTATTTATTATTTACAATTCTGGTTTCAACGTAATGACTAAACTCAAACTAACGGGATAATAGTTCGATAGATGAGTAAGGTCCGATAATGTGTGAAGGAATAACGGTCATTAAATGTACAGTATACATTGCCGCTTAAAAACTCACGTACGTGCAGGTAGATGATAAGGCACGGGGAAGTGATAAATGCATAATAACAATACTATTACTGTTGTTTTCATTATAATATTCAAATTCACCTTCACTCGCCCAAGGAAGGAAGAGCCAGTGAAACATTCGAAAAAGTCTACGACTAGAATAAACTCGTTTCACGAATAGAATCGAGGCCAAACGAGAACATTTCGATTTATACATAGGAGGAGTATATTTCATTTTACGTAATCTTTATTTCTGCAATGTAATTATTTATAATTGTAGATGAAGTTTCTGATTTGATTTTATCTCGAAACTCTTGCTTCTTAGGTACTAGTTTGAAATGCTGTATGTTACGTAAAAAGCAATTGCTAAACATTCCTTTTTTTCAAATTGAGAAGCAATGGCGTCGCCGAAACGAGACGTTGGCGCGCGCGCTCGACTCGCCTCCTTTTTTTTAGCGCCATTATCGCAAACTAACAACGCATCCACCCTACACCACATTAAAGCGAGAACTCTCATTGAAATTTCTGAACTAAGGAGGGTGGCCGCTGCTGTAATTCCATGTTCTTACCTTTTTGATTGAAATGTGACAAGTCAGTGGTGTAATTTAAGACAATATGACTGCCGCTGAAACGGATTGGGCTCCATATTTCAATTGCCAGCCTTACTTAATGTCATCTTCCGCTGTTGTGTGTTTCCAACTCACTTTTGGGTATGTGCGTGTGCATTCTCAACGTGCAGCCGCGCTCATGTCAACGTATGCAATAAATTGAGTCAATCATAAGCGAGTGCCATTCTGAGGCAAGCAGGCGGAATTACGACAGGATGACGATAGTCGGCAGCAAAATCGCCAATAGAGAGCGACACCATCCATCGAACTACAATATGGTTGCTTGTATTCTATTTCATTTTTGTATGTAAATATTAGGAGATTAACCATATTTATACATATTTCTTGAGTAGCATTTCGGAAAATAATTAAAGATGGGGCTTCAGAAAAGAAAGGTAAGATGGGTCTATGGAGGTTTTCTTTTTACCATACCATTAAATGTTTGTTAGAAACGATTAGTGGTGCCCACGTGTATTTCTGCTCGTATTTTAAACTTCATGACAAATGTCTGCTAGAAATCATATTTGTGATGTTTGGTTTTGTAGGGTCACTCCGGGGCTGCCACTAATTATATATCACGTAAAAGAGCAATGAGAAAACTGCACTTAAGTTTAAAAGACTTCAGGTAGCATACTATTGAGAATAAATTTATATGTGATCAAACAAGTGATTATGTATGTACTTATACGTTGGTATTTACAGACGGCTATGCATTCTCAAAGGCATCTACCCCCATGAACCGAAATTTAAAAGAAAAGTTGCGAAAGGGAACTCGAAATTGAGGACTTACTATTACTTGAAAGACATCCAATTTCTATCTCATGAACCTATAATAAAGAAATTGCGTAGCTTCAAGGTATGGATTGTGGCCCAAGTTTGTGTACGTATGTCATTAACTGAATTAGTGTATTAATAGCACATTCCATTTAAATTAGATTTTTGTGAAAAAATTGAAAAGAGCTAAAGGGAGAAAGGATTATCAGCATGTTAAATGGCTTCATGAGCATCCACCAAAGTTCAAAGTAGATCACATAGTTAAAGAAAGGTCGGGAATTAACTTGGAAGATCTCCAGCATCGTGTCGAAAGATTTTAAATCTAAGATTTTATTTTAGGTATCCAACTTTCATTGATGCCATTCGAGACCTTGAAGACGGATTATGCATGTGCTTTCTGTTTGCTACGCTTCCTGCGATATATTGTCGACTTCCACTGATTTCCTTATGCCGCAGATTGACCATTGAGTTTATGCATTATGTAATCGAGTCGCGATCATTACGCAAAGTTTTCATCTCCATTAAGGGGTATTATTTCCAAGCGGATATTCAAGGACAAACTGTAACTTGGATAGTTCCTCATCGACTACCTTATCAGACTCCTTCAGAGGTCGATTTTAAAATCATGACTACGTTTGTTGACTTCTACAGTACCTTATTGGGTTTTGTTAACTATAAATTGTATTCTTTGATTCATCTTCATTATCCTCCAGAGGTTAGTACTGTCCTCAAAATTTTGTTTGTAAGAATCATTTCTCATTTGTAATGTTCATACTCTTTCATCAGTTGTCAACTGTTTCTGGATTGATGAATGATACAGGAGAGTCGTCAGATTTTGCGACAAGTGATGAAATTCAACAGGAGGTAAGGGCATAATGTTGTTATGTAGTTATGTAGGATGTCACTGACGTTCAATCATGTTCTTATTAGCACCTTGTTGCACTGAACCAATCGCTTCATCGGGTTGTACAAGTGAGTACTATTGAAGATCCAGCGATCGATGAATTTCAAACGAATGAAAGTCCAGAGGTGGTAGAAAAGATAAAAAAGGAGCAAGCAAGATCACAACGTTTACAAAAGTTATTTGAAGGGTTAAAGTTTTTCCTTGGACGTGAAGTTCCTAGAGAAGAAATCGTCTTTATAATCAGGTATATTGTCACATCGAAATTCAGTGTCTTGTATTATCATCTACTAATTTCCTGAGGAATATCCATTAGGTGCTTTGGAGGAGATGTTTCTTGGGACAAAACTACCAACATTGGTGCTACATATGGAGAAAATGATCCAAATATAACTCACCACATTATAGACCGACCTCAAATTCCAAAGCGGTTGACAGCCAGGTAAGGTATTTTTCATCTTATAATTGTTGCTGAATAATAAGTCGGAAAAATGCTAAGATAGGTGTCGTGTGGGTTTCTAGATATTATATTCAACCGCAGTGGGTGTTTGATTGCGTTAACAACTGCATGCTTCTACCGGTTGAAGATTATTTCCCGGGACTCGAGTTACCACCGCATCTGTCACCGTTTGTTGAAGAAGCAGAGGGTGATTATGTACCTCCTGAGAAACTTGTATTATTAGAACGACAAGGCGCTGTTGATAGTGGTAAAGTAACAATCTAGAAGTTTGCGTTAAATTATTAATATTTGAGTAAATGCCTAAAGTAATTTGTATATTTAAAAGATGAAGAAGTTATTGAGCATTCCTCGGGTAAGAAAAGAAATACCAGTGGTGTGAAAGGACCTGTGCAGCATGATGAAACTCCTGGTGATCAATTGAACGATAAAAAAGTTACTGCGACTAAAAAGAAAAGGAAGAATGCACAGACTCCCGGGACATTGAGCCACAAGAATAATGAACCTAAAGAACAGAAGGCAAGTTTATAGTTGTCATTTCTGATGTTAATACAGTCGACTCTTGTTATAACAAACGCGAAGGAGGTGGAAAATTCGTTCGTTTATATCAAAAGGTCTTGTTTTACACATTGTTTTCGGTCTCAGGTGGTTTTTATGGCTTTCTGTGACTCCTAGTGACTTAAAACTGCTCGCGAAATTTTTTCCCCAGTAGCACAACGCGATGTTCCTTGTCTCTGATCTACGACATCGAATAGTTGTTCGTTATAAAGAGAGTCATTTAGTACTCTGGGATAATGAAGGGACCGGCCGGAACCGTTCATTATATCGAGCGGTTCGTTATACATGGGAGGTCAGGGGTTTGCATACATGGGAGGTCAGGGGTTTGCATACATGGGAGGTCAGGGGTTCGCATACATGGGAGGTCAGGGGTTTGCATACATGGGAGGTCAGGGGTTTGCATACATGGGAGGTCAGGGGTTTGCATTCATGGGAGGTCAGGGGTTTGCATTCATGGGAGGTCAGGGGTT
>JAAFCE010005724.1:19251448-19298605 GCA_013389805.1 Trigoniulus corallinus | reverse complement strand
GCATTCATGGGAGGTCAGGGGTTTGCATTCATGGGAGGTCAGGGGTTCGCATACATGGGAGGTCAGGGGCGGATCAAGGGGGAGCACTTCAAAAATGCACCCCAAATATTTTTAAATATGCAGAATCTCTTTGTGTAAATCTAGCTATCAATTAAATAGATCCTCTACTGCCCATTAGACAATGTCCTGTCTTCAGTGGTTTAGCATGGGAGCGGCAAATTGCGTTGGACGCACCAGTTCTGGTCTGATCACTGAAGTTAAGCAACGCAATCCCAGTTAGTACTGACATGGGTGGCCGCTTGGGAAAACTGGGTACCGCTAATATCCAAAAATCGTTGCATTAGTGTAGTCTGTGCAGTCCCTGCATCAGAACTACACAGTGGACGGGGCTCTAATGATCTTGTAGTTGAAGGGCCCCAAAAACACCAACAAATAATCAGTGGTTTAGCCAACTTCAGATTGGACTGAAACTGTTGGACTGGCTGTACAGAAATGGGGATGGTGATGCGCCTTATTGAGGCACTTGCTGCATTGCTACCCCCCCACTTGATCCGCCCTTGTGGGAAATATAGGTATTTTGGCCGGGACCAGCTGTCCTGTTTGTCATATCGAGCGGTTCGTTATATTGAAAAATAGATTTCATTTGAAAATGGTGACTTTTCAGAAAGCTCGGATGAGTGTAGAGCCTGGAACGGTATCGGTTGTCGACGAAGAGAAAAAGGCTAAAGAACAAGCAGCTGAAGAGAAGCAGTTGGCTATTATGATGATTCCTAAACGAAACAAGAGATTATATCATCAAATTATGTACGGAAAACGGAAGAAGTTAAATGAAGTAAGTCTTTTAGAGAGCTCCGTCTTTTTAAACAATAATTGTGTGTCCGACACCTCTTTCATTTTTCTACTCCACCTCACTATAGGCTGCCAAGTTGAAAAAAAAGCGAATATTAATAGAAAACCAGAAGTCTGCAAGTAAGACCATAGATACTAAGTAACTCCTGTCAAAGAATTATACCACACAAATGTTGAAATTGCCGATTAAATACTTTTACTAAGTAAAATGTTTATTTGACCTCCAACTCTTTTTTTTTTTTAATTTAAATTTTTATGTATTTTATTACTGTCTTTCATGCAACCATCAAATCATCGAGAATAATCTGGTTAGCAACAAAAGTAACATCATCACCAAGTTTTTGAGTCTACATTCATATCTGAATAATTGCAGACAGACAAAGTTGACAAATTCCAACCTTGAATTTCCAGAAACTTCACCTTTCGAAATGCGGTGTTTTTTTTTTTAATATTTCGAGGATAATGCCTTTACTGCTGATAATGAATCCGTCGGAGGAAGCACAACGCATCCCATGCCTGTCAATTTTAGTGGTAATTCTGCTCCAAGACAATCCCATTTCCGTTTCGTCGTGTCGTATCGTTCAACTGATGTCAGCACTTCCCCAAGGGCAGATGACATCCCACCAATGACGTACAAATATCGACCTGCAAGAACACTACCATATAACTATATTGCACAACTATCACCTTTCATTTTGGCATGTTTTCACCCCTCACCAACAGAGACTGAACTGCAACAGTGCCGTGGATGAAATAGGTCAGTGAAATGCTGCCATTCATTTTTCTCTAGATCAAAGATGTCAACGTCCGATATGCTCTTGGCAATATTATTACCAAAGCTAGGGCTGATGCCACCGACAAGGAATAACCGATTCTTGACGACCGTTAGGCTGGCAAATGCCCTTGGAATACGAAGTGATGAGGACAGATACCATCTGTTACGATTCACATATCGTTACTACAACTAGCGTAATGGAAAGTTCTCTAGAAATCTGACTCTTGACTTGCCTGTTTTTTCTGGGACTGTATACTTGCACCAGATCAGTGATTTCACCTTGATTCTGTTGTAAGCACTTGGATTTCACTATACCACCACATATCCATAACAAATCCTGAAACTCGCATGATGCAGCTCCCAAGCATTCATATGGCATGATTGATACCTGAGACCATGCTTCTGCCACAGGGCTATAACATTCGACCAGATTTAGAATCCTGTAATTCAAACGGCCACTAGATAAATGGTATCTTTAGCATTCCTGTCATTTTTCTGAAAATATTGCACTAACGTGTTGTTGCGATCTATTCCTCCAATTGCGTAGATCTTTCCTTGCCAAGCAGTAGCTGTATGATGAACCCTGGCAGTTTTCATATCTGGTAAGCGCGACCATAGACAAGTACTAGTGTCCAACGACCACGTTTCAGGACTGACATTGTGCCCTGGAGCAAGTAGTGTCGTACTAGTGTCCGATCCACCTGCGAAGTGGTGGAGCATATGTAGTTTGCTTCATCGGGTCTCTAGTTTCCACAACAGAAATGTAGTACCACTTCTTACCACACACATAAACCGTATCTCCCATGACAGTGATCCCAGCATCATGCCACGGCTTTGGAGCCAAACCTGCATCTTTCCACTTCTCATCATCCGGAGTATATAAATACATGGGATGAGCTGTTCTGACGAGAAAGAAAGGGGGAAAAAAGAAGAATTTGGCAAATTCCTGAACTCTTAATACATTATTAAAATCTTACATTGGCATGTCCTATTAGAATTTTGATCTTCCTGAAGTGGATCTATGCCTCCAAGCACCAAGATGGTAGTAACACGTCTATTGTCCAATCTGCAAGTTTCATTTGGGTTGCTCATAGGTGACGGCTTTATTGATGTCCGACTAGATAGTTGATCCCGTTGTTCCAGGATACAATGTCGAGGTTTCTGACTTAATTTGATAGCATCCATGTTGTGGCCACCTTGTTGATACATTTTGTACCTATAAGGTGAAAGGAATTGTGAGACACATAGAATCATCAGTAGTCACCTGTAGAGCATTTACCTCATGGCTTCCATCATCACATTCTTCGCTTCCGGATCTTCCGCAATCTTCAAGCGCTCCATTTCCTTAAAACTTAATAGGAGTTCTTCACGGGACATACGAGAAAATCGGACACAACGTATCAATTGACCAACGTAAGCATTTCGTATTTTTCGGTCGTAGGTCATCCACCCGATGGCAGCTTGAAATATGCTAAGTTCACTGAGGTGGACAACAAAAAAATAATTCAGATATGATGCTGATATCAGAAGAAACGATCTTAATACACTGATAACGACGGATGCCAATACCTGACCACCGAAATGCCATCATCGCTAAGTATTTTGAGAACTTTAGCTGCTGGAAGGCGCAAGAACTCGGAGCTATTGATGATGCGTCCGAAATTCTTTACTATTAATAGTTGAGTATTACTTAATAACGACTTTTGAGTGCTTTCTTCTTTTGTAGCAAAGTCGTACATGTGAAGGGCATTGGCAACATCAAACGACTCATCCAAAAACTTTAGCAACAGTAGTGGAATGGCTGAAGAGGTAGACTGGTTAGAAAGCAAACGAAAATAGAAAGGAAGAGAAGTCACGCAAATCAAGGTAGAGTACACACCTTTCATTTGCAACTTGACACCAGCCTCCAGGACATCTATGAAGACATCGTGTCCAGCTTTGAGTTGACCTGAATACATGTAATTGTACAATATTTGAAAATGCTGTGCTGCAATATCGGCTAGCTCCACTTGAACCAATGACTGAGACAGTGATGCCTTCTCTATCAATTGACGAAAATAACAACTGTGTAGATAAAGGACACATCTGGAACAACAAAGCCGGTCACTTCATCTTTTCTTCCCACATGCATGTAATTGAATAATATTAGGCAAGGCGCAAAATGAGACGCTGGGTGTAGCAGCCCTGCGAAATTCTGCTAGGCCTAGCAGGCAATCACCGCACATTGAATCGCAATTTTTCACCATACTTGCATCAAATAACAAGCGAACTTCTCTGCTTCGCACCGCTTATTGTTATTGTCACACCAACTTCACGCAGGAAACTGCGGCATTGGCACTGCGCTCCTCAGGGTCACGTGGCGCAGGCACCGAGTCACGTCACCCTGCGACTTAACATACGCAACTACATACTACCATGTGAGCCACAGAAATTTATGGTGAGTCAGCCTGCGGAGACTGCGTCTCATTTTGCGCTGGGCTTTAATGCCACTTCATTCTCACTTGTGAGCAGCAAATTCAAGCTTTTCCACAGTCACCAGGATGTCACTGGTGACTTTCCTAACAATTTGATGTTGAAGCATTTCCCAAAGTAGAGATGGTAGTGTGCACGGTGTTGCGCAATCATTGGTTAAATTTGGCTCGTGTACTGTTGTCATCATATCAGACGTAATGCCCAACGGTTTTCCTTCGTCTACCTACAACAATTAAGATCGAATGGAGTTAAGAGGAACATATACCTTGTCACTGCTGCTATCCTAAAGCAGCTTACAAACTATGAAAACATGCTTATCAACCAATGCATAAAACGCACCGTCTCATTTACTGACCTTATCACCAGGAAGGCTTGCTTGAAGCACTTCGATACTAGGAATCTCAGATTCTATAAGTGTCTCAGAACAGATGATGGAATTGTGGTCTGCGGTCATCGCATTACTGAAATTGAGCACTTGCGAAGGCTTGGGCATCTGAAGTTCACTATCACTCCTATTCAAAGATCGATATGGTGGATGATTTTTAAGTGTATTTCGCCTTCTGTAAGGTGGAACCTTTTTGTTCTGTAGAGTATTGGTAGTAATGAATTCCTCAGGCTGGTGGAGGAGTTTGGTAACATCTCTTCTTTGACTTTTCGCCCCTCCTTTTATTGGTTTTATCTTATTGCTCATTGGCACTGGCCTGCTCCTTATTTCTTCTGACTGATTAAGGGTAATGTTGATAAGACCAAGTCTTTCCTCCGTCCTAGAGTCATTGTCATTTGTCGAGTCTCTTGTTTCAGATGTCTCTACCATATTGTCAGACTCTTCCAGATGAGATTGTTGAGAATTAGTCGGAGTTAAACTATTGTTTTCTTCACTCCAACTTTGTTGAGACCAGAGATTTGATGTCGTTGTCGACGTGTTGAGGTTGTAGTCTTCCATCTCGGTACTATGCTGAATGGACAGATCATTTGATGATTGAGACCAATCGATGGAGGCACTGCTAGAAGGTATCAGTTGTACACGGGGTCTGCCTCCAATGATGAGATTTGTAAGTGGAGCATCTTCGAAACGAGAGGAAGGAAATCTCCATCCGCAACGTTGGAAGGTCGTGGAAAATTTTTTTTCAACTGTACTGGTGGTTGATGAAGGGACGCCTACGGCTTCACTTTCGCAGCTGGTGGACGTCTTTACTCCAAGACTAGCTTTCTGTTTTCCTATCATGAGACAGCGCCAGTCATTCTCAATCGTGGCATCATCCATGGTCGTGAATGAAACAGTACCAGTGTTAGGACTATTCAGAAGGGCTGTTGTTAACGACGTCGATGCCTGCTTTGTGCAGGGTTTCATATTACCAACAGTCATCTCTCGTTTACTCGTATATTTGTTACCTGGTACGTATCCTTGACATTGAAGTGACGTCGGGCCAACTTTATGACTTGCTGGGATTGTTTTACTAAACTTTCCAGCACTGTAGCGATCTTGATTTTGGCGTGTTTCACAGTTATGTCGAGGAACAACTCTTTGGCGATTCATTACTAGTTTTGACAATGCTATAACAAAAGCGTATCACCATTTATTTATTTTGATTTAAATTCTGAATTGCTTTTTTTAATGTTACCAGAGTTAGGAAGCGACATTTTTCAAATTAGCAGTCTTGACGCCATTTACTTAGCATTCGTACAACTTTGGCCGGAGAGTCATTTTTAATATCATTTCTTGATTGTAACTACCATTAGCACCAATATCAAATTTCACTTATTAAATAAATATAATGTTGTTATTGAGTGAAATTTAGCGTTTATTCATAATTTTAATCTAGAAAATCGACACTGTTAAATAAAATCTAATTTTTTAAGGAACGACTTACACGTGCATTCTTAACATCATTTCAGTCACTGATTGGTTAATTAGACGTCACGTGATAGTTGTTTTCGAATTCTTTCTGGAGCCATTTTTCTCATTCCATTCTAGTCGTAAAATGGTTGCAATGATTGTCAGGTACGTTCGAAGGTTAGAAATAAATATTACAAATTACACACTGAATTATCATTTAAATGTAACGCAACATTCCCTTACAAAGTCAGTTGGCATGTTGAATTTCAATAATGATGAAGAAATGTAGAAATATTGTAGTTCTTACAACTTGACAGTAGGCCTACTGGTGATAGTGGCAGCAATGCCGTCTGGTCCATCGTGGCTTAATTTTAAACGCGTTGGTCATTTTCCATTGCTGTTCGTTTAGAGAAAAAGCAAATTTAAACTCTTTTGTGACGCGATGCTTTAAAAAAGTATCAGAATCGTCATTATTCATATCAGTTACATTAAAGTGATATTCGTCAATATCATCAAGATGTTGCTTTATAATGGCCTCCACTGACTGGTGGTGGAGGACCATATACTGTATAGCGTGAGGATAGTTTCCCAATACTGTCCGTGGTCATTATACCACCTGATAGAAGACGAAAACAACTAATAAATCATGATTGCAGAAGAGAGGAAATGGGGGAAGTAATCAAAAAATTTATGATGTAGTGCCTACAAGGTACGCTGTACTTTTTGAATTGTGTTTTCTTTCTCAAGTTCTTAAGGGGCGACTAGGTAAATTGCTGACAAAACGGTAACTTTATTTGCTTAATTTTTAGCTAATGGCGTGCGCTCTCTTACAGGTGCTCAATAGAGTGATTTGAACGAAAAAAAAATGCTGAATAAGGTGTATTCGTGTTGGATAACCAAATGAGCTCAAGTAGGTATGAATAAACAATTGTCAAATGGTCTCCCTGTACGTAGGGCCTATATGTTTGAGCAACAGAAAACAACAATTATGGCTTGACGTCTATGTAGGTCCTAAACGTCTGTTTATCATTGAGCTCATGCTATTAACACTACAGGACTCGTGCGGATTACTATTGTAATCCATTAGTTATTTTTTTAAATATCATTCATACTAGGTCACTTTTATTTATCAGCTCTTCAGTACCTTCTCAGTAGAGTTTAGTGCAAATATCCTACAAGTTTGGTAACTGTACTGTTTGAAGTTTTTTTGTTTCAGCATTTTTTTCCATCACTGGATTACCATTGTATGCCATGCGACTATTTAAGTGATGATTAATTTAAGTTCTGAACTCAAGCCATTGGTCTAATATATTTGCATAAGAAGCTGTAATATAATTTCATATAGTCTGTATGCAAGTTACACTGGAATTTGATTGCCCCATTTATCTTATTACAAAGATATTGGCCCATAAAAAGATCCAATAAATGAATTTAGTTTGTGGCAAGGAAACTGGACATTTGGAAAGATTCACAAGACTAAACCATTCACCTCAGCCTTTCAAATGATAATTTTCTTGATATACTCAAAGGTATTTTTATTAAAAGCATGTGGAAAAGTACCACAACATCTTTTATTTAATCATTTTTAAATTATTATTATGAAAAATAAAGAAACTTTGCCCAAATTTCAATGGAAATACATGGACTACATATGTAATCCATGCGACTACTGGTGTTACATTTTCTTGTGCGAGTCATGTAGTGTTAATTGACATTATCCCCAAATAACAACTTGGAAATACCAGCTATGATCTAGACCAGGGGTGGGTAATTGTTTTGGCACAGGGGCCACTTTAGAAGGCCATGTTTAGCAGAGGGCCACACTTTTTAAAACTGATCATACATGTATTAGTAGTTAACATCACATTTCATTTAATGCAAAGTGTAAACTGCTTAATTAATAATAAATAAATAAGACAAAAACAATAATGGTACACAGAAAAGGTTTTATTAAAATTGTATGTGCAAATTCCAAATCATCCAGCTCAATCATTCAGTCCCTGAATGCTTCTGCGGGCCACAGAAAACCATGTGGCGGGCCGTTAATTGCCCACCCCTGATCTAGACAATAATGGTCAACTTATTTATACTCAGTCAGCAAAGGGTAGCAGCCGGCAGTAAGTAGCTAGCGAGGGGCAGCCAGCAAAGGGTAGCCGGCAATGATTAGACGGTGGGGAGGGGGTAGCTGGCTGGGCATTGACAGCAGGGGTTGCCCGCAGTGTGTAGCCAGCAGGGACTAGCCGGCGGTGTGTAATCAAGAGTGGGGTAGTCGGCAGTATGTAGCTGACAGGGGTTATACAGCAAGGAGTAGCCGGCATTGTATAGCCAACAGGGGTATCAGCTAAAGTGTAGCCTGTAGTGTATAACTGACAGGGGGTAGCCGGGAATGTGTACCCAGCAAGGGACAGTGGGAAGTGTGTAGCTGGCAAGTGGTAGTCTTCGGTGTGTTGCCAGCAGGGGATAGCCTGAGGTTGGTAGCCGGCGGTATTTAGCCATAATGTGTAGCCGGTAATGGTACGACCAATTTTGTTGTTTGTTTGTTGGAGTTTAAGGTCCCGTCAACTACGAGGTCATTAGAGACCCGACCAATTTTGGAGTACTGTAGTCCAATTTGGTTTCCCTTTAGGCAGGACTTATCTTGAGAAATTGAAAGTATCCAAAGGAGAGCAGCAAGAAGAGAGAGAAGAGCAGCAAGAATTGTACTACCTAGGGTTTCTCACAGGGAGAGTGTGACTGACATGATTAGGGAATTAGGGTGGGACACACTAAGCTCAGAGGTGGGTATCTCACAGCATTAGTGTTTTGATCAGATTGCTGCTGGTAAGGTGCAATGGTCCTCTGATTAGAAGTATATCCCTGGTTGAGTATAGGGGAGAAAGGATCATTCATATAAATTAAAGGAGAATAGGGCACAGACAGACTGGTATTACTGGTCTTTTTCCCCAAGGACCATTCGGTAATGGGATACCCTTGGAGGGAAAGGAAAGACCACCATTGTAAGTATTGTTGGGGGACACAATAAATATAACATAGGGTTTTATGGTATTATATGCCGGAATGAGAGTTAGTCTCGGCACTGCCAAATTTGCCTAATAAGGCTGCTTGCAATGTTGTTAATTAGAATTAGTGTAGTCGGCAATGTGTATCCAGCAGGGAGTATCCTCCGGCTGTGTGTAACCAGCGGGGGGGGGGTAGCCATATGAAGTCCTCTACAAGGACTTCTGATTCGGCTGTAAGGTTTTGAAGAACTATAATACTCATACCTAGATAGTGAAGCTCACTAATGAGATCTATGTGGAGCTGACCATTTTAAGAGGCGTCCACGCCTTCGTCACTAATGATTTGTAATGTGTGGCCTAGTTGTGGATTGATGTAGGTTTCGCCTAGTTGGTAAACGTCCCCAGTGTTAGGATTCACAAACAGTTGTCTAATAAAATATGACGTCAGTAGTGGTCATTCGATGGATTCCATTATCAATTTACCTAATCACATTTATCCACAATAAAGCTTATTACCGTAACCCAGGATCAGCTTGTATTGTATCGCTTTCATTAATGAGGGCAATTGCTAATGATTGTTGAACTTCAGCCCCTTCGTAACACAAGTGGATTATTGAAGCTAACAGATCGTTCCAAGGTAGACTTTCGTATATCTCGTATGGAACTCGCATTTCTCTTAGTTTACCTGGTAGTGCAACTGACAGAGGACCTTTGCCGCCAACAACAACATCATCATATCCTTATTCCGCCTGTAGCAAGGTCAGGTCTGCGGGTTCTAGCCCTCCAATCCCGTCTATCTCCCACCGGGTCCCCGTCCATTCCACACACTACCATATCCTTACGGACAACCTGATACCACGTAAGGATGGGAGCGCCGAGTTGCGTTGGACACACCAGTTCTTGTCTGATCACTGAAGTTAAGCAACGCAAGCCCAGTTAGTACTGACATGGGTGGTCGCTCGGGAAAGCTGGGTACTGCTAATACCCAATAATCGTCGCATTAGTGTAGTGTCTGTGCAGTCTATGCATTAGAACTATACAGTGGACGGGTCTCTAATGGCCTTGTAGTTGACGGGACCTTAAACTCCAACAAACAACAACACGTAAGGATCTCCACATTTCACGTTCCTAATGGCCCCCTTCTCTAGATGAGATTTCTCTGACTTGGGGCACTCCAAGCAGGCGTCTGGAACGTGCAGAAATTTAGGCCCGGTTGTCTGTGGAGGGGGGTAGTTGCCAACAACATAAATTTAAAAATCAGTAGAGTACATAGTTTAATTGTGTGATATTTTATTTGCAGCATAACATACCGGTATGTATGTAGTCGGGCCGGCCTTCTCTATAAAGGGGCCCGGGCGCAAAAATCCTTTTGGGGGCCCAAAATATTTTTCCAAAAGTAAAAATAAAAGGATTCAGAGTAAATGGACTCCTCTTAGATGCCCTCCTATCCCATTCTGGGATCCGTCCTAATATGTCGCCATTGCATTTATGAGTTGGTCTGAAAGCTTATGTGGACGTCCATACCTTGGACCATTTTCACTTGGACCTGTGTCATTATATTTTTGTTACACTTCTGATTATTAAAGGTATTTTGGTTTTAACAACCCCAAAATAACAGCATTATTGACTCTTAACCTCTAATTCTGGGTTGTCCAACCTGTGGCCCATTGAGGCTTGTAATGTGGCCCATGGTGCATCATTTCTAATTATGCATTATAGCCTACCTGCTATGTAACGCCTAACGTTATCTTCACCCGTTTTGGTTTTGACAGCCTGTGGCTGGCAATCAGTTCATGGAGCAGCCGAGTGACCCACAACTCCAGAAAGGGTGTACAACCCTGGTGTAGTTCAATGGCAGGGTTGTTAGGTTACGTTTAGGTTATGTTGCATTATCAGGGTCGAATGAGGGACGTTGCCCCTACAATGACGTATTAAACTTTTAATATTAGCAATGATGTGGGCCCTGATGCGTACTGATGATGGGCCCCCCTCAATCGTGGGGCCCGGGTGCAATGCACTCTCTGCACCCCCCCTTCCGGATGGCCGGCCCTGTATGTAGTAGATCAAGATATTCGATTAGAGGATATTATTCTCTGATAACGATGAATTCCCAGTATACATGTCTTCAGTGGAAGCTACAGAGGCTCGTTCTCGAGCATCCATAACTGTTATGCCTGGTTCCGTATACCCACGCGCTAACGCTTTTACCGTTGAATCAGACGACACAGCACAAAAAATGGTGACGTCACACTGCTACTTCGGGTGCCGCAGAGCAGCTATGCGTGACGGTAGTTGAGTTGACCAGTGGTCAACTCACATAGCGTCCCGCACGTCACGCTGCGTTCTGATTGGCTGGCGGTTGAGCTGTCTGCTTGAAAAATGGCGGAGGATAATGTAAGACATGACGGCGGCGTACGGTGACTCCAAATAAAGCGCTGCACTTACGGAATTGCGCTGGCGGTCCTTCATAACGCACTAGCACAAAACGTCATCAAAATGTCATCAGTGGCGACGTGATTAGCGTTGAAGTGTGGTGATACGGAACTAGGCATTAGTGATCAGACGAGAACTGGTGAATCCAACGCAATACGCTGCTCCAAAAGAACAGTAGGATGACGATAAATGAGCATAGGGGTTGTAGCATTAGTTTGGGAGCCAGCTACTTAAAAATACCGTCCAATAGATCGCCCATACAGTATGCCCATTCAGAGGGGCAATAATGGATATCCTACCCTGCCATAGGCGGAAAAATGGCAGTTGCTTTTGGTCTTCTTTACATTTTCCTCCATCTGGCACTGCCTGGAGGCAGCTAACAAAGCTGTCTTGGTGACTCGGAGACTTCTAAAATCCATGGTTGCAAGATTAAACCTGGGTGGGAAGCAGATGGCTTCCTTGGGTGAGAGAGAGAGTGAGTTAGGGGGTAACCTAAGAGAACCTTCTGCCCCAGATGGGAAGTAATTACAAATGTTACTCCGTGTAGTAGAATGAATGTTACCACCTGTTGCACTGTAAAAGAGCCTCTGTAGACAAAATGCAGTATTTGTGCAGATCGGTGGAGGATCCACTTCGGTAGCGCAGTTAACGCGGGGTTAACTTGCATACAGTATGTACTTGATAGAATATTAACGTTGTTAGCGAAGTAATTAGTATATATATTATGTTTACAACTTCCTTGAGTAAAACTTTTATTATTATAGATAATAGACGTGCTAATGAAGCTCTGTGAAGGTCGTTTTGCACAATGCGGATTACATACTGTACTATCATACTGTATCTATAACATTCTTCTATTGTGTAACATATTTACGTGGGGAAAAGTTCCGTTAACGTTCTGCATCAGTGAAGAGCAGGGAAAACAAAAATTTGATGAGGTGTTGACGTTCCTCATAGCCATACTACGAATAATCTTAAATGCTTTATCTATTCAATAACTGATGACCAACATTTTGTTGATAACACGAATGGTTCCGCCATGTTTTCGAACATAGCATTTCTGATTTTGCACGCGAGTTTGAGAACGTGGAATTCGTAGAATACTATCACATTCGATTAAGGGTTCGATTGATGTGTCACGTGGCAATTCGATTCTCTGTTGCATTCCATAGTCTTTCCCGTTCTTTTTTAATTAATGGCGTAGTTGGATACTTCTTATATGAAAGCTTAGGGACTAAAGAAGGTGAGCGGGAAGTTTTTTGACTAGCCAAGACCCAAGATAGAAGTAGTAAGGATGTCACCAGGGCCATAACGATGAAGGATAAGGATGGTGGGGTCCTATTCCAGCCAGAAGAAGTGATGAAGAGGTGGGAGGAATATTACTACAACCTCTTAAACACTGATACCAGTGAAATGGTCATGAACAACATCCCTGCCACCACAGTAGCGGTGGACTTAGTGAGTGGGGCAGAAATAGTCAGGGCCCTCCACAAGATGAAAGGACACAAAGCTGTAGGTCCTGATAAGATTCCTATTGACGTTTGGCATAGCTTGGGGACCACAGGAATTACATGGCTGGGGAAGATTTTTAATAAAATAGCCAGTGGTGACCAAATGCCATCTGCATGGCGGGAGAGTTGGATTGTCTCACGTTTCAAGGGCAAAGGTGACGCCCAGGACTGTGGAAACTATAGAGGCATTAAGCTAATGAGCCATTCTATGAAGCTGTGGGAGAGGGTCATAGAATGTCGCCTCAGAAATCGTACTAGTGTCCGAGGAAATCAGTTTGGGTTTATGCCTGGTAGGTCAACAATGGAACCCATCTTTATTCTATAGCAGATGGTTGAGAAGCATAGAGCAATAAAGAAGGACCTGCATGCAATCTTTGTAGACCTCGAGAAGGCCTATGATAGTGTCCCTAGACATGTAGTATGGGATGTTCTAAGAAGAAAGGGAGTGGATGAAGGGCATATCAAAATAATATAGGATATGTATGATGGTGCCACTACTAGGGTGAGGACGGCATGGGGGAACACTGGTGGCTTCAAGGTGAAGGTAGGGCTTCATCAAGGATCAGCCCTCAGCCCTTATCTCTTTGCTTTGGCAATGGATGACCTGCTGACAGGAATAGGGGAATGGGCCCCCCCAGTGATTGGTATTTGCTGACGATGTAGGAAGGTTAGAGGAGTCCCAAGAGGAGGTTCAACGGGACTTGCAGGACATTACAACAGCAATGTCAAAGGGGGGCTTGAAGGTTAACATGAAGAAAACAGAGTACTTAGCTTTCAGTTGGAGTGGCCAGGACCAAGGGGGTGTAGTTCATTGTGGAAATGAGGTGCTACCAGTAGTGAAAGAGTTTAGGTATCTAGGATCAGTGATTCAGAGCAATGGGGAAATCGACTCTGATGTTACCCACAGAATAAATGCTGGATGGCTAACGTGGAGACAGGCAAGCGGGGTGCTGTGTGACCGCAGAGTCCCAATAAAGGTGAAGGGTAAGATTTACAAGACTGTAGTTCGGCCCGCCATGCTTTATGGTTCTGAGTGCTGGGCTGTAAGGAAGAACCACGAGAGGAGAATGCAAGTGGCCGAGATGCGAATGCTGCGTTTCATGAGTGGGGTGTCGCGTGCTGACAGAGTCCGTAACGAGTATGTTAGGGGCAGCTTGGGGGTGGGAGACATTGCAGAGAAGATGAGAGAATATAGGTTGAGGTGGTATGGGCTTGTGATGAGAAGGGGGAGGAAGAGCTCATGCGGTATATTATGGAGCAACAGGTGGTGGGTGGCATCAGGAGTAGGGGAGAGCCAAGTGGACGTGGGAGCAGGTGGTACAGAGGGACATGGTGGCATGCGGGGTGGGTGAGAGCCTGGTTGGGGATAGACGGGAGTGGAGGATCAGAACCCGCAGACCCGACCCCGTCATAGGCGGGACAAGGGTATGATGATGATGCTAGGATAATTATGAATAATTTTAGGGTCTACTGGATCACTGCGTTTTGGTTGTAGTTTATCAATAACATACCGCGTATGGCCAAGGAAAATTTATATTTTCTTCGAGGTGAGAATTTTGTAGTTAGAATTCTGTTCTATAGACCCGAATGATTATGTTAGAGGTAGCCTGGGGGTGGGAGACATTGCAGAGAAGATGAGGCGGTTGAGGTGATATGGACATGTAATGAGGAGAGAGGAGGAGGAGCTTATTAGGTCCATTATGAGTTTGCATGCGGTTGGGGGTGCCAGGGGTAGGGGAAGGCCAAAGCGGACTTGGGAGCAGGTGGTGCAGAGGGACATGGAGACGTGCGGGGTGGATGGGGTTATGGTGGGGGAATAGCAAAGAGTGGAGAATGAGAACCTGCAGACCCGACCCCCGCCTGTGGCGGGGTAACCCCAGTGTTGTAAGACTAGAGAAGACGTTCTATTTCCACTGAAGTGCATAAAGCGGCCCACAGACGGTCAACTTGGTTGTCAACCTTGTCGTCAACTTGTTTGCCACAGACTGAACAACCAAGTTGACAACCTTCTCATCAACATCAGTTTTTCGAAAAATTTGCAGCGAAAAGGTGTAGCACAGCTTCCTCAAACTATGGTGCGGCCGAGTTGCAATTTAATGTGGCCGAATTGCATTGGAGTGCGGCCAAGTTGCATTGGTGTGCGGCCGAGTTGCATTGGAGTGCGGCCGAGTTGCGTTGGACACTCCATTTCTCAGCAGATAACATTACATTAGTTTTGGTGGTGTCAAATATTTAAATAAAATCTTTAATACAAATCAACCCCTAACTCAGTTTTTGCGGTGGTGGCAGATGCCCAGGCGCCCTGTACTACGGTTGTGAGGTCTGTAATTTTGTGCTATTCGAGCGTTGACTGTAGGATGTTATGTGTGTACTTATTAATATGTATTCAAGGTGTTTGTATATGTTTTGTAATTAGTGCCCGGGTGGGCATGGAATTAAAATAATAATAATAACAACCCCTTTTTCGCCTATGGCAGAGTTGGGTACCCACCTTGTCTCTCTGAATTGACACAACGGTGATGTATTGGACGGTGCTTTGCCATAGCCATTGCCGACCAATGCTTATTTACCGTCGGTCTACTGTTCGTTGGAAAATTCCACCGGCGCCAGGGGGGAACTCCTGCATAGCAGAGGGTTCTTTTTCATGCAAATTCCATAGTACAGCACACGGGACCTCGGTTTTTCCTCTCATCCAAAGGAAGGCGCACTCGGGGCACCTCTATCGTCCGAAGGGGCCCACCAACTTCAGTCCGGTATCTAACCTAGAACCACTGACGGAGTTATCAAGTCACCATGGTAGGATCCTAGCTTCTTATACTGCGCACGACTTGTACCCCTTTAATAATTTTATACTTCACTTTTGGACACTGTATCTAGATCATTCCACACCAACTTCACTCAAAAATTTTTGAAGCGCACTAATGTTGACAGCGAAGTTGGCAACGCTGCCATAGACGAAGCAACTTGGTTGACAACAATAGGCTCCTCCCATGAAAAATCTAAAGTTTTTGATTTTACTTCAACCGTTACCTCAACTTGACCTTTCAACCTTCCCACAGACGATCAATTTTGTCGTCAACATAGCAAGTTGACGACACGGTTGACAACCAAGTTGACCGTCTGTGGGCCGCTTAAGAATCCTTCCAGTTTTAAGAAAATTATTTTTCAGTACAACAGTATTAATATTTTTTTTATTGAAATTTTAGAGGAAACAGCACAGAAACACTTATTTAAAAACCACTGACACCTCCTCCCTTTCTCTGATCAGCATGAGCTTCCCATCCTCCACATGAAGACATGGCGATTGTATTCGTAACGGCGTTATCACTCTGCGGCACAACTACGTGACCTTTGCGCCTCAATCCTTCTAAGATTGCCTACAAAACAAGGTAATAATCATAGTGCTTAACAATGTGCTAAGTTCAATTAATTCACTCTTAATGGGTGAAGGACGCTGGCGTGCATTTTGTATTAGGGTTTTCAACGAGTATTCACTTCGCATATTAATTTCAAAATTTATTGCCCCTTTTAAAGCTGATATTGTCGTTAATGTCCTGTCACTATCTTGTGAAAGTCAAATTAAAAAAAAAAGGTCTGAGTCACTTTGAAAGAGGCCCGTATTTGTATACAAAATAGTTCGCCTACTTGTGGAAATTCCTCCTGATATTCCACGTATTGAGGATAGAGCTGATGATGGATTCTTGGGTCTTCAACTGCCTGACTGGCATTTTCCGATAGCCATAAATTTTTCATTATTACCTATCAGAAATATTTTAGTAGTTAGTATGGTTGTTACCTGTAATGAAAACTACATTTTTCTTTATAAATGTCAGGTCGACATACATAAGCAGTGGCTGTAGTGATTTTCGTTCCACCGGATGCACCACCAAGCAGGACTACATCACCATCTTGATTGAGAATCACTGAAGGGTTAGTGGACGACACTGGTCTTTTTCCCGGCACAATGAAATTTGAAGGTGATGGAGGAACATTATAAGCATTTGTTATGTTTGGAGAAGAGAAATCATCCATTTCATCGTTAAGGATAACTCCAGTTGTGGGGGACATGATACCTGAACCGAAGCTGGAAATAATTAATGCAACATTCCCACCATGTAAAGTTAGTAAACATGTTGAATTTAAATAATGATGTTGTTGTTGTTGTTTGTTGGTGTTTAAGGTCCCGTCAACTACGAGGTCATTAGGGACCCGTCCATTGCATAGTTCTAATGCATATACTGCACAGACACTACACTAATGCGACGATTATTGGGTATTAGCAGTACCCAGCTTTCCCGAGCGACCACCCATGTCAGTACTAACTGGGCTTGCGTTGCTTAACTTCAGTGATCAGACGAGAACTGGTGTGTCCAACGCAACCCGCCGCTCCCACTTAGTTTCGGATTGTCAGGATTATTTCTGCATAACTTTATCATTATTTAGGTGAGCGGCCAGTTACGTTGGACACACCAGTTCTCGTCTGATCACTGAAGTTAAGCAACGCAAGCCCAGTTAGTACTAACATGGGTGGTCGCTCAGGAAAGCTGGGTACTGCTAATACCCAATAATCGTCGCATTAGTGTAGTGTCTGTGCAGTCTATGCATTAGAACTATACAGTGGACGGGTCTCTAATGACCTCGTAGTTGACGGGACCTTAAACTCCAACAAACAAACAAACACCCGAAACTAAGCAAACTGTGCCTAATTAAAAAGGTAGGAATGTTTCTTACTACAAATTAATTGTACTCGTGATAGCGATAGCACTGCCGTCCGGACCCACTATGGACATGTGTGATGTTCCGTGGTCTTCTTTTAAATCAAACTGCGGCCCATAGTAGTCAGCAGGGAATGTTCGGTTGTCCCATATCTGACTACGAATAGCTGCGGCGTAATCTGGAGATGTCATGTTAGCCACAAACTAGAAATGGTGAAGGTTAAATGACCCCTATCCAATTAGTTTTCTGTTCTGATAATAACTGTACATATTTATTATTATAATATTTATTACCCCACTCATGTCAACGTATTGGTCATCTCCCATTGCTGTCCGTTTGGCGAAAGCAAATTTGAACGCTTCTACGACACGATGGTTTAGCAACGTGGCATCATCATTATTAGTCATGTAAGTTGAATTGAAGTTATATCCATCCAATATCATCAAGATGTTGCTTAGAATGGCCCCACTGGCTGGTGGTGGAGGTCCATATAAAGTGAGGCCGTTGGACAATACTGCTACAACCGGATCCTTTACTAATGCTGTGTAGTGTGCTAGGTCGTCCGTGGTCATTATGCCACCTGCAAATAAGAAAGGAGAGATATTGAATGCAATTTATTTATAACGTATCCGATTGTCATACCCAAACTCTGAAGGTCACT
This sequence comes from Trigoniulus corallinus, assembly GCA_013389805.1. Classification (NCBI taxonomy): domain Eukaryota; kingdom Metazoa; phylum Arthropoda; class Diplopoda; order Spirobolida; family Trigoniulidae; genus Trigoniulus; species Trigoniulus corallinus. The sequence goes on along the minus strand of JAAFCE010005724.1, from coordinate 19,280,352 downwards.
AATGAGATCTTTTCCAACTTGTCCCGTATAGAAAGCGTCCGTGCCTTCGTCACTAATGATTTGTAGCGTCTGTCCCAGTTGTGGATTAGTGTAGACGTCACCGAGTTGATAGACTTCATCAGTGTTGGGATCCACAAACACTTGTCTGACAATAGGTCAAGCTGTTAATGGTCTTTTGAGAGTTATACCAATTTATTAAATAATTATTACAGCGGCGGTCCAGCATGCTAATTACCGTAACCCAGGATCAGCCTTTATTTCATTACTTTTACTTTGGAGGGCTGATGCCAGCGACGTCTGAACTTCAACCCCTTGGTAACACAGATCAATTATTGGCGCTAAGAGGTCTTTCCAAGGTAGACTTCCATACATCTCATAGGCAACTTGAAGTCCTTTTAGTTCTCCGGGTACCGCAACTGCCAGAGGGCCTTTAAAATCAATTTAATTAGGATGAATGCAATATTTTAATTTAAACCCGCCTCATTGGCGTAGTGGGTAGCACGCTCGGTAACTGCGTCAGTAGTTCTATGTTCGATACTGCACCGAAGTGGGTTGGCTTCTTTAGGGCGAGAGAGAGAGAGAGAGAGAGGCACCCCGAGTGCCCCTTCCTTCGAATGAGAAGTAAAACCGAGGTCCCGTGTGGTGTACAATGGCATTTGAGCGTTAAAGAATCCTCTCTACTATGAAACGAGTAGATGAGGCGAAGTTTCCAGGTGTAGAAGCTCGCCCCGCACTCCCTGCCGGCGTCTGGTGAAAGGAGAGTTCCCCAACGAACAGTAGACCGACGATAAGGACAGGGGTTGCAGGTTTGGTCAGCAACTGGCTGTGGAAAAACACTGTCCAATATATATATTGCCTTGTGTCCATTCAGAGGGACAAGATGAGTACCAGACCTTGCTATAGGCGAGAAAAGGGGTCAGGGGTTGCTTTTAAATGCAGTATTTTAACTTGACCCGCCTTGGTGGCGCAGGAGGTAGCGTGCTTTATGCACTGTGCGCGTGGTGGGTTGGGAACGGCTTATTGCATTGTACACATCAGTTCTCGTTCGATCACTGAAGTTAAGCAACGCAACCCCAGCTAGTACTGACATGGGTAGGGGAGGGGCACTTGGGAAAACTGGGTACCGCTAATACCCAAAATTCATCACATTAGTGTAGTGTCTTTGCGTTAGAACCACGCAGTGGGTTGACCTCTTTCAGACGAGAGCGAGGCTCCTAGTGCGCCTTCCTTAGGATAAAAAGCAAAACAGAGGTCCCCGACAGTGTACGATGGCATTTGCACGTAAAAGAACCCTCTACTATAGGCGCGTTCTCACAAGTCAAGTTTTGTTGACCAATTGTAGTTGTTCAACAAAAATTGAATGAAAACTGTAGTGGGAACCTCTGTTTCAATCTAGTTGATCAACAAAAGTTTGACCCAGTCAAACTTTTCTTGATCAAGTGGTGAATCATTCACCATTACCCTTCAAGTGAACAATAGGTCTTTTGTTTAAGGCCCTTGTAGATATACAAAAGTGGACCCATCAGAGGGGTGGACCAATTGGGGGTTAACCAAAATACAGTGTTATCCACACAACTCCTTTTGACCCCATTTGTAATTTAACTGAAACCCCATTTGTACAATGAAACTGCTGATCAGTTTCTATTGAAATGTGTGAACGAAAATTGATTCACGTAATGTTCAACTTTTGTTGAACAACTACAATTGGTCAACAAAACTTGACTAGTGAGAACGCGCCTTATGCAATGGGTAGATGAAGCAACATTCCAGGAGGTGTAGGAGCTCAGCGGAGCCCGACTATAAATTAGTACAGAGGTTGCAGTTTTGGTCGGCAGCCGGCAGGGGAAAATATATCACCCGCGTACCCATTCAGAGGGACAAGATGGGTACTGGACTGTGCCATACGAGAGAAAAGGTGTTAGGAGTTTCTGTTTGTTTGAATGCAATAGCGGTATTTTAATTTGCCTAATGCAGCTCAACATAAAACCATTTTAATAGCCGTCCTTATTGCTTCAAATATTATTAATAATTGAGTAATCAATACTAAACGAGATTTTTTCTGACCTTTCTCCGATAGTGAAGCATTTCCCATAAACATATTCTCGGTGGACGCTGCTGGAGCTTGTTCTCGAGCGTCGATAATTGTTACTTCTTGACTTTTTTTATCATATATAGTCATAAAAGATCCTCCTCCAAGTCCCATACTTTGAGGTACGTAGAGTCCCAAGCAAAGTTGAACAGTAATTGCGGCATCTACCACTGTACCATTCCTTTGCAGCACATCCCTGGGGTAATAAAACAGTGTCGTTCATGTAATTCAAATTTCAACTTTTAATGTGGATATTAGGGATTTTGCAATTTCTCGTACAGTGGTCGTTTCGGGACGAAAGACGAGAAGTAAAAAGCCTTCTCGTCCTTCACAGTCGTCTTCAATACAATAAGGACCCGAAAATCATAAATAAAAGTGAGAAAGGAGGGCGATTATTTGTGATTTTCTCGTCCTTATGTTATTGGAGACGACTGGGAAGGACGAGAAGGCTTTTTACTTCTCGTCTTTCGTCCCGAAATGCCCACGTTACGAGAAATCGCAAAATCCCTATTGACTTCTTATAGAGCTGGGTACCTTCCTAAATCGGAGCAATGTTGAGCATCGGATGTTACAGCTGCCTTAGGATATATTCCACTTGATTCACTTACAGCTCGATTTTGGACAGGTGATCCAGTTCCATGAACTATCAATTGCAGAACTACTACTGCTGCTGCTGCTACAAGGATCGGGAACCTAGTCATTTTGTTGCTTGGCCTATAAAAGAAAGACATCTGGATCGTTATGATTCAAATATGCCATTTATCTCTGGTGGGCCAGGTTGTTGTTTTACTAAATAATTTGGGGTAATCATTCACCCGCCTCGGTGGGCTATACAAGGAAAGTTTTCATAAAAGAAGCTTAAATTATTTGCACTTGCTGTAAATCTGCCGGTGATGTTGGATCGAGCAGGGTCGACTTCTTTTGGGGGAGACAGACGCCGGGGCAGACGCCGGGACAGACGCCGGGGCAGACACAGAAGGACCCGAGCGCGCCTTCCTCTATGATGCGACTTGCAACGTGTATCAACTCCTAACTTTTACCGCCCATGGCAGGGTTGGGCACCCTTCTTGTCCCTCTGAATGGACACACGGATGATAGATATACTAAACGGCATTTTTCCACAGCCGGCTGCCGACCAAAGCTGTAACCCCCATGCTTATTGATCGTCGGCCTTTCTGTTCGTTGGGACACTCACCCTACGCCAGGAGGCCTGGTAATTTTGCCTCATTTACCCGTTGCATAGTTGAGAGGGTTCTTTGATGTGCAGATGCCATCGTACACCACACGGGACCTCGGTTTTACTTCTCATCCGAAGAAAGGCACACTCGGGGCCTCTCTCTCTTTCTCACCCGAAAGCAGCCAACCCACCAGCAGCACCCCACCCACCTGCGCCATCACGGTAGGTCTTATTGTGCAGGTAAAATTCCCGGGTATAGGAGCTCACCGTCTGGTGTCCGTGGAGTGTCCCAACAAACAGTAGGTGGATGATAAATAAACATAGGTTTGCAGCTTTGCCGGCTGCATAAAAATAGCGCAGAACAGATAGCCAGTGTGTCCCAGAGGGTTAAAAATGGGTACCAAACCTTTCCATAGGCGGGAAAAGGATTAGTAGCTTGTTTTGATTATAATCATTCCCAATTTCTTTTTCTTTTCCGTACCACTAATTGTTTGATACTCCATATCAAAGGTATGTATAAAATGGTTTACGGAAGTTTCGCCCCTGGGTACTTTTGGCCCCCGGAGCTTTCGCCCCCACACATTTCGCCCCTCGGACGTTTCGCCCCTGGGTACTTTTCGCCCCCGGAGCTTTCGCCACCACACATTTCGCCCCTCGGACGTTTCGCCCCTGGGTACTTTTCGCCCACACACACTTCGCCCCTGGGAAGGTAAATGGCCGGTAAACGACGTAAACGCAAACTTAAAACGTAAAATTTACGTCGTCAAAGTCTTTTAAGTGATGTTCGTCTGCTAAATTGTACTTAAAAAATAGCGGCAGCGTCGATGCTTAAAACTACCAAAGTAAAATTTGGCGCATGCGCGTGTCGCTACCTTATGTCCGAAAACACATCGATTTGTAGGGCACTAGTGGTTTTTTAAATTAATAACCTTTTTTTTTTATATTAGAGGGTAAAGTGAATTTCCAGATATTTAGGCTATGCCTTTCAGAAAGTCTATTAAATTTCTATCGTTGATGTCCTCCACAATGCGTAGCATTCTTGCCGAAATTGCTGAATTTTCACCTAACCTAATCCTTGAAACACTCAGAAAAAGGTCCAAACGAACAATGCTGTTTTTCTAGGTAAAAACAGAATAACAGAAAAAAAAAACCGGCCAAAATAAGGTAAAAATCAAGGGCTGGCATTGACTCAAGGGTCAGTTGGCACTAGCCCTTGATTTTTACCTTACCTAAAACGGAATAACTAAGAAACGGCCATTTGCCCTCCCAGGGGCGAAATGTGTGGGGGCGAAAAGTACCCAGGCAGGGCCGGTCCGTCCATAGATTCAAAGTGTGCAAAGAACGCGGGCGGCTGCCCTGATGGAGCGGCCAATCAATGTTAACTTGCAGGCATTAAGAAAATTATGTGAAAATATTGAGGGGGCAGGGCGGCCTCGACATAACTGCACGCAGGCGGCCGAACCCATAGGACCGGCCCTGTACCCAGGGGCGAAATGTCGGGGGCGAACGTTCCGGATCCCGTATAAAATTAATATGGCAGTTGACGTTATTTTTTTTTACCTCATTTCTTCTAACAGGTGACTGTCCTACATTCGTTTCAAGCACTTGCTTCAGGTCCTCGAAATGGAGGATGGTGTTGTCCAAATGAGAGTCACTGCTGAAATGTGTTATCGGTAGAAGTCATCTAGGAAGTTCAGTTTCGTAAGTGACATTCAATTTTATATCTAGTATTATCTTGTGCCAGTTTGTTGTTTGGAGTTGTTGGGTGTTTATGGAAAATCCGGTTTCGTTGATTGCTTTTTAAATGTATCTTTTTATCCGTTTTTTGGCGAAATATCAGGTGGCCTCACTGGTTTACTAGCTGCCGTCTCACGCAATTAATTGATTAGGCTTCCCTTTCTCTCCCTCACTTGATCGGGTCTTTATAGGAGCTAGTTGTCAACCATGCAGGTGACAGTGAGCCTTATTAAGTACTAGTAACGACACTGCTAGAGTGGCCTACACAAGCTCAAGGTCTTACCCCCGACCGGTAACTTATTTGTAGTGGTTTGATTCTCGTGGTGCACAAGGTCGATCCTGATTTTAGTGGGTGGTTTCTGCTAAAAGGCATTGGCCACTATCCATCCACCCGATTGGAAGTGACACCTATCATTATCATCATACGTTGATGTAACTTGCAACTTGATTGGCAAAATTTCTTAATGTAGGAGGTTGCAGATGACTGACCACCTACCTGTACCTAGGGAAATAATTATCCATACTTGACCCTGATACCCAAATTGGGCATAACGTAAATGATGTGCCGAATGTAAGTGAAATTTTTATCTTTGTGGTTTAGATATATAGTCGGGAATTGTATTAACCTTATCATGATGTGATATATTCATAGTTCTACCTACGCAGGCGTAGACGGCCTTGAGGCAATCGGACAATTACAGGTAAATAGATAAATAGTTCCTATATTATCACACGTAAATTCCTTAATAGACTTAGATTGGCATTCATAATGTCCCGCTGTCAGACATGCACCGCGGCGATCAAGGGATTCTCGGCCATTTTTCAATTATTTTGTGTCCTAAATAATAGTCGTATTATGTTGTGATGAGATTAATACTAGCACTTAATATTAAGCACCTGTATCTAAAAGTGATTTATTTTTTTTTTCAGGGTGAAATAATGATAACAATAGAATTCGATAAATCATCTCACTGACAGAGTTCAGGGGAGTTGGTTTTAAATGTTTTGATTGTTTCCTGTGTCAGGGGGACTTCATCCTTCCGCCTTTCCTTCCTTTCTGTAAGAGGGGGGGGGAGCGGCGAGTTGCGTTGGACACACCAGTTCTCGTCTGATCACTGAAGTTAAGCAACGCAAGCCCAGTTAGTACTGACATGGGTGGTCGCTCGGGAAAGCTGGTTACTGCTAATACCCAATAATCGTCGCATTAGTGTAGTGTCTGTGCAGTATATGCATTAGAACTATACAGTGGACGGGTCTCTAATGACCTTGCAGTTGACGGGACCTTAAACTCCAACAAACAACAACAACAAATCTGTAGGGGGCGGCTTATTGCATTGGACATGCCAGTTCTCGTCTGATCATTGAAGTGAAGCAACGCAATCCCACCTGGTGTTAACATGGGGGGGGCGCTTGGGAAAACTGGGTACTGCAAATACCCAATAATCGTCGCATTAGTGTACCGTCTGTGCAGTCTCTGCATTAAAACTATGCAGTGGACGGGGCTCTGATGACCTTGTAGTGGAAGAGTCCTACTATACCAACGAAACAACCAAGAAAAAAGGGGGGAATCCGGTAAGCCCTATCACACGATTTGTAGGTCCTAAGTATCGGACAGGTTATACTCGTATATACTGACTGTGTCATGTGGTCGGATTTTAGTGCAGAACAAACGGAACGCCTTACCATTGGCGGTAATCAATTTCGTTTCGTTGGTGTGTTAGGAAATTCAACTAAAAATGTCATGTAGCGTCTGCACAGACACAACGCTGTTATGACGATTTTGAGTACTTGCAGTTCCCAGTGTTCTCAAGCGGTCACCTATGCTAGTACTATCTGGGGTTGTGTTGTTTAACTTTAATGATCAGACGAGAACTGGTGTGTCCAACTTGAAAGCTTTCTTAGTCATCAGGAGGTCATCTATTGTTAAATTAAGGGAATTAAAATCTCGTTGTGCACGATAGATATGATTGCTTAAATCCCCTGCATGCTTAAAGAAAATTCTTTGGCGCGAACGATGGCCTGGGACATATATTTGCAAACACCTGAGCAGAGGAGGACAGTCAATGCGGTTTGACCAGAGGTGGTAGAGCCATATAATCCTTGAATAAGTTATAAATTTTCTGAGAGGCAACCCTTGTGTCCACAGTGGCCTAGCTGGTGTGACCCCAGATGTGAATTCCCTACCAGCAAGGCCTTATCCTGCAGTTTCGATATTTTTTAATAAAGCTGATGAGCAGCAGGTCGACCAGCAGATTAAACAGTAGGAAATTAGGGGTTTAAGTAACCTTTCAAAGAGTAGAGCCCGTAAATATGGGAAGTGAAACATGCCCTTAATATACAAAATGGCATGATATGCCCTCTTTATTTTCAAGTATAGTTGGTGCAGATGAAATTGAAAGGTAAGTTTAGTATCAAGGAAAACCCCCAAGTCTCTTACCACAGTAATTCTTAAGGCACCGGGGAGCCATTTTCAAAAGAGTAAGTGTTGAAATTAGGGTTTCGGATCCAATAGAAGGACATGACAGCAGTCTTCGTATAATTCAAAGCCAAGTTATTTACTTCCAACCACCTTTCAACTGCACTGAGAGCAAACCCTGCAAACCCAACATATCTTGGCTGTCTGTTATAACCCTTGATAGTGTTAGGTCATCAGCAAATGCCAAACGACCCACCTCAGGGGGCATTATCGCATAAAGGTCATTTAGATAAATACTGAAAAGGAGTGGGCTTAGAACACTACCCTGAGGTAACCCCCCTCTTGTTGCAGATAGGATTGGCCACTCAGGGTGGGAGCGGTGAGTTGCGTTGGACACACCAGTTCTCGTCTGATCACTGAAGTTAAGCAACGCAAGCCCAGTTAGTACTGACATGGGTGGTCGCTCGGGAAAGCTGGGTACTGCTAATACCCAATAATCGTCGCATTAGTGTAGTGTCTGTGCAGTATATGCATTAGAACTATACAGTGGACGGGTCTCTAATGACCTTTTAGTTGACGGGACCTTAAACTCCAACAAACAACAACAACAACAGCCACTCAGGGTGCGACCCAGGTGAGTCAGGGTGAGCCCCAATTTTTATTGAAATCAGGCCAGTGTAAGATTGTGAACCATTTGGACGGTTAGACGGTGTCTAGTTATTTGACAAAACTATTAAAAGTTATATTTAGTACACCTAGAAAACGGAAGGACATGACGAGTACAAGATGATGATGAAGTATAATATTTGGAAATACTTCATTCCTTGAATATTGAATTTTTGTAAAGCATTCGACACTTTGACTTAATGGTTTGGCACGTCCTAAGGTAATGTGAGGACAGCACGTTGAATCTATTGTTAAAATTAACTGGGGCACGATAAAGCGTGTCGTAGACCTCAATTCTAGAGGCAATGATCCTGAACAACGAAACTACTATAAAATTTTTAACTCTTTTTTTTTTATTTTTATGTCGCATCTTTTAGGGGCTGGATGAAACTTTGATCTGACACCTGGTGAAGAATGCAAGATGCTTAAATGATCGGATTTAAGCGAAAGGGCGTCGAATTCTGAAACTATGCTTTAGGTATTTGCTAAAGATTCTTGTCACAGACACTTATTGCTAATCATTAGCTGCACTGTTGGTAGCCTTATTCAGTTCTCAGCCCTATTGGTCAGCCCTGTTGGTAGCCCTATATAGTTCTCAAACTTCCCTACTCTGAGCTCTGTTTTAGTAATTAACAACTACTAACCCCTTTTCCCTGCAACCCTTGCTCTTATATATCATTGGTGCAATAGGTAGAGTGGTCGATTTACTGCACCAGTAGTTCCAAGTTGAATACTGGATCGAGGTCGGTTGGCTTCTTTCGAGCGACAGAGAGGTCCCGAGTGCGCCTTCCTTCGGATGAGAAGTAAACCCGAGGTCTCGTGTGGTGTATGATGGCATTTACACCTAAAGGAACCCTCTGCTGTGCAAGGGGTAGATGAGGCAAAATTTCGCGGTGTAGGAACTCGTCCCCCTGGCGTCGCGTCGGTGGAGTGCCCCAACGAACAGTAGACTGACGATAAATAAGCGTAGGGGTAGCAGCTTTGGTCGGCAGCCGACTGCGGAATTACACCCCCACCATGGTGATTGTCTTTCTGGGCCCTAATGACCATTGAAGTTGATGGGCCCTAAAACACAAACAAGCGGAATAACACCGTCCAATATATCGTCCATTCAGAGGGACAAGATGAGAGCTCCACCGGGGTTGTTGTGTTATGTGTAAGGGATGTCGTATACACCACACGGGGCCACGAATTTACTTTCCATCCGACGGAAGGGGCTCTCGGCCAGTGGCGTCACTAGCGGGGTGTGGGCCGCACCGGGCGACACCACTCGCACTATGAGAAATGGGGTGACACCGAAGCAGAAGAAGTGGCTTTTTTCGGGAGAGGGGGGGTGTGACACCATGGTGTCACCGCACCGGGAGACGCCAACCCTAGCGACGCCACTGCTCTCGGCACCTCTCTCTCGCTCGCTCGAAAGCAGCCAACCGACGTCGAACACGTATCGAACTTGGAACCAACGGGTCCACTCTGTTTTTAGTTTGAAAGTATTTTTAATATGCGTAGTGGTTAGCTCACTCGGCAACTACGCCAGTAGTTCTAGGTACGATACTGGACCATGGTGGGTCGGCTTCTTTCGGGCGAGAGAGAAGCCGCGAGTGTGCCTTCTTTCGGATGAGAAGTCAAACCGAGGTCCCGTGTGGGTGTACGATGGCGCTTGCACGTAAAAGAACCCTCTCTACTACGCAACGGGTAGATGAGGCAAAATTTCCAGGTGTACGAGCTCGCCCCCTGGCGTCGGTAGCATTCCCCAACGAACACTAGACCGACGATAAATAAGCGTAGGGGTGCAGCTTTGGCCGGCAACCGGCTGCGGAAAAAAACTATGTCCAATAGATCACCCTGTGTCCATTCAGAGGGACAAATGGGTACCCGACCCTGCCATAGGCGGGAAAAGGATTAGGAGTTTCTTTTAGACTTTCTATCAAGAGTAAAGAATTGAAAATGGGCACATGGGACCACGGATTTTACTTCCTCTCTCAATATAGTTTGTTTGATTATTTAGAGTCGACCTATGTGCTGCTGACGGTAATATATTGACTCCAGGGATGTGTGCCAGCTGCTGCACCTGGGATTTTGCCAATCAACACTATATTTCACTCTATGTAGAAATGGTACACCCCACACGGAAGAACTCCAGCTTTACTTCCTATGCGGAAGATGTACTTTCTTCCCTCTTGCACCCAAATTTACCCAACACGTCCCAGGAACCACTGTCAGGAACTACCCAGCATCCGAAGCGAAATCTCTCAGAAAAATGATCATTAACCTCGAGAAGGGAGAAACTACCCTGAGCTATCGAAGTCGGCCACCGAAAAAAACCAATCGTACTCTCTTTTATCTTTCTAGGGCTCCGCCTTTCAGACACCATCAGGGGAAACGTCTTTGGCACTTTGGAACAGATACGAGCAATTTTAAGTCGCGATATCATAAATCAGACGTGTATGATTCAACAATAATCGTAAGTTATTCACCTTATTACACGTTAACGTTCCGAGTAGTCGTTTATGGTATTTTATTTTCAGTTTGTAGCGCAGTTGCCGCCATTACGTATTTAGGGGGTTCTTTACGGACGTCTAGTACCTCCTAACCCTGTTCCATTCTATGGCGGGGGTCGGTACCTATTTTGGCTCTCTGAATGATCACACGGGTGATATATTGGACGGTATTTTTCCGACCCTGCAACCAGTGACGCACTAAATCGAGCTAGCTACCTGCCGGGGCCACCCAGGCGGGTCGTTAACGTACGTCTGAGGAGGAAAGTAAACAGCTGCCTCTTGTACTACGCACCGTTTGTTTGTTTCGTTGGTTTTTTTTTTTTTTGGGACCTTCAACTACAAAGTCATTCGAGCCTCGTCCACTGCGTAGTTCTAATGCAGAGACTGTACAGACACAAGGGCGGATCCAGAGGCTGGCTCAAGGGGGGGGGTGATTATGATTCTGAAGCAAATTGTAAATTTCAGCCAGTCCGAATTCCCAAAGTAGCCAGGCCGAAGGCCTGGCCACAGGGGGGGGGTGTGATCACCCCGATCACCCCCCCCCCCGTGGATCCGCCACTGTACGGACACTACGCTAATGCGACGATTTTTGGATGTTAGCGGTATCCAGTTTTCCCAAGCGGCCACCCGTATTAGTACTAGCTGGGGTTGCGTTGCTTGACTTCAGTGATCGGACGAGCACTGGTGTGTCCTACGCTATAAGCCAGAGCCGTAACGGGGGTATGAAGCGCCTGTGGCAAGTGTCTAACTCTCGCCTCCCCATAACCCAATAATGGCAAAAACTTAAAAATTTTGAGCCCCAAATCCAGTTGCGCCTGTGGCGGACGCCTTCTTCGTCACGTCCTCGTTACGGCACTACAATAAGCCGCTCCCACTACGCACCGTTTTAGGTTCCTTTTCTGGTATGGCTTCGTAGGTAATTTACTGCTACATTATCATTATTTGTCATAGCTTTTTACTAGACCACGTAAGTAGCAAACATTCTGGCTGTTAAGTGTTAAGGCTGTTGAGCAGTGGTGATCAAGGGATCAGATTGAATTGATGATGTGCTGCTAACACTCTGAAGGAGGAAGTGAGATACTGACGCAGTTACAGTAGCTGCTACTACTACACTCTGTTTATGTGGTTTTGTTCATTAGTATCGTGTCCAGAAAACTAATATGAGCACCATTAGTGCGAACGTGAAGTACGTACGTAAGTGTACGGAATTTCAGTTGACCATACCGGAAGTTGTTTAGGAAATTCGAATGAGATCATTGGACGTGGGCAATAGCTAGTTTCGACACATTGACAAACAGGTCAGTGACTTGTTGGTTTGGAGCCAAGTTGACAATGTCGTTTGTTTTTGTGTTAGCAGGAAGTTGGAGACACGTTTGTGTGTCTTTTGGACGGTAATTGAATTGGTGCTGACAATCTTGCAACTATGAATGTTACCTCAAATTACAAAGGTGCGCAAACGTAGGATTTGTTAGAAGGGGGAGGGAAAAACTGACCTCGATTCTGTTTTTTTTTTTTGTTGGAGTTTAAGGTCCCGTCAACTACGAGGTCATTAGAGACCCGTCCACTGTGTAGGTCTGATGCATATACTGCACAGACACTACACTAATGCGACGATTATTGGGTATTAGCAGTACCCAGCTTTCCCGAGCGACCACCCATGTCAGTACTAACTGGGCTTGCCTTGCTTAACTTCAGTGATCAGACGAGAACTGGTGTGCCCAACGCAACTCGCCGCTCCCTCGATTCTGGTCCGGAATACAGTGACGTGACGAGGGCGTGGCGAAGAAGGCGCCCGCCACGGGCACAACTGCGTACGGGGCGCAAAACTTTTAAGTTTATTGCCATTATTGGGTTACGGGGAGGCGCAAGTTAGACACTTGCCACAGGCGCTTCATATCCCCGTTACCGCACTGCCGGAATAGGCCGTCATTAATGGTCGTTTTCATGAAGAATGCGTCAGCGACCACAACTGAAAATTCACAGTAATGACCCATTTCATTACTAATAGGCATCTACATCTTAACCCATCTCGGGTGGCTGTGTCTCTACTGACGGGGGCGGGCGGTGTAGGGACTGTGTGTCTACTAATGAGCGGCTGTATTGCGTTGGACACACCAGTTCTCGTCTAATCACTGAAGTTATGTTATGCCATGTTACACTAATGGGTTGGGGAGTAAGCCAAGCAGCCATAACAGGCCGAACCCTTAGGAGGCTGCTGCTTTGGGCCTTAATGACCATTGAAGTTGATGGGCCCTAAACCACAAACAAACTAGGAGGCTGCTCGCGGGAGATGAGGAGGTAGGTGTAGAGGATGTAGGAGAGGGGAAATTTGCAGCATCCAACGTTCTTTACCAACCACCCATTTTGGTACTAACGAGGGCTTGCGCTGCTTAACTTCAGTGATCTCATTAGAACTGGTGTGCCCAACGCAACTTGGCTGCACACGCTATACCACTAAAATTTAAAAATCGTCGCATAAGCGTAGTGTCTGTGCAGTTCCTGCATTAGAACTATGCAGTGGACGGAGCTCTAATGACCTTGTAGTTGAAGGGCCGTTAAACACCAACAAACAACAAAACAAAAAGGTGTCTACTAATATAGGGTTACCATACGTCGGCGTGCGGAAGATTCGTCCCCGATAATTCGTCCCCAGACAATTCGTCCCTGGGAAAATTCGTCCCTGATACAATTCGTCCCCACACAATTCGTCCCGAGGAAAATTCGTCCCCGACACTGACAACTACAATGCTGTTGTCCCTTACAAATTGTAGAATTCACTCATTTTTTTTCAATTGTTAATGCCGAATTGTAAATTTTAATTAACGAATTTTTAAGAATAATTAAAAAAATTTTTAAGAATAATTAAAAAATTTAAAAATCGCAGAATTTACTCAATTTTTTCCATTGTTAATGCCATATTGTTCACAGACTGTCGGGACTGTCACAGAATTGTCGGGGACAAACTGCTGGGGACGAATTTTCCCAGGGACGAATTGTCTGGGGACAAATTGTCGGGGACGAACTGTCGGGGACGAATTTTCCTAAAACCCCATACGTCTCACTAACCCGGGACATGTCCCGGTTTTGGGGTCTGTGTCCCATTGTCCCTATCCGATAGTCATTTGTCCCGGTCAATTTGAAACTGTTCGAGAATGATCCGCCATTGATCTCAACGTTTTTTTTTTGGTTCCTCTAAAATATTTTATCTCTCTCTCTGTCTCTCTTTGTCTCTCTCTCTGTGTCTCTCTCTGTCTCTCTCTGTCTCTCTCTCTATCTCTCTCTCTCTCTGTCTCTCTCTCTGTCTCTCTCTGTCTCTCTCTCTATCTCTCTCTCTCTCTGTCTCTCTCTCTCTCTCTGTCTCTCGCTCTCTCTCTGTCTCTCTCTCTGTCTCTCTCTCTCTCTGTCTCTCTCTCTGTCTCTCTCTCTCTGCGTGTGCGTGCGTGCTCCCTTTTTTGGCTCCTGTCACTTTCTTCTCCTACTTTTCCGTCCTGTCAACTTCTGTCTACCGCGTTATCTCTCTCTCTCCCTCCCTATCCCTCCCTCTTTCTCTGTATCTTGTGGCCGTCTACTGTGCTACTTCTATGTGTAAAACCTGTGCCATGGGCGGGGAAAGGGCGAAGTTAAGAAGCAGTTTCAGTAACCGAGGACTTAAATGAGCTACAAGAGTCAAAAGCGTTAGTATGATCTTGAAGAGCATAGTATAAGATGTGGCATAGTACCTTCATAGAGGATGATGGCTCATTTGCTGCAGTTTGAATGGGCATCATTTCAGAAAATGAAGGACTGAGTTAAAGAAACTGGGTGTTGCTCAACTGTAAACCGTCATGCTTGTTAAATTCGTGTAGGAGAGGGGGGGGTGGGAGGAAAGAGTAATTTAGTAAGAGTTTAATCTTCTATCTATTTCTCTCATCTGTTCATAATATACAAATTCCTTTAAAGATTGGTACGCTGACTAAGACGATGCGCACATCCCATAAACGTCCTTTGCTTCCAAAAAAAAAAAAATCTCGTGATGAGGTCAAAGACCTTTGTCGTTGCCTTCTTGTATGGCCACTATCATGAGAGGAATTTAATCATCATTGTACTTCAATGCTATTATAACAAATAATTAAAATATCTTTCAATCATAACCATCATCATCTTTTTCCTCATCTTCGCCCGAATAACACGTAAATGCCGTAGTAACAGGCATCTGGAAAGCTTCTTCTGTGGACACTTTAAATCAACAGAGAACTAAATGCATGATTAAAACAAGGATCAGAAAATTCCTACCTACTGTGATATCAAGAAATAAAAATGTTGCAAATTTTGCGTCTTTTAAGAAGGACGGCGTAGTGGTTAGCACGCTCGGCAACTGCGTCAGTAGTTTTAGGTTCGATACTGGACCGAGGTGGACCCGCCGCGGTGGCGTAGTGGTTAGCTCACTCGGCAACTACGCCAGTAGTTTTAGGTTCGATACTGGACCGTGGTGGGTCGGCTTCTTTCGGGCGAGAGAGAAGCCGCGAGTGTGCCTTCTTTCGGATGAGAAGTAAAACCGAGGTCCCGTGTGGGTGTACGATGGCGCTTGCACGTAAAAGAACCCTCTCTACTACGCAACGGGTTGATGAGGCAAAATTTCCAGGTGTAGGAGCTCGCCCCCTGGCGTCGGTAGCATTCCCCAACGAACACTAGACCGACCATAAATAAGCGTAGGGGTGCAGCTTTGGCCGGCAACCGGCTGCAGAAAAAACTATGACCAATATATCGCTCTTACGTTCATTCAGAGGGATAATATGGGTACCCGACCCTGCCATAGGCGGGAAAAGGGTTAGGAGTTGCTTTGCAAGAAGGAGGTAACCACAATGTGGGAACGAAAGGACCATTTTCAAAAGTTGTTTTGCATCTGTGATGTACAATTGGGAAGGACAGGAAAATGATGTTGTCGAACTCTCTGGGGGGAGGGCGGCATGCGGAAGGGTTATGACAGTGTTCCACGACAATGGGGATTGGCGAATTGCGTTAGACACAGCAGTTCTCGTCCGATGACTGAAGTTAAGCAACGCAACCCCAGCTAGTACTGACATGGGTGGCCGCTTGAGAAAATTGGGTACTGCTAATATCCAACAATCGTCGCGTTAGTGTAGTGTCTGTGCAGTCTCTGCACTAGAACTATGCAGTGGACGGGGCTCTAATGACCTTGTATTGGAATGGCCCTAAAACACCAACGAACAAACAATTTCACTTCCACGACAGGTAGTTTGGGAGGTAGTGGGACAAGTAGTTTGGGAGGTTCAGGATATGTATGATGGTACCATAGCCAGGGTAAGGACACCTTGGAGAAATACCTGGGAGCTTCCCAGTGAAGGTTAGGATACACCTGGTTCAGCACTAAGTGCATACCTTTTCATTCTGGTTCTGGACGAAGTACTGACGGGAGTAGGAGAATGGGCCCTTCAGTGCATGGTATTTGCTGACGATATTAGAAAACTTAGCGACTCCAGAGAACATGTAGAGGAGGGCTTAAACGGTATTAGAGGAGTGATAGAAAAAGGAGGGCTAAAGATAAACATGAAGAAGACGTGTTGGGAACAAGGGGACTTTCAATTGGGAAGGACGGGAAAATAATGGTGACGTACTCACTAGGGGTGAACTGGTGAAGAAGGTGCAAGAGGTAAAGTACTTCCAAACAATGGGGAGACAGACTGGAATGTGACCCATGGTATCAATGGGGGATAGTTGAAGTGGAGACCTGGGATCCAAGTGAAAGTGGAATCCTCGGTGATAGGAGGATCGCAATCAAATTGAAAGGGAAGTTTTGCAGGGCAGTGGTTAGGCCCGCTATGCTATATGGATCAGAGTGTTGGGCAGTGAGGAAGTGCCACGTCAATAGAATGCAGGCAGCCGATATGCGAATGCCTTCTTTGGGGAAGCGAATCTTTCGGGTGCAGAGAGCTGATAGAATTAGGAACGACTATATTAGAGGCAGCCTGGGAGTGGGGGACATCGCGGAGAAAATGAGGGAGAGTAGATTGAAGTGGTATGGACACGTAATGAGGAGAAGGGAGGAGCTCGTTAGGCCCATTACGGGAATGCAGGTGGTTTGAAGCGCCCGGGGCAGGGGGGGAGACCAAAGCAGACGTGGGAGCAAGTTGCCCGTAAGGATATAGTGAGAGATAGGCGGAGTGGTGGGTTAGAACCCCAGACCCGAACCCTGCAACAGGCGGAATAAGGGTATGATGATATCATTTTGATAACAGCACTGTATAATGCGTATTTCGGGAATTTGAATCAGTTCAGTAATTAGTCGTAGTTTTTGAATCCTCTCTTTCAAATAATTCATAGCACTTCCACTAGATGGCGAGCTACAGACAAAATGAGCGCGCGCATGGAAGACTGACTTCGAAATTAGAACATAAATCTACACTTTTTTTTTAGAATTTGCTGCGTAAGTAAAAGTATGGTCGTTTTTAAATTTATATACTGAATGAAAGCACAATATATTTTCTTTTATGGCTCAAGATTTCTAAGAAGAAGGAAATTCTATTGTAACATTTGTTTACGTTGTTAGTATTATGTAAATACGCTTAGATGCCAACAAGCAAACCACGGATTTCGTTCTATCGTAATTGACTTTCTTAAGTCATTCTCTCCCTCGTCCCAAAAAGAAAATCATGATTGTAAATGGTTGGGTTTTTTTATTTTTCGTGGTAAAAATCTAAATAGAGATTTTAATTTGGTCGTGGGGAATCGGATAAATGCTGTAGCTCAAACTGCCTTAATTAAGCGCGACGAACTAACTAAAGTGCACGCTCATACTCTGAGATTGCCTAAGGTTGGGCAATCAGATTTGGATGGAGCATTCCTTTAAATATAGTAGCTCGACCTTAATACCCATTGAGTTACGTAATGACCCAGGTGGGATTTTATAACTCGTTAATAGTAGATATGCTGGCCGTTCTTACCTGTTTCAAGACATCTGTGTCTTATTAAAGATTGAAATGTCTACCCACTTGTGACTTACAATAGGTTCAACTGCCTTTCTCTGCTCATCACTAGTGTTTATAGACATCTATGAATAAAATTTCATTCGATTTCCCATTCACAAGTTCCCAAAACGCTCTGCACATAGTCAATGTGTAAGCCACGTTTACGAAATTACTGTCAACTTTGGTAAATGATTCGAGAACGTACAAACCTCTTGAATTGGTGGTAAGTAGGTTCGATCCTACCTGGCACAAATGTATTCCTTGTGAGATTTGAAAGGGAGCGACTGTATTGCGTTGCACACACCATTTCTCGTCTGATCACTGAAATTAAGCGACGCAACCCCCATCTAGTACTAATGGGTGGCCGCTAATACCCAAAAATCGTTGCATCAGCGTAGTGTCTGTACAGTCTCTGCATTAGAACTACGCAGTGGACGGGGCTCTAATGAGCATTGTAGTCGAAGAGCCCTAAAACACCAACGAAATAAATAAAATAAAAAGTGGGATCTCAAATCCGCCTCCTCTCTTCGAATAAGTCGCATAATGTAAAATGTGTCAATCGTAAGTTTCAGGGATCCGTAAATATGGCAGATAGTTGAGAGAAAATGCTGTAAGAAATAACAGAGGGAAGTGAGTGAGGTCACATGGACAAATTATGAAGAGAGAAGAAGCTAGGAATGCAGGTCCTGGATATAAGATAGATTAGAAGAAGGCCTAAGAAAAGTTGGGAGCAAATGTGGCGTAAACAAGAATAAGAATTCGCAGACCCAACCCTTCTATAAACAGGATAAAAGTGAACTTCATTAACCCGACGACAAGTAATGATCTGTCAAGATTCGAAGAATAGTAAATAGTAAATTTTATTAAAGAGTAAATAATAAATTTTATTACAATTTCTTATTATCCCACGAGCTATAGATACGGAGATGAGGGGAAGCGGCAAATTGCGTTGGACACACCAGTTCTCGTTTGATCACTGAAGTTAAGCAGCGCAACCCCAGCTAGTAATGACATGGGTGGCCGCTTGGGAAAATGGGTACCGCTAGTATTCAAAAATCGTCGCATTAGTGTAGTGTCTGTGCAGTCTCTGCATTATAACTACGCAGTGGACGGGGCTCTAATGTCCTTCTAGTTGATGGGCCCTAAAACACCTTTTTTTGTTTGTTTGTTGGAGTTTAAGGTCCCGTCAACTACAAGGTCATTAGAGACCCGTCCACTGTATAGTTCTGATGCAGAGACTGCACAGACACTACACTAATGCGACGATTATTGGTTATTAGCAGTACCCAGCTTTCTCGAGTGACCACCCATGTCAGTACTAACTGGGCTTGCGTTGCTTAACTTCAGTGCTCAGACGAGAACTGGTGTGTCCAACGCAACTCGCCGCTCCCCCTAAAACACCAACAAGCAATGACAGAGATGAGGCATCTATCATTTTGGCGTGTGTTGTGATGATACACCGTATGAAAAGGTAAGCGTGATATACGTGACAAATCGCAAGTTACAAGAAGTCTACAATGTTTATTTAATTATTAATTTTTTAATTTTTCGTTATCATTCCTCAGTTTCTGCATAACAAGCAATTTCTGACACACTAGTGCATCCAGCACCGCCATTGGGACAGTTTTTCTACAGTAGAAAAAAGATTGGTGCCTTTTGTATTTATGGACGTAAGGATATGTGAATCTAGACAGACGGCAATGAAAATATTACATATCATCCAGTTCCATTTCCTTGCCTTACATGTCTGTCTGTAAATAACTCAATTTTTTTTTCACTAACGTTATTGTAATTCGAGAATAATCATAGTAGTAGCTCCCAAAATGTGCCATTTTATATCCAAGGAGATTGCAGAGTCGGATGGTAGGCAACCTGAGACAACAGCTGAACAGATGAGATGAAGTAAGTGGGACACTGACAGATGGATACCACTTTGGTTTGCAGCTTAAATTTTGTAACTTATCTTGTTCATTTAGTTGAGGTCGTACTTTTTTTTAATACTAATAAATAAAGTAATTTAAATAAGTAATAATGGAAATTTTTTTTCTTTATTATAGAGAATTGTATTACGACAATGGTCCTTGGTAGTCACTTGGTCCTCAATATAAGGTAACAATTTTATCTTATGCTACTTTTCAAACTGTATACCCATTACTGCATGTAGGTATCAGTGTGATCCTAGAAACCTTTTTATGGTAACTTAAATCTTGAATGTCATTAACTGCAATGCCGATTTTGGCTTTATACTGATTATCTGTAGTTTCCTACGGTTATTTTTTTTCTCGTGCCACAGATTCAGGACTTAATTTAATTCCAGATTTAGTTCCTAATAATATATTCCTTACTAGCGTATGATTGTGATCTTCATTTAAAAGTAAACGTTTACAGAGATGAGGTATTCGTCCGTGGAAATTTCCGTTACAAAGAGTCAATGACCCAGATTCGATTCAATCTACGGTAATGGTTTTTAAGGATGGCAGAGGAAAGATAATGAATATTCAATAACAAATTGGGGACCCTGGATTAAGTAAAAATACCCTAATGTGGTAGCTGGTCGTCCTCTTAGTGTCTTTGATTGACTTGTTGACTTTGAAAATTTTTACATTGTACTGTTTTTACTGTTCATTTGTTTCGACTGTCAGTCACGTTTAAATTTCTAGTATTCAATTTCAATAATTTTATTATTTTTTAACAATTGGGTTGAATGAGTGTTGGGCAGTGAGGAAGAGTCACGCCACTAGAATGCAAGTAGCCCAGATGCGAATGCAGCGGTACATGAGTTGGGTGTCGAGAGCTGATAGAATTAGGAATGAGTACATTAGAGGTAACCTGGGGATGGTGGGCATCGCTGAATAAAATGAGGGAGAATAGGTTGAAGTGGTATGGACTCGCCATGAGAAGAGGGGAGGGGGAGCTCGTTAGGTCCATTTCAGGAATGCCGGTGGTCGGAAGCACCCGGGGCAAGGGGAGACCGAAGCAGACGTGGGAGCAGGTTGTCCGTAAGGACCCGCAGACCCGACCCTGCCACAGGCGGGATAAGGGTTTTATGATGATGATGATGATTACACTGGAGTTGAATTCTAAGGGCTAGTGACAACCAAATTGAACTGTCAAGTAGCACATGCACTGAATGCACCTATGCGATTCTGCTTTGATCCTGGGGTGGATTTAGCTTTTACTGGCAGCGCCTGCTCTAGCACTTATGCCGCCCCGGACAAAAAGACAAATTGCCGCCCCTTGAAGCAGCGCTCTGTTCGCGTGCTCTGTTCTCACACTTCCAGCCAAAATGGCGCCCTGGACAAATGTCCGGGTTGCCCCCTTAGAGTGGGCCCTGTTACTGGAACTTTTTGCCTTCCTGTGCCTCCTGTACCTTCCTCTCCCCTCTGCACAAAAAATGATAGCTTTAATGAGAAGCTTTGTCACCTTCGCCCATCCATTTCGAAATTTCATAGTACTGTTGTTTAAGGTCCCGTCAACTACAAGGTCATTAGAGACCCGTCCACTGCATAGTTCTAATGCATATACTGCACAGACACTACACAACTGCGACGATTATTGGGTATTAGCAGTACCCAGCTTTCCCGAGCGACCACCCATGTCAGTGCTAACTGGGCTTGCGTTGCTTAACTTCAGTGATCAGACGAGAACTGGTGTGTCCAACGCAACTCTCCGCTCCCGCGTAGTACTGTATTCAGTACACTTATACAATATAATGATTCGACATTTGAGATTATTTTTTTTTTTTTTGCAAATATTGGCAAAGATGAGGTTTCCGTTGATTTGAGTAACATGAATGTAATGAAGCTTTTCTACAAGAGGTCCACTCAAATGTTTTCCGATCCATGACCTGTTTTCCTGTCTTCTTCGACCATTTTTGCCCTGTTTTCCTGTCGTTTCCTCATCCGTAAAGACGAGCCAGTTTTTTTGCTTCCTATTTCTATTCAAGGCATAAATCAAGTTGCCTGTTATTTACAGGTGGCGTATCCTGCCTCTCTTCCTTATTAAAATGTTGATTTTCGGCGATTGGCAAGTATCCGCAGTGACTACGGTTAGTGGCCAACGTTTGATACGTGTGATGCTTAGTAAGCACTTAACATACATATTGAAAGCTATGAGTAGGCGCTACTCAGGCGGCACTTTGCTGGACGCATCTGTGTGTGTGTGTGTGAACCTGATCGGAGAAGAGAATTTAGGTTTCGAGGTCTTATATAGGATTGCAAAAGAGGGTCCTTAAGAAGGTTCTTAGCAGAGTGCTGTTGATCATAACAAATAGTAATCAGACTAGCGATCATGCACTACCCCAGAAGTACTATACTTGAAATATTAGGCCCCTTCGACCACGCCCTTACGTCATCCTATCGCTTTAATGTCTAGCTATTTGACTAGAATAAGTGCAATGTGCCCTTTGGCGACTACACAGTTCCTAAAACCAAGATAGTTGCTGCTCGCTGTAGAGTGTGTCTCTGATGTAGGTTCGGACCCTGAGGGAATTAGTAAGATGCGGTAGTTGCTAGGGTGTTTTCTTATGAAACCAAGTGAGTAAATTGCTGTCGTCATCATACTGCTGTTGTAAGCAAATCACTGTCGCCGGTGGGCTAGGGAGGTAGGAGATTTTGAATGAAGATAGGACGAGGGGAAAGTCCTTGGGACAGCCATTTGTAAATCTCTCGACCCCCATTTATCCCTTCTATATTGCACTTAACGCCTTTTTTTTTTCTTCCGGTGACCTAGAAGATAAAAAAGCGATCGACATAGATTCGGACTGTGGACAAAAATATGTAGGCGACATTTATTGGCAGCTGTTTATTTCTCAAGAGTGATGTGGTAAGTTGAAGGATGCAGCGAAATTTTTATCTCATTTTCTCTGTCACCCTCCTTTTTTTGTCCAGCAGAAGATGTTAACCATTGTTTAATGTCTCTGTTTAGGATGTTCTGCGTGCCTATCAGATGGACGCCGACAATCACCATTTTCTGATGTTCCAAATGCTGAATTTGGGAGATTTGTATAAGGTAGGATGCTTCGGTGGCGTAGAAGGTAGCGTGCTCGGTTTACTGCGTCAGTAGTTCCAGGGTTCGATACTGGATCTACAGAAAGTGGTCCCGAATGCGCCGGATGGAAAGTCAAGCCGGTGCCCTACCGTGTAATGTGTACGAATGCCATTTGAACGTATAGAACCCCCCCCCCTCTCTACTATGCAACGGATAGATGACGTTAAATTCCCAGGTGTAAGAGCTGAGTGGACTGCCCCAACGAACAGTAGACCGACGATCAATAAGCATAGGGGTTGTAGCTTTGGTCGGCAACCGACTGCGGAAAAACACTGTCCAATGGATCACCCTTGTGTCCATTGAGAGGGACAAGATGGGTACCCCACCCTGCCATAGGCGGGAAAAGGGTGTGGAGTTGCTTGCTTTGTTCATAAAGTAGGGTGATGATATCTATGAGATTGATATGGTATGATAATTCACACCCGTGGTTAGTTACACGTGTCTGTTTTAGTTGGAAGAGGAATGGGGTACTGCTACCATCTCACTCTCACCCTTTTCCTCTCAATGGTCTTGGCCTTGGGTCAAATTTCAGAGATAATTTGAAACATGATTTGTTCAGCCGTTCGTCCAGGCGTTTAATTTGGAGGAATGTTTATTGGGATTTTGGTTGTTGTTGTTGTTGGTGCTGCTGCAGTCATGTTGTTGTGTACGCGGCACAGTACGCCGGATAAAAAAAAATCAAAATTTCAGAGAATTCCATCAAAATGATGTGGGTGAACATTGCAGAGCTGAAAGAGAGAGAGATTTTGAAATAGACGTCGATTTTAAAGAGGATAGGGAATTTAAATTCTCTGCTGTCATTACATACCGTTTTAAATCGATCTAATGTTGAATTTATTGAATCGTAAATATCGACAACAGTTTACTCCTAGTTTTACCGCCACCTGCTGTGTAGTTTTCTGCCCTGCCTTATACTTTTATGCCCTGCACTCTGCTTTTCTCTCATTTCCTTTTCTCTTTCTTCTACAAAAGTGCACTTTGAAGTGCAAAAATAATGCTCTCACACTCTGGGGTGTTCGCCCTAATAGTATCTGGAAAGTATTTATGTATTTCTGCCTGGCGTACGACCTTGTCTAGCTAACTCTGTGACCTTCCATTACCTTTTTACTATTTTTACTTCGAGGTGTAAACAAATGCAACCGGTAGATGAGGCAAAGTTCCCAGGTGTAGGAGCTGTCCCCCTGGCGTCAGTGGAGTGCTTCAACGAACAGTAGACCAACGATGAATAAGCATAGGGGTTGCAGTTGTGGTCTGTTGCCGGTTGCAGAAAAATACCGTCCAATAGATCACCTGTGTATCCATTCAGAGGGCCAAGATAGGTACCCGACCCTGCCATAGGCATTTTTTTTTTACTTCAGGCTGGCCTTTTTGTCGCCAACAGGCGCAGATATTATCTATTGGTCTGGTTTATTATGTTATTTCAACCGGCCTGATAGTATATTGTCCTGTGGCGCAGAGGTAGTGGGAGCGGCGAGTTGCGTTGGACACACCAGTTCTCGTCTGATCACTGAAGTTAAGCAACGCAAGCCCAGTTAGTACTGACATGGGTGGTCGCTCGGGAAAGCTGGGTACTGCTAATACCCAATAATCGTCGCATTAGTGTAGTGTCTGTGCAGTCTGTGCATTAGAACTATGCAGTGGACGGGTCTCTAATGACCTCGTAGTTGACGGGACCTTAAACACCAACAAACAACAACAACAACGCAGAGGTAGCGTGCTGGCCTAATGCCTTAATGGTTTCAGACTTGATCCTCGACGAAGGTGGTTTGACTAGGTCATCAGTGCGTCTAACCTGTGTAGGAACTCGACCCCTGGCCTAGGTGCAGTAGTGCCCCAAGGAAGAGAATTAGGTCGACGATAAATAAACATAGGAATTACAGCATTATGTAGGCAGCCGGCTGCCTAAAACTGCCCAACAGATCGCTTATGAGTCCCAGTGGGCCAAAAATGGACACCCGACTGTGCTATAGTTGGGGGTTGGTACGTGCGCTACGTAGTAAGGGATTGGCATGTGCAGGTAGCTTGTTAGGGCTTTCGCCTTTGCCAGGAACGAACCTGCAACAAGCGAATTCATCAAAGCGGTAAATCAGGGGATTTATTGCCATGAAGAATGGATTCTTTGGCGTTAAGAGGTATCAGCTTCTCATGCGAGGAAAGCGGCTTCCTTCTTCTGTCCGAAAAAAAAACCCCGTCCATTATCCAAATTGCGATCGAAATATCAAGAGTCAAACATGTTTGTAACTGAGCTAGCTAGCTAGGCGGGCTATGTTTAGGAATGAGGCTCAGGTACATCTGATCATTGTCTCCTTTTGTCCTCTACATTGAGTCATATCCTGCCTACCCATTTTTTTTATGTGCTGCTCTCACACCTTTACGCTTGCTTCCTCCTCTACCTTAATCCTGTGACTTTCTGTCCAGCCCCGTATCCCAACAACACGCAACCCTCTGTTGCTTTCTTTTCTCCCTCTAAGTTTGTTTGGTCTCTTGCTCTCGTTTTGAATGTCGTAGGCTGTTGCTTTCCTTTATTCTTTACTACAACTCCTTCTCATCGTCACCATTCTTCATCAGTCCCACCGTTTGCTCTCTTTCTCCTTCTCTCACTATCTCCCTCTCCATCTCCCATTCTCTTTCTCTCCGCCCTCACTCTCTCTCTCCCTCTCTCCTTCCACTCACTCATCTTCTCCCACTCTCTTTCTGCCACTCTGTCCTTCTCCCATTCTCTTTCTCTCCCTTTCTCACTCATTCTCTCCTCATACTCCCTCCCTTCCTTCTCACACTCTCCTTCTCCCATTCTCTCTCTCTCCCTCACTCTTCTTCTCTATTCCTCTCCCACCCTCACCCTCTCCTCCCTCCTCCCCAATGTACTCTCCTTCCCTCTTCCCTCTCCTTCCCTTTTCCCTCTCCTTCCCTTTTCCCTCTCCTTCCCTCTTCCCTCTCCTTCTGAGGGGATCTTTACTGACACCTCGTCGTCGTCGTCGTCGACTCGTTTTCTGACACAAAAGTCTTCTCTGAAGCAAATGAGCGCCAATTGGAGATAAAAGGCATCGAAAAACCCCGGTTGTGAGATCTATTTTGGGAATTTAAAGATAAAAACGCCGCGAATTTTGTGGGGAAGAAATAAAAGCAGTGCAGAAACGCGGAAAATGAGGCTGATCGTTGCTAAATGCAGATCAGCATCAAATTCTCTGCTGCCTGGACGAAGAGGTTGGGAGGAAATGCGAATAGGCAGCGGGTTGGGGGAGATGGGTGGGTGAAAAATATCTAAAATGGTGTTGTTAAGGAAATAGTATAGGCTGAAAGATTGTGGAAGGGGAGACAGAGAGAGAGCACCCCCTTGTTATCCATCTGTCTCGTTTCTTAGAGATCCAATAACGGTTAGGTGCTGAAAGGGTTAAGGCTTACCGATTTCTCTTTTGGCATATATATTATACACTTGTCGAAGGTCAACATGACGAATAAACGATGCGTTAAAAGAAATTAAGCCAGAGGCCAGAGGGTTGGGTTATATGCAGAGATCAGAAATTTATTTACCGACGGTTATTTTTTCTTTTTTATCCCGGAAATTGTACGGTATTTAAAGTAATATTCCTTTCAGCACCCAAAATGAAACAGTGACCTAGACAAGGATTGAGTTATTGGGCTGTTAAATGTCGACTTGTCTCAGGTTTGCGCGGCCTGTGCTTGAAGATAAGCACCTCTGCTGAAGAATTTTGTCGGTTTCCCAGTTTGTTTATTGCGTTGTTTAACGTCGGTTTCTGAGCTCTAAAGACAATTTACTGGCCTTTGCATGTTGCCAGTTAGTATACCGGGTTCCCGTCTGGGAAAGGCAGATGAACTTAGTTTCTCTCTCTCTCTCTCTTGTCTGGATCGATTCAATTTGTATTATGATACTGCATTTAATTACTGGGATTGAACCTGTGTGCTCTTCTTTTCCTTTTAAAAAGGGCTTTTTTTATACTTACAGGACTTTATTACTCATTTCAACGGAGGTTGTACTGGTTGGTAGCATTCTAAGAGCGGTTGTATTGCGTTGGACACCAGTTCTCGTCTGGTCACTGAAATTAAGCAACGCTACCCCTGCTAGTAGGGAGCGGCGAATTGCGTTGGACACACCAGTTCTCGTCTGATCACTGAAGTTAAGCAGCGCAACCCCAGCTAGTACTGACATGGGTGGCTGCTTGGGAAAATGGGTACTGCTGATACCCAAAAATCGTCGATAGTGTAGTTTCTGCGCAGTCTCTCTGCATTAGAACTACGCAGTTGACGGGACTCTACTGACCACTGTAGTTGAAGGGCCCTAAAACACCAACAAACAACAACAACAACCGAGCTAGTACTAGTATGGGTGACCGCATGGGAACACTGGGTACTGCTAAAACGCAAAAATCGTCTGAACGACGTAGTGTCTGTGCAGACTCCGCATTAGAAGAACACAGTGGACGGGGCTCTAATGACCATTGTAGTTGAAGGGCCCTAAAATACTCAACGAAACAGAAGAAAACTCTCCCTCTCTCCTCTTTCTCCCCTTCCGTCTCTCTCCTCTTCCTCCCCTCTCTTCCGTCTTTCTTCCGTCTCTCGTGGGAGCGACTGTATTGCGGTGGACGCACCAGTTCTCGTCTGATTACTGAAGTTAAGTAACGCAACCTCAGCTAGTACTGACATGGGTGGCCGCTTGGGACAAGTGGGAACTGTTAATACCCAAAAGTGGTCGCATTAGTGTAGTGTCTGTGCAGACTCTGCATTAGAACTACGCAGTGGACGGGGCTCTAATGACCTTGTAGTTGAAGGGCCTTAAAACACCAACGAAACGAAAAAGGTAGTATTTTCTTCACCGCGATACAAAATCATCGTGCATACTGCAGGGCCTTGTTCGTAGGATATTTCCCCCTGGGGTTTTTGATTACAGGTTCAATTCCTTGCGTCAGTGGTTTTTTTTTTTTTAAAAAAAAAAAAGGAAACTGTACTGTGTCCCGGATGAGAAAAATACTAAGCACTTTTCCCTACAGTGTGAACGATGCAACCCACACCGTGCATGCAGTTCAATATTGTAGATCAGCATAAATTACCATGTGTAGGAGTTCGCCTCCCGGCGTCGGTACTTGATGTGTTCCCCTTCATTCATTCTTCTTTGCGTGTTACACGGCACTCAGTTCTCTCACTTTTTCTAGTGCTATCTTTCTTGATGTAAATTATAATAACATTTCCAACAAGCTCTGCTGGTTGATTGGGTGCTGAATTTCGACTGTTGAATTGCAATTGTCCGATGACGTCACGGCCTACTCATTACTGAGCCGCCGCTACCGAATTTCAATTTATTTTTCGATGTAATTTGCATATTAGATACCATTTGAGCGGTTCTTGGTGCAATAATAACATGGACGTTAGTAAACCGAGGTAGTTAAGTGTCCTATATTTTTCTCTTCTTCATGCCTCTCCCTTTTTTTTTTATTATAAATTGAGTAATTTCGTTTTGAATATTCAAAATGGTTTTTAGGGATATGGGCCGACGACTGAAGGCGGGACCAGGTGAAGTGAGGTAATGTACTGTAATTTTGATTTTGTTGATTGCGGAAGCGTTATTTTATTACATATTTGCCTCCTTCTCTCTCTCCTACTAACTATCTCTCCCCGCCTCTATCCTGCTCCCTCTCTCTCGGGAGCGGCGAGTTGCGTTGGACACACCAGTTCTCGTCTGATCACTGAAGTTAAGCAACGCAAGCCCAGTTAGTACTGACATGGGTGGTCGCTCGGGAAAGCTGGGTACTGCTAATACCCAATAATCGTCGCATTAGTGTAGTGTCTGTGCAGCATATGCATTAGAACTATACAGTGGACGGGTCTCTAATGACCTCGTAGTTGACGGGACCTTAAACTCCAACAAACAACAAAAAAAACAAATCCCTCTCTCTCCCTGTCTCACTCCTGCTCGCTATCTCTCCCAGCCTCTCCCCGCCTCTCTCCTGTTCTCTATCTCTCCCCGTCTCTCTCCTGCTCTCTATCTCTCTCCGCCTCGAGGGAGCGGCAAATTGCGTTGGATACACCAGTTCACGTCTGATCACTGAAGTTAAGCAACGCAATCCCAGTTAGTACTGACATGGGTGGCTGCTTGGGAAGACTGGGTACCGCTAGTATCCAAAAATCGTCGCACTAGTGTAGTGTCTGTGCAGCCTGTGGATCAGAACTACACAGTGGACGGGGCTGTAATGACCTTGTAGTTGAAGGGCTCTAAAACACCAACAAATGGAAAAAAAATCGCCCCACCTCTATCCTGCTCTATCTCTCCCCGCCTCTATCCTGCTCTATCTCT
>JAAFCE010005724.1:19237858-19248785 GCA_013389805.1 Trigoniulus corallinus | reverse complement strand
CTCCCCCTCCCTTCTCTCTTCTCCGCTCCTCCTCTCTATCACCTCTATTCCCCCTCCTCTCACCTCTATTCCCCCTCTCTCACCTGTATTCCCCCTCTCTCTCATTTCTACATTCCCCCTTTCATTCCTCTGCTCCTCCCTCTCTCATACTTCCGCTCTCCCCCCCTCTCTCTCTCTCTCCATCCGCTCCTCCTCTCTTTCCCTTGTCTGTCGCCTTGCTTGTTTTCCTCCCTTGTTTCTAAAAAAAAGGCAGACGGGGATTCAAAATGTTTGGCGAGGCTATGGATGCTTGAGAGGGAGGCAGAGGGGGTTGCTAGTTAAATGCCATTTATGAGAAATTCAGAATGTGATTTGAATGTTGTCAATTTATGTAGATTGGGTACAGAAAGATGTCAGCTGAACGAAAATGCAATTTGACACATTATGTTGGCGCCTAGGCACAATTGAATTTAAGAGTTGAACACCGAGTGGGACAGCAGTTGAAGGACGTGAAGTCACTGACTGACTTAAGAGAGGACCAGGCGGGACTTGAGAGGATGAGACGGAATAGGGAGGAGATTGGAGATGAAATGCAGGGTGGTGCATAGTCATTATCAGTTTAGACAGTCGAGAGATAAGGCACATTGCTCACCTAGTTACTTACCTGTAATGACCTCTCTTTCTTCCTTCTTCTGAGTGAAAAACTGAGAAGAAACTGAGCTGTGATGGCCTGTTGAACTCGTGATTAGATGGTTGCATGCTCCATCCTGGGGGGGAGGGAACCCCAATTCTACCGTTAGACCTGCCGAATGTCACAGCTTCACCTTTTTCCGCCTATGGCAAGGTGCCCCTTGCCACCCTCCCCCTCATCCACCTCGTATCTTTCTCTCCGTTTTTCGTGAAGCGCTCCTAATGTTTTCCTAGTTGCCCTAATTACCTTGCACCTATACCCTTTTACTCTGTTATAGTGG
The DNA here is from genome assembly GCA_013389805.1 of Trigoniulus corallinus. Taxonomy (NCBI): domain Eukaryota; kingdom Metazoa; phylum Arthropoda; class Diplopoda; order Spirobolida; family Trigoniulidae; genus Trigoniulus; species Trigoniulus corallinus. The sequence goes on along the minus strand of JAAFCE010005724.1, from coordinate 19,247,835 downwards.
CTCTCTGTATGAAATAGAGGCTTGACAGGATCAAAACCTTGAGCGGAACCTGAGCGGCTACACTGACTTAATGAGGTGTCACGAAGTGTAGCGGTTTACTGGAGAGAGCCCTACACAAAAAATCAGTCCATCTGATAAAATTATTATTTTTGGTAACGCCGGGACTCGATTACATGTTAAGGCTTTCAGTCGTTGGGGGAGGGGGGCTTATTTAACATAGACCTATCACTTAATATTACTCATTACTAATATAAAGGAAGGGAGTGGTCTTTCTCACCTGGGAATTCATCAGCAGTTGTATCCGTTTTTTTTTTGCGCTTAAAAAAGGGGGTTATTTAGTGTGTAGGTAGCATTACAGAGAAAGAAACCACCGGCTTCTAACCAGGATCGAGCCTATAACCGCACACAAGGGTTCATGCGGTCCATCAACATGAGTTCAGTTACCTACGTGAAGGGCGAGTTCCTACACACGTGGAAATTTCGCCTTTTTTCCCCCTATTCAACAAGGACAGGCTGTGGTTTGTTCTCCCAAAGAAACCAATCAGGGACAACGCCTATAATCGTAAGTTCAAGGGCCCTACATCTAACTAATTGACCTCCCGAGAGGTTTACGGGCGTCCAATGTGATGTAACTTATACCTCAGGAAGGCACCTGACAGGCGACCTGGAAGCCAGAACACAGAGGGACACGGGCTGTGAGGTTCATTCCAGACTTTAGGTCGTGGGTTGGGAGTGGCGCGGAGAGAGATTGGGTACTACTTCACCCAGGCACAGGTACTACGGCGCCTACCTGCACAAGGTAGGAAAAGCGAATTCCTCAAAGTGCTTGTTCTGCCTAGATGTGGACCACGACGCCCATCACACATTCTTCGCCTGTGGCAGATGGATCACGTGGCCCACAGCGTTGAAGGCGAACCTGGGTTACCTGGCCCCTGACATCATCCTTATCACCATGCTGGGAGGAGCGGGCTGTATTGCGTTGGACACACCAGTTCTCGTCTGATCACTGAAGATAAGCAACGCAACACCAGTTAGTACTGACATGGGTGGTCGCTTGGGAAAACTGGGTATCGCTAGTATCCAAAACTCGTCGCAGTTAGCGTAGTGTCTGTGCAGTCCCTGCATCAGAACTACACAGTGGACGGGTCTCTAATGACCTTGTAGTTGAAGGGTCCTAAAACACCAACAAAAAAACAATGTGCAATTCCTGCATTAGAACTACTTAGTGGACGGGGTACTAGTGATCTCGTAGTTGAGGGGCCCTTAATTAAACGCCGACAAAACAAACAGAAACCATACTGGGTGAGGGGGCCTGGAACATGGTCGCCCCGTATGTCGGGGATATACTTCGTTGTTGTTTGTTGAAGTTTAAGGTCCAGTCAACTACGAGGTCATTAGAGACCCGTCCACAGTATAGTTCTAATGCATATACTGCACAGACACTACACTAATGCGACGATTATTGGGTATTAGCAGTACCCAGCTTTCCCGAGCGACCACCCATGTCAGTACTAACTGGGCTTGCGTTGCTTAACTTCAGTGATCAGACGAGAACTGGTGTGTCCAACGCAACTCGCCGCTCTGATATACTTCGTTTAAAGAGTGACAAGGACCAAGACATAACCCAGGCTCATGCTGAGCGGTTCCGGGCTAGCGTCCAGAAGACCATGATAGGTGTTTTAGTCGGGAGTCCGACAGACACTCAGTGCGCAGTTTTGATGTGAAGGACGCGAGGAGAGAAAGGAGAGGAGGAACTCAATGATTACGTCATTAGGGGGGATCCATAAATCGTCGAAAATTGTTCTGGCCCCGTTGCAATTGCGCAGAAGATTAGGGTTTGTGTTGACCATTTCGCTGCACCTTACACTCCACCCATTGGTGGAATTTTCATTTGGTTCGGGCTATCATCTGTTTATTCTCCTCCTCGACTCCAAATTACCTGCTACAAATTACTTCATTTTATTTTCAAGCTCAACAATAAATTTCTGTCCTCCGTTTGTTCTTGACCTTCCGGTGACCCTGGTCTCTCACGTACTCTTAATTTTTTTTTAAAGAAACTACTGAAACCAATATCGAAATGTAGAACCTCTTCTGCTTAATTGAGTTTGTGGATTGAATGTCCAAATATATCGTTGTAAGAAAAGGCCTATATGGAAATGATGACGTTTGTATTTGGAGTGTAATAGGGACTCGAAAGGAGTCCGTAATTTTCTTCTTTATTACCACTTAAAGGTGACCATTTCTTTGATGCATTACAATGTAATTTCTTTTTCAACGAGTTTTGTTTGTGGCCTGCTTAAAATCTTATTTCTTTTCCAGAAATTGCTGCCATTCAGAAAGGAAACACCGCCTCGGTGGCAGAAGCGGCTTATTGCGTTGAACACGCCAGTTCTCGTCCTGATCACGAGGAGCGGCGAATTGCGTTGGACACACCAGTTCTCATTTGATCACGGAAGTTAAGCAGCGCAACCCCAGCTAGTACTAACATGGGTGGCCGATTGGGAAAACTGGGTACTGCTAATACCCAAAAATCGTCGCATTAGTGTAGTGTCTGTTGCAGTCTCTGCATCAGAACTATGCTGTGGACGGGGCTCTAATGACCTTTGTAGTTGAAGGGCCCTAAAACACCAACAAATCGTCCTGATCACCGAAGTTAAGCAACGCAACCCCAGCTAGTACTAACATGGGTGGCCACCTGAGAAAACTGGGTACCGCTAATACCACTAAAAATCGTCGCATTAGTGTAGGGTCTGTGCAGTCTCTGCATTAGAACTACGCAGTGGACGGGGCTCTAATGACCTTGTAGTTCAAGGACCCTAAAAGACCAACAAACAAACAATATGCAGTTCCGGCATTAGAACTACTTAATGGACGGGATTCTAGTGACCTCGTAGTTGAAGGGCCCTTAATTAAACGCCGACCAAAAAAAAAAGCCCAAACACCATACTGGGTGAGGGACGCCTGGAGATAGCGCACGTGGCGCAGAAGATAGCGTGTCGATTACTGCGCCAGTGGTTCCAGATTCGACACTGAATCGAGGTGGGTTGGCTGCTTTCGGACGAGAGTTGCCCCGAGTGCGCCTTCCTTCGGATGAGAAGTAAACCTGAGGTCCCGTGTGGTGTACTCAGTTGTACCTAAAAGAGCCCGTTCCAGGCCTACTATGCAACGGGTTGGGTTGTTGGTGTTTTAGGGCCCTTCAACTGCAAGGTCATTAGAACCCCGTCCATTGCGTAGTTCTAATGCAGAGACTGCACACACGCACACTACATTAATACGACGAGTATACCCAGTGTTCCCAAGCAACCACCCATGTTAGTACTAGTTGGGGTTGGGTTGCTTCATTTCAGTGATTAGACGAGAACTGGTGTGTCCAACGCAATGAGCCGCTTCCTATGCAACGGGAAGATGAGGCAAAGTGTGCAGGTGTAGCAGCTCGCCCTCCTTGGCTGGCATCATTGCGAGAAGAGTGCCCCACCAAACAGTAGACGGGCGATAAGTGTAGAGGTTGCAACTTTGGTCTGCAGCCGGCTGCGGAAAAATACCGTTCAATAGATCGCTCATGTGTCCATTCAGTGGGATATAGATGTGGACCCGACCCTACGATATGCGGGAAAGGGGGTAGTAGTTGCTTTTTTTTGCTGGCATTGAAAGAAGAAATGACCAACATACTTTTAAAGAAACCCAGTCTTTCTGCTATATCGCAATTGTTGGAATGTGATCTGGGTTTTGTTTGTTTTGTTGGTGTTTGAGGACCCTTCAACAACAAGGTCCTTAGAGCCCCCCCCCCCGTCCACTGCGTAGTTCTAACGCAGAGACTGCACAGACACTACACTAATGCGACGATTTTTGGGTATTAGCAGTACCCAGTGTTCCCAAGCGGCCAACCCATGTTACTACTAGTTGGGATTGCGTTGCTTAACTTCGGTGACAAGACGAGAACTGGTGGGCCCAACGCAATACAGCCGCTCCCTTCATCTGCAGCAACACAGGATGGAAGCGTTTAGGAGTGGCGAATTGCGTTGGACACACCAGTTCTCGTGTGATCACTGAAGTTAAGCAACGCAATCCCAGCTAGTACTGACATGGGTGGCCGCTTGGGAAAACTGGGTACCGCTAGTATCCAAAAATCGTCGCATTAGTGTAGTGTCTGTGCAGTCTCTGCATCAGAACTATGCTGTGGCCGGGGCTCTAATGACCTTGTAGTTGAAGGGCCCTAAAACACCAACAAACAAACAATGGAAGCCTTACTAGAGATTCCGGTATTAAAATATTACTAGAATTAGGTGCCATTTTATCGGATTTTCTTTATTCAAAATTACAAACTGAAAGTTAAAAACAAAAAAAAATTAATATTATTTTTAGTTCATAATTACGCTTTTCAAATATACATATCAAGGTTGAATAAATGAAAGCATAAAGGAACGTTTTTGGAAGGTTTTGCAGTCGACGCCGTTGTTGTAGCCTGACGTCATCGGTAGAATGTTGCGCGAGACGTGCTGCACGCGCTACAAACTCTGACGAGCTGTTCTTTAGAAGACGAAGAAGGACATTACTACTTTTAACAAGAAAATACAATTACGAATTATCATAATTTGTGAGTAGCAATAAACATTTTTCCCTTAATTTTTTCAAATGTCATAAGGATTTTTGTTCCACGTAATATAGACTGACTACTAAGAAACACGACAGGTAAATTACGGCTGCACAATTTGGAAATTGAAATCAAAATGGAACGAAAGCTTTATGATTCGAAAAATGTCATTATTGTAATTGAAGAGGTAACAACAACAACAGAAACGTTACTAACATTCATGCTAGCAATGGTAATTTTTAATTCACATCACTAAAAATTTAATTAAACGATGAAGAACAATAAGGTTGGCAAAGTTAATTTTCCTTTAGTGTAATCATTACACGAGAAAATGTTTTTAATTTCTGTTTAATGAAAACCGGGCATGAACTAAGCGCAATTTTTTCCAAGTGGTTTATGGATGATCCCCAGTCGTAGTCGGCCGTTCTATTGTTAGCCACGCCCATTTCCTATTTGTCTCAATGGAAATACGAACTCTAACGGCTTTATATCGGTAATTTTGCAAGCAGCAATCTAATGTTTTTCGTTAAACGTAATCATATATATATATAAAAATAGATTTCTCGCATTGAAATACGTAGCTCTCTATTTTCGTATCCTCATTTCAGTTATATAGAACGAAGAACTAAAAGAAGAAATGCATCGAATTCGAAGCTTTATATTGGCTCCCTCTGATGCCCAACACCGGAAACGGACTTCTTACTGGGTTAAAACAATAGGAAATGAATTCAGGTGGGATTTACACAATTAGGATCGAACTTTTAACACCTCCGTCACAAAGCTGGTCAGTTCCATTCGTACAAATTTCAAATTTGTTATTTGGAATAGCCTTTCCATTAGCAATTTGATGACACTGGTTGATTTCTTGGTTGTCGTCCCAATAAGGTCTCAGAGAATGTTCCGGAATGAGGCTTTGTGTCTTGTAGTCGTGATTAGAATGTTCCAAACACAGCTGTTGCTGGTCAATGTCCACTATTGAGGCGCCGCTGGATATGTCGATGACCGGATGTCCAGAGTTTTCGGTCTCATCTCGGTTGCAGCCGCCATCGAGATACAAAAGAGATGAAGGCCGCTTTTGATCGTTTTCAGATTCTTGACTGGCGTCGTTTCCCAATGGACCTAATGCCAGTCCTAGGATGGTCAGACTCAATTGAGTCTTACTTTCTCCTTGACCCGTTAAAATCTTTTGTAAATCTCGATTATGATATAATCGAGTACACTGGCGCTGATTCTTGGAGATTCCATTCTGAAGACGACATATTATCATGGACCAAGTGTTATTCTGGACCACAGAACCACGTCTCTGAATTTCTTGATTCACTTCACTGGTGTACAAATGTCGTCTCAAGAAATTCTTAAACGTCTTTCGAAGTGCCCGACTCTTGACACCATAGACAAGTCCGTTGAACAAGGGCGAACAGGTTATCATGGCTGTGGCGAAACCAACAATGGATGCAGATCCTCTCCGACCTGTTGCCATTTCCCAGATCATGACACCACACTGTGGTCCATAGAGTGTCAGGAGAGAACCCACCAACTGAATGATAGTCAATACGGCCGATTTGCCTTTATACTTGGTGAGGTAAAAAGGATTTCTTTGATGAGTAATGGTGGCCTGCGCCCGTAATGTTACTTCGTAGATGGCTGAAACGATGCGATGCTGGTGATGTCTTGCAATGGCCAGTATGCGCAGATTGCAAAAGAAAATTAGGAATGCCGGAAGGATGATGCTGACCGTGGTGTAAATAACGGGATACCACAAACCAGAAGTTCTATCCGTGAAATCGGCCATGCAAGTGGCACGGTCAGCATGATACGAATAACCTTTGACGGTAAAGAAAGGTGAAAGTGCCAACGCTATTCCTATGACCCAAGTCAGAGCCAGGAATACGACAATTCGTTTACTGCGCACCAGCCTCGAATAATGTAGGGGCGACGAAATGGCGGCATAACGATCGCAGTTAAGTCCACATAATGTCCACACTGCTACAGTTAACAGAGCTGTCCACACAAAACCATGAACCTGACACAAAGGGGTTTCTCTGTCACCCACTGCAATTGGTGTCCCGTCTGCAGAACCCAGCTCATCATTGACGGCCGAAGGCGTAATCATGGACAAGGTCTCCAAACAGTGCAAGATGTCGACCACTGCCAAGTGCAGCAACAGGATGTTGTTGGCTGTTCGAATTTGACGAGTGTAAACTAACACCATGAGGATGTAAGCATTGAAGATGAGTCCAAAGACGGCGGCAATGCACGTGGCGATGCTCAGAAACAACCGTGGTACTGTCACTGCCATTGTGAATCGCCACTTCTTGTATCTATATATATATACACACACAGACGACTCAATGTTGCTTCCACCACTAAGTAAGAGTACCGCTAACAAGATGTTGCTGGTGGTATCTTTCAGATGTCCATTGGAAGATTCGCATAACCCTTTGCAGGTTTTGGATAATGGAGTTGATCTACCTTTGTCTCATCGTCTTGTAGTAGGTCCATTGGTGCAAAAGCCACGTTTATCTTCAAGTTCATCGCCACCAGACTACATACTCCTTCGACCACCTACTCGTTAATTCGTGTAAGGCGGTCGATTTGGAGTTGCACTGTACACATTTTCCAGAATTTGTCGATGTTGACCAGTGCCCAGTTGTGTAAACCGCATTCATCTCCCACTCTCACTTTCTGTTCCTCTATCTGTCTCTCGGCAAAATAGAAACTCTAAGTAGAAAATAAAGATTTATTACTAATCACTTCTTTTCACGAACACCGTTCGCCTTTCTTAACGCACGGTCAATTGACCACTAGTGCAATTCACCACCCTTCTTCCTTTCACCCTATCACTTTCTTTAAACAGTGTAGACTTGTAATTCGGGATGTTGAAAAGTCATCTTAAATATCTCCCAGGTGGGCTCGGTGATGCTTATGTGGTGCAGAAGTTGGTTTCCATCTCGTCAGTAAGAAATTGTTAACTTCAAGTTTCGATCCCACTATCTTTGACTCTAGAAATTGTTTACTAATCTGTCAGGCTTTAGACAACTTGAATTTCTTTACTCGCCTTTCAGCTACTTTAAAATTTAGCTCTCGGATGACCATCAGGGATTCGGAAATAACTTCGGTTTCCGGAAAAGGGATGTCCTAAGTATTTTAAAGGTGGGGTTCTGTCATAACTCTTTTTTTTTTTAATGGGATTCATTTCCTGGATTTTATTTTTACATTTCAAAACATTGGGAGAATATTTTTTCAGCTGTATTTATAAAAGCTATTTATATCCGAAAAGTGAAGAAAAAAAGTTACCCTGAGAAAGTTTGCCCATTTTGCTTTTAAATATGTTGCAATAATTTCAGTTCCCCACAAAAATAAACCAGACTGAACGTTATCTGGACATTGACCACTTCAACTGCTGTGAAATATTCAACTCCCTTTTTTTTATTAATGTTTAATCGTATCGAAAATTAATTGATTAATGTTTGGTAGCGATGCTCTTTTGGTGAAGGTCCGGTGGTTTTTAATATTTGACTATTTCAGGTTTGGGCTACTGTCCACTAATTACTTCCAATCATGATGGAGTCATCATTTAATTAATTTTTATAAATATTTAATTGCAGATGACCACTAATTATAGTCTCCTCTGACCGAGAGAGAGAGAGAGTAACTTTGGGAATGATATTAATAATTTACGAAAAAAAAAGTTTATAATGGTCAGGTAGGTGGTCAAGCGGAGGCAAAAAACCAATTTCAGAAGAGTAAGTTGTAAACAATGATATATAAATAAAATTAATTCAAGTAATGAATTTGACTCACCTCTTCCGCAGGCTAGTGTGGATTGCCCAAAGAAAAGGATAAATTAATGTTGTCCATCAGCTCTGCAGTGACCACTGCATGGTCCGGCCTGTCAAGGTAAGGAATTTAATACCGTATACTAACACAATTAGTATTAAAGCTTTGTTTCCATTTTGTAATATCACCAGTTGCTCTTGTTACTCCATTTTTACAGATTTCATTTTTTTTTTGTTTGAAGGGAATAAGGAGAGGAGGAGAAGAGAGTAAAAAACTAGACTATGAAATCAGAAATTAAAGTTCAAAGGTTAAAAGCCGAATTAAAATGATTATTTGTTTGTTCGCTTATTAGGAGAAGCAGCACACGAAGATATCATTTCTGTTTGCTGAAGTTTATGAATGGTAATCCGAAATTGTACCGCAACGCCAAGTGTGGATGAGCGAGACACGACTGGATGCGCTTTGTAGAGGCGCACATCAAGGGCATCTGCCGCTCGGAACTGTGGGTAACAGCAGCTCCAGGGCACGTGGCAATCAAACCGGAAGTATGTAAGGAGGTGACGCCATAATGATACTGCTACTATTTTTAGGGCTCACGTTTCAGCTTGATTTTGACACGTCGTGACATCCCTTTCTTGCCCGTGATTTTACACGTTGGTTGAACTACTTGCCAAAGAAGCATCCATCCATCCGCTGTCGCGCAGGTCGGTACTGATACAGTTGACCTGGACAATGGCCAATGGGCGTGACTGGAGTCGTCCCTCCACAAGGGAGAAAAAAGAAAACCGAGGAGAGCACATGATCTTGTGTTTATTTTTTGATTGGTTCCTGGCGTAATAATATCTCGCTAACTACAGAGTATAATAGAGGCTTTCTGGCCTGCTTTAGTAGTGCATTTTCCATGGTAACAAGTAAGAGTATGCTTTGGGTCAAATACCTAGATCTGAATGTTGCGAAAGCAGGCCAGGAATACTCGCCTTTTTCTCCTTTTTAATATATCATTCCATCTGCTCACCCTTTCCTGCTTCTGACAGGGTCGGATCATGCTTATCTTGGTGCTCGGTTGGGACACATGAGGGATCTGTTGGACGATACCTTTACGCAGTCGGCTACCTTCCTGATGCTGTAACTACTCTATGCTTATTTCTCGTCTTCGCCAAAACCAGGGCGGGGGGAGGGGGTGCGAACGTGTGCACCTGGTAATTTTATCTGCTTACACGTACAGTTTACTCATGCAGCAGTAACATCGTAGTTTGTTGTTTGGTGTTTTAGGGCCCTTCAACTACAAGGTCATTAGAGCGCCGTTCCCTGTGTAGTTCTGATGCAGGGACTGCACAGGCACTACACTAATGCGACGATTTTTGGATACTAGCGGCACCCAGTTTTCCCAAGCGGCCACCCATGTCAGTACTAACTGGGGTTGCGTTGCTTAACTTCAGTGATCAGACGAGTACTGGTGTGTCCAACGCAACTTGCCGCTACCCCAGTGACATCGTACACATCACACGGAAGCATTCGACGGAAGGCACACTGGGAACGTCTCTCTCTCTCTCGCTCTCTCAGGAGCGGCTTATTGCGTTGGACACACCAGTTCTCGTCTGATCAC
>JAAFCE010005724.1:19057107-19237758 GCA_013389805.1 Trigoniulus corallinus | reverse complement strand
CCCAGGCGGCCACCCATGTCAGTACTAACTGGGGTTGCGTTGCTTAACTTCAGTGATCAGACGAGTACTGGTGTGTCCAACGCAACTTGCCGCTACCCCAGTGACATCGTACACATCACACGGAAGCATTCGACGGAAGGCACACTGGGAACGTCTCTCTCTCTCTCGCTCTCTCAGGAGCGGCTTATTGCGTTGGACACACCAGTTCTCGTCTGATCACTGAAGTTAAGCAGCGGAACCTCAGCTAGTACTCACATGGGTGGCCGCCTGGGAAGACTGGGTACCGCTAATACCCAAAAATCGTCGCCTTTATGTAGTGTATGTGCAGTCTCCGCATTAGAATTACGCAGTAGACGGGGCTCTAATGACCTTGTAGTTGAAAGGCCCTAAAACACGAACCAAAGCTAACAAATCTCTCTCTCTTTCTCCCACACATTCTCTCACTCAGACATTCCCTCACTGTCTCTCTCGTCGGAGAGATGCTAAACTATCTCGGTTCAGTGTCGAACCTTGAACCACTGACGCAGAAGTTGATCAATCCATCGAAGCGGGTTGTTGTTTTTGATAATAATGATAATAATATCATTTGTTTATTAACCTTTCATAGCATCCTCATCTACATTTGTAAACCTTTTCTGGCTTATGGGGGGTCTTGGGGCCCAAAACACCTCGTAGGTGTTCCGGGATTCCATGTAGAAGGGTTCGTTCTACGTGAGGTGACATCGCACACACTATACTAGGGCTTACTTTCCATTCGATGGAAGGCGGACTTGGTGGGTGGGGGTATGTATCCCTTCCGCATGAAAAAAAAGCCCATCTAACCTGCAACCTACTGAGCATGGCCCGGAAGTTCTGAAAATGATTGTCAAGAGTCGCGAATGGACAGTGTTTGCTTTGAGGGTTTTTTTTCCTTCGGATGCAGTTTCACAACAGACTATACAGTACTGCAATGATTTTACTGTTAAAAAATTACCGACCGAATTAAAATGCTCCTCTTTTATGATTTCAGGAGAAATCTGGAGAGAAGTTTAAATTGATAAATTTTGTGCTAATTTAGTAGGAACCCGCATATCTATCCTACGGACCACCTCCGTTGCCATGGTGACAAGTGCAACAGCTTCCATTGTCTCCTAGGCAACATTCAGTGATGTATTGTACTGCCATCTAGTGACCCATTCGACATTTATTCTCTTCTTTCTTGTATCTAAATGCAAGTACTGGAGTATTATTCGTTTTTTACACACTGTTAAGTCTATTACCTTTTTTTTTGTGTGTTGTCAAGAAAGAAAGCTTTATTAACTATATTGGTATAATGATTTTTCAGTTTTCTCGCTGAAGTTTTCAAAAATACCGGCAATATGTTAAAAATTATAGAATAAGCAAGAACTGAACAGTAACGGAACGTCGAAAGATTCGTAAAATACATTAGATAACTATGGAGCGGATTTGGAATGGCTTTGCAGCGTTAATCGAATGCGAGAAGTGAAGTTGATTACATTTCCGCCAATAAAAATCGTGTGTTTTCTGTTTGCAGCAGGACGCACGAAAATAACTATTTAAACTTGGATTGATGAGGGAATTTATTCGAATGGTTTTATTATATATTTGTGTATGAAATAGAGATCAAAATAGTTGAATTTTATCGATCTGTTAAAAATGAGACTTTTAAAGCCAAGTTGGGTGTCTCACGATGGTAAGATTTTTTTCTTTTTACTTCAAAAATTTGACTTCCGTAGCTTTGGATATCGGTCTTTATTGTTACGAATAACTACAGTGTTGAAAATGGCTCATTGTCAATGGAAGCACTTGATTTTTTTTTACATGAGCTTCTGCAGAGTTGTTTATAGATTGTCGTATTTGAGGTAGTTGCTACCTTGGAATCTGATGACTGTGCTCTAGTATAAACTGAGAAATTGTAACTATGTTGACATAGATAAATATGCATTGTGGTGATCTTGTTTGCGTTAGGTCATTGTTTGTAATCGCTGGGACTCCTTGACTTAAGTTAAAACACTGTCGTTGCAGGGCACCCTATTTTTTCGTTGGACATTCACCCAGATGGCTCACGGTTTGCAACTGGGGGTCAAGGTATGCCGTGTGTGATAGTCATATTCCATAATATCCCAATTTGTTTTATTTCTGCCTCCTGACCGTCACCCTATAATCTGTTTTGTAAGGTGAGGATTCAGGCCGAGTGGTCGTTTGGAACATGGCTCCCATCCTGGCTGACGAAGATGAAAAGGACGAAAATGTCCCAAAGATGCTTTGTCAGATGGATAATCATTTAGGTTAGTTCATTATCAATACTTGTATATTGAGGTGGTTATCGGTGACGATAAATTTTATATAATTACCGCATCTCAGGCCACTTTTCTCCCCATATTAGCATGTGTGAATTGTGTCCGGTGGTCAAACAGCGGCAAATACTTGGCGTCTGGAGGAGACGATAAGGTCATCATGATTTGGCAGACTGGAAGGTGAGCATGCACAGCGAAATTTGAACAAAGCAGAACTTTGGCACTAACATTTTGTGTTGTAGGTACTCTGGTAGTCAGGGTTATTTTGGAGGCGGTGGTGCTAAAGTAAACGTAGAACTTTGGAGGTGTGTCAGCACATTACGAGGGCATTCTGGCGGTGAGAATTCGTGGCTAATGGCTTACGTTTTCTAGGATGTCAGACTCATCTACTTATTCTTTCAGATGTTTTGGATCTGGCATGGTCAGTGCGTGATACGTGGTTGGCATCTTGTAGTGTAGACAATTCTGTCATCATATGGAACGCACAGAAAATGCCAGGTAGTTTAGAGCGGGTTTTCAAAGTTCCATTCACTAGACTTTATATAATTAACTACTTTTAGAAAGGAGTTAACTTTTTTTTACCATTTCTTGTCCAATACTGTGTATTTAGATATGGTGACAGTATTACGAGGCCATAGTGGATTAGTGAAAGGTGTTGCCTGGGATCCAGTTGGGAAATACCTAGCTTCTCAGGCAAGTTTCAGGCTTATGTTCTGTGCCATTCTATCCGGATAAAGGCAATATATTGTTGCTCCTTTTGCAGTCAGATGATAAGACACTACGAATTTGGAGAACGTCAGATTGGCATCAGGAAAAGGTTATTTCTGAACCTTTCCGTGAGGTATAGGACGACTTTAGCTATCTAGCCTTTTGAACACTTCAAGCGCTTCATGATGATTTTTTGTTGTTTGGTAAACAAGTGTGGAGGAACTACGCATGTTCTAAGACTTAGCTGGTCGCCAGATGGACATTATCTAGTGTCTGCTCACGCAATGAACAATTCTGGACCCACAGCCCAAATTGTTGAGAGGGATGGCTGGAAAACGGGGAAAGATTTCGTCGGGCATCGAAAAGCCATCACTTGTGTGGTGAGAATTTAATAGGAACATCCCCATCCTTTTTTTTATTTCAAACCCAAAGTCATATTATACTGTTTTCTTTTTTTAAGAGGTTTAATCCGAATATCCTATCCAAGGTAGTGAAGGTTGCTGGCAAGGTGATATCTGATACAATATTTCTTTACTGCATTACGTCTTTTTTGTTATGTTTAAATGCTCAATCTGGGTTTAGGTGCAACATTATTGCTGCTGCGCTATTGGAAGTCGTGACCGATCTTTGTCTATATGGGTAAGACTACAACTGGGCAACTTCCTTTGGGCGTTTTATAAACGAATTCGCTATATATATATATAAACTTTTATTTAATTGACAGTTAACGGCTTTGAAGCGACCGCTTGTTGTCATCCATGATCTGTTCTCCAATTCCATCTTAGACGTCTCTTGGTAACTGAATGACATTTAATTTGTGGAACATATAACCCCGGTTGTTGACGCTTAGTAGCGTACCGTTAATTCTTTCGGTCCCATTTAGAACTTTTAATGATAAAAGGGCCTTAAAATTATTTCTGTGTAGGAGCCATAAAGGTGATCAGATTATGGCATGTTCCTGGGACGGAACTGTGGCATCGCTGGGGTTTACTGAAGAAGAGATAGGAAAACCTCTCAGTGATGAACAAAAGGTTGAATGATATTGAATTTTAGTTTGAGTATTTGAAGATACTCTCACTTAAGTTGTGCTTACATTTGACCACATTGTTTAGGATTCATTTTATCAAAAGATGTATGGCAAGAGCTTTTCTTCTAATAATATTGCCAACTCCTTTAATACTATAATCGAGAATCCAGAACTATTGAAGCTAAAGGAAACTCAAGAAAAAGATCAACAGAAGGTCAAGGAGTCCGATCATCAGAAGAATAAAGTAGTCGTCCAGGCAAAAGTCCGTTAATTATTTCTCACAGTGTTTACACATTTCACAGATGTGTAGTACTTTTAGTTGGGATCTTTAAACGTTACTATTTCAGGGTCCTCTAAATAGACAGATAGAAACGATCACTGCAGACGGTAGGCGTCGTATAACTCCCATGTTCATCGCTCCAGCTCCTGATTTAGGGTAGATGACATTTACATTTTTGACTGACATTTTTCTTTCACTTTTGGACGGACATTCATTGAGCTGGTATCTCTTGTCGACCCACCAGCAGAGACATTCCATTACCGTTTAACAGCAGGCCTCAACCCACCTTCAGTTCTTCCACAGAACGACAGAGCAAGATCCTCATCGAAAAGAGAGACGAAACTCCAACGACGCCTTGTGTAACGTCTAGTCCTGGACTCACCACTGTTATCACTACCACCACCAGTGGCAACTCTGATATTCCACATGTCACCATCACAGCAATACCTACGTCTGCCACAAGTACACCTAGTGATACACCGCAGCCACTTTCCGCCAGTAAACCAGTTATTAATGGCATGTCTACAGCCAATGACATCGTTAAAGTGCGTAAAATTTGCTTAATTTTTGCTGTAAGATTTCTGTATGGTGCTAATTTTTCGCTACCGTTTGAAGATCATTCAGATACCACAGCAATCACAGCCCATGACTGGAGTGACAATATCAGCAGTACCAGGGACACCGACGTCTATCGCTTCAGATATTCTGTTATTAAACATATTATGAATTAATTAATGAAATTTTTGTGGAGCTGGACTGAAGAGCGGAAGTTTTGATGCATTTGCACTTCTCTTGTAGGAAGCTCAACGATGTTAAGAAAGATAAAACGAAAGAAAGTTATAAGCCATCAGTCAAAGTTATCGATGTCCGTAAAGAGTTAGCAAAGCCACAGATGAAGCGAGGACCTGGTAGACCACCACTGTCTGACAAAATGACGCACCAGTTGGTCCATCAGAGCGTTCATCAAGTGTGTAATTGCAAAACCCCTCTAGTTACTCCAGCGGATGACCAATTTTATTTTTAATTATGTCGTCCTTTGTTACACTAGGCAACTCAAGATAGGGAAGTTCAACCACAGACCAGACCTTCTACGTTACATGGAAGTTCTGATCTTCACCTTCCACCTCTGAGGGCGGATAGAAATCACAGTGTCCAGGTTTCTGTTGGAAAAGGGGAACCTTCGATGTTGCTGGAATTAGAAAATTCTGTTTCTGTCACATCCTGCATTGTAGTTCATAAACTGAAATGTACTCGTAATGATAAGAGTTGGGAAGTGATACTTCCAGCAAAAGGATGTGCTGCAGCGGGAAGCAAGTAGGATTCGATTCTTGCTTGTTTTAAATAGCATAACTATTTAATTTTTATATTAAAATTCTTATTAATGTGCCGTTTTATTATTTAAAGACATCTGGTTTGTGCAGTATGCGAAGATGGAAGTTTATCTATTTATTCTTTGTATGGAAGGAGGTTACATCCTTCGTTGATCCTGACATCGATGGCATCTCGTCTTACTTGTAACGGATATCACATCATGGTGATTACTTCCAGGGGCTTTGTAACAGTCTGGTAATAGAGGAGAAATAATTTTGTTTTCTATTTATTTAAATAACAGTTGTTATATGCATACTTTCTAATATCAGGGATCTAAAGCATCGATCCGTGCTAGTCAAGAATGAGTCACTTCTGCCAATCATGTCTGGTACGTTGCTCGTCACAGCCGTTGGTCCCTCTATAAGAAAAATTTGAGGGAACTTGGTCGCAACCCTTTGATATTCTTTATGGCATGCAACAACTGTGCCGTATCTTCAATTTTCTTTGTTTTTTAGGAGCGGCTAATGACTTAACGATTAGTTCAACTAGTTTGACTGACCATGGTAGTCCAGTGGTAAGCTTGTCTGTAGGAAAATCTTATATGTATTCTCCAGAAATGGGTTGCTGGTAAGTTGGCATTACAAGTTTCGTGTTTTTAATGGTTTTGGCAACTGTTGTTAATTGTCTGAAATTTGTTTTGTGGTGTGAAAGGATTCTTATTCACAATGCGGAAGACATGATGCAGCAATGCTCCGACTACCATTCTTGCCTTCCATCACAGCTTTTACTCAATGGTACTAGTCTTCCTTTAGCAGCTTTGCAGTCGCAGTTTCAAAGGTGATCGACATTGCGTTTTCCATTCTCTTCACTGCTAGTATTTGATTAGTCTATAACTTTATTTTGTTTTTGTCAGACCTTCTCAGCAAGCTCAACGACTTTTTAGAAGTAATCCTTCGATGCAGCAAGCCAGTACTTTGTGTCATATTGACAATCAATTAACAGCTGCGATGTCTCTAAATTCGTCAAAAGAATTTAAGTTTTGGTTGTTGACTCTTACGAGATACTTAGTTCAAGAAGGTAGTACTTTATCTTTGACCCTGTCTTCTTTGATGGATATGTGGCCAAGACTTTTTGAAATTTAGGTCTAGAAGATAGGTTGCGAGAATTATGTGACAGTCTCTTGGTTGCAGTATCTTCGTGTTATTCGAAACACAGTGATGATAACGACTCCTATATCCAGGTTAATGTGGTTGATAATTTTATCATCAGTTTTAATTACTTTTAAGACACCTTGTCGAGTATTTTTTGTTTTTTAACTAGGGATTACATAAACATGATCTTCTGCAAGAAATTCTGCCAATTATTGGCTCGAATCTGCAAATGCAAAGGCTGTTTGCCGAGTACCAAGAGCAACTTGACTTGAGCAAGATATGAAGACAAGGAGCTTACGTGAAATGGATAACAGTATTTGATGTTTTGTCTTTTTGATTGTCCATTCGTAACTGCCAACGTTATCAGCGTATGTTATTACATTGTTGCCAAGTTTGAACCAAAGAATGACAACTGCAAGTCCAGTGTTGCAAAAAAAAAACGAGAGAAGGGAGTATGTACTAAAACTAATGCTTTTATCCACATTGTTAGTAGATGGTCAAACCATCTCATTTATAGTTGGACATTCGCCGTGATGCAAGCTCTGTTGTCCATTCTGAAATGCTAACGTTGAGGGTGTCATTTTTTATTTCCAATTCGTGCCCTTTTTTGCCAAAAGGCAGTGAAGCTTTTCGTTCAGTTAACTGGAAGAGCTTTCTTAAGGCATCTCGAGCAGCCATTTCTTCAGCAATGAGAATCGACTCCCCCGGTCCTGTAATAGTAGAAGTCTTAATTTATTTTCATTGAAGATCAAATATAAAATGTGACTATAAAAAACACTCACCCATCCCAATCATTTTTTTATTTGAATAGATTCCAACATTATAAATAGCCTGGATTGTGTTCCTTCCACTTTGCCATAATAATCTGGAATACAAATTCGTTTTTAATAGTCCATTTTTTTAACTATTGAGGCGTTTTCGGAAATAATCAGTCACCTTGATTCAGGCGGGGCCCGTCCTTCTCTCTTCAAAATTGACATTAAGGTCCCCATGGGATTTGTAACATTCCATATGTTGCACACATCTTGTCCAATGAGTTGTGTAAGAACAAAGTCTTGAATAAAATTTTGGGCACGTTTTTCACTCTGTGGAAAAAATATAAACTTTTCAAAAAGTCGATTCGATTGAAACAATCACCTGTTAATGTTTAACACCTTACACTTTCTTGTAATGTCCCGATGAGTGCTTTTAATGTGTTTGCTAATGTATTCTGGCTTGGAAATATTTCCTGCGCAAGAATGTTAAACATAATTAAAGTTATAGTTTTTTTTTCTAGTTTTTAGTTAAATATGATTAAATATACTTCGCAAAGAATTAAATCTGAAGTGCCAATGTTGGAAGAGATATGACTTAACATGACATCGCCTGTAAGGTACTTGTGGACAGCGCTGTAAAAAGTAAATGATATATTGTTGAACAACTTAACCTAATGAGGATTAATTCTAAGCTATAGTTCCTTTTAATTAAAGTTTATAAATCTAAATTAACGTTTAAAAATGGGCGCAATTGAACCACTTTACCAAATTCCTTCTTCCGGAAGATATGGATATGAAACGCGAAGGTAACTCTTAACATACCCGTCTAAGAACTCTTGACCTGTGAAACGTATCAAGAACTTTTGAATGAACTGGTAAGATTTATTTATTAAACACTACTTTCGTACAAACCTTTTTCTATTAGATTAACGTTATCTGTTAACACGAAAGGTACATCTGCCATCCCCAACTCTTTGCGTCTACCAGTCTCTTGTTCGACATATGACTTGTGTGTAAAAACTACTCGAAGAGCATCATCATTAAACTCTTCATTCAGTCGTTTTCCAAATGCATACAATTCTGCTTTATAATTCCTAACGAAAAATGAAAGGTAAAACTATATTATACATTACTTAATTGGTATAATGAAAGATACCGAAAATTTTAGACAGTCACCAATTGCTATAGGTGGATCTGTGGCTTCGAGGTTCTGGACCCACTAACTCTCGTCTCCTTCGGAGCCATTTCAAAGCTGGTGCAACCCAACGGTGAATATTATTAGCATTACCTTTTTTTTTTAAAAAAAACAAATGATTGAAAATTTGGCTGCCGAAAATGGATTGAAATGTATTTATTACTTAATAGCCATTTACACTAGGTAACTAGTAGCAAATTCTAAAGGCCTTATATACAAATGACCAACGAACACTGGAATGGTGTTACAATAACACAAATACAAGGGAAAATAAGTTATTACCAATAAGCACGGGATGTATTTGTTGGAGAAGTTTTAAAGATGCTAATTTCTTGGCTAACATTTTTTGAATCCCGGTTTAGTTTGTGTCTACTTTTGAAATGCCAGAGCGTCGCAGCTCTCGCACTGTGAGGCAAGGGGAGATAGGTAGGCCGTCTCCAAACTGAAAAAAGCTTCAAGAGGGATGCACGATTTACGATATGCAATATTAACCTGCAAATTGCTCTTTAATTCATTATATATACAGAAAAAAAACAAAATCCGTGCTCTAAAATGCATTTCAATGCGAATATGCATGAATTCTTCCATTCCTTATTCCCATCTATACGTCCTGGGTTTACAATGATGGTAAATTTCGTATATTGTGAGTGGCCCTAGATCTTGCGCATGCGTACGGGAACAACACATGACCAGCATTGGTAGCAGGTTGATCGCTGTGGCTTTGACTACTGCTGTCGAATAATCTAGAATTTGTAGTTAGTTTCTGTTTGTGTTAAAATGATTTTAATCAGCAGTAAAGTGGCAGTTTTTTCATGTATGTGTGGCCGTGTTTGACTGGCAGGTTAATCATCAAGCGTGTTAACCCCCTATAATAAGTTAAGGTTAGTATTCTTGATAAGGAAAAGTTCCTATATGGTCCTCCTAAGCGAACTATTCGGCCATCGACTACTGGCGGTATTACAATCCTGTTTTACGACACAAAAACTTAAAATATGTCATATTCTAATGGTAATCAATACAATGATGTAGTATGTTACTCCCCGGTTCATTTCTTAAGAATAAAAAGTAACATATATCCAGTCCTGTTGTCAACTTGGCCGTCTTAGAGGCGTGAATTCTGGGTGTGAGTGTTAATCATCTATAATTGTCTCTTGCAGATGGCAGTTAACTTTGATGAATTTCCACAAGAATTATGCTCACCACTGTTAACATTCGTAGCATTAACTGGGTTGGATGTAGTGCATAATGCAGTTCATAAATCTATTTGGGACTTATTAAGTAACAATCGACTTTCGGACCGCGTACCCATCCAGTTTAAAGTTCTGGAGGGTGATTTTGAATACCCAAAACCAAAATCGAAGGTAAGAAGTTTGACCATAATTTTATTGTAGTTATTTAACTGCAGGACAGTCCTTAAATAAAAAAGACGTATCATTTTATTCATAGCGGTCAACGTACGAGTTTTATTTCCCGAAAGGTATCTTGAAAACGAATTGGATGAATAAACACTTAAATGTACTTCCAGCCCTAGTCGTCGTATTTTTTGATCTCGATTGGGATGATCAAGCTTGGAATGAAAAGCTGTTGGAACTTTGTGCTAAGGTACAAGTTGTCAGGTCAGTTATTGGAGCCGTGACTAGTTTTACAGGTTTATTTTTTGATTTACAAGTTGCTAATGAGATACGTGTTAACACAGAGCTGCCTTATCGGGTCGTAATACTAAGGTTGCTGTTGTTCTCATTCAAAGGAATTCACCGCTTCCACCAGGTATATGATTAAGCTGTCACTTGTATCCTGTTTAATGTAATTGCGCTTATAATTTCGCATTTCTGAGGTAGGTGAAGATGTCTTTGCAACTGAAAGGGCAACATCTTTATGTAGTGCTTGTGAACTTACGCCAAAAATGTTGTACGTTTTTCCACATACGGATCATTTGTTTGGATATGCTATCAGGTGCGAAATCTTTCATCATTAATGTATGTCTCGCTTTCAGCTCTCGTTATGAAAATAATTTTTATTTCAGACTTGAAAATGCATTTTATGAATTAGCTCAGAATTATTATCAAACTCAAATAAAAGTCATTAAAGGTCACCGTGAACATCTCAACAAGACGACTCATCAGTTACTTTTTGTTCGCCATCAGTTCAAAATTGCTTTCTATAGTGAGCTGAAACATGATGCACCAAGTGCTGCCAAGTGAGGCCGCCGAGTATAAGTCTTCTTTTGATAAGAATGTCTTTATTCTCACGCTTTTATAATTTTATTAGGCACTATAAGCAAGCTTATACAAACCTCATGGAAGTGAGAAGCACAGACACAAATATTGCAGAGTTCAAAATGGTTGCAGGTTTCATCAATTATAAAGTGCGTGAATATAGATGACGGGTGTGTCATTTTAATACTGGTGCCAAGTGTATTTATCATTTTATTTGTCCTTGCAGATTTGCAAGTTGTCTTTTTATTTAAATACTCCTGTGGATGCAATTTCCCAATTCAGAAAGCATATTGACATCCTAAAGCATCGAGTTGGTCCTCCAGAACTGGCTTTCGAACATAGCGCTTGGATGTCCAAACAGTTGAGTTATTTTAACGATCATAAATTATAGGTTTTAGGAAGTAGAATAACATTCTTGTGAAAAATAAAACTTGACAAATGGAAAAACAATGTTTTATTAAATGTAGGTTTAGTGCATTTGGGGATTTGTTTGAAGAAGCCATTAAATCAGGATTATCTGCTATTCAAACACAACACCCGGGATTTTATTATCAACAAGCAGCTCTACATGCTCGTACAAGAAAGGAAGCCTGCCGGGCTACCTGCCAGGTATGAATTTAAAATTATTATATATAGTAATCAATATAAAACATTCAAACACTATAAATATTATGATTAGAATACTTCCTCGCCTAGTGGCAACATATTAGCCAATCTGAACAATTTAGAGTATTATGGACAGAGACCTTGGAGACCAGGGATTCAAAGTAAGAGACCAGTTTAATTAATCCAAATGGTTTAATATTATCACTTATCAAGTTTCTACTCCGCGGAAAAAAAAGGTATCGAGCCTCCTGATCAAGCTTTGGAAAAAGAAGGTATTAAAGCTTTGCAGCACAGGGAAATTACTGAAGTTAATCATGCTGTAAGTATTAAAACTACTTTCGCAAGATTAGTCGTTGATGAAAATGACGAAGTATGAGAAATATTATTTGCCATTGAAGCCTTGAGTGGATCACCTTTTGGTTTTCAGATGCTTGTTGTGCCATTGTTGAGTAGCGCAATTGCACAGTTTAAGAGGTACCGATGCCCCCGAATGAAGCGTTATTTAGGTAATTTGTTACGTATATCTTTTTAGTTTTACAATAAATGGATCATCATCACCTTTTACTCAATAATTTAATCTTTATTTTTTTCTGTATAGTGGTAAAAATGGGAGAAGAGTATTACGACGCCAAAGACTATAGCAAAGCCTTAGCGTGAGTGTTACATATATGTAAACTGTTTTTAGGAAGAATTTTTTTCTGATATTATTGTTTTCGATTTTGAAAAAAAGCCTTTTGAATCATGTCATTTGGGATTATCGACTTGAACGGTGGTGGAGTTTATTAGGCAGTGTATTGACCACAGCTATCCGGTGTGCTTACTTAGTTGCAAACATTCAGGATTATGTGACACTCTGTCTTGAGGCGATTGGTCCACGTATCCTTTGTTACTTTTGTTGCTGTTGTTTATAGTTGTGAATTTGTGTTTGGGGCCCTTAATTGGTTGTCAAAGGTATACCAATTGAGCGTTTGGAGAAGGAGCGAATGCAGCGTAATGTCGTAGCCGTCATGTCTGTAAGTATTAGATATTTGTCCAACTAATTAATTATCATGCTGATTAATTCGGAAATTGCGTGTAATGTTGCAGAATAAATCTCCGGATCCAGAAACAGATTTGGATAATGATGCCGTCATTGAAGCTGAAAAGTTTTGGGAGGCAGAACGTACATTCAACTCTGGGCCTGTCATTTTTACAGTAGAAATAAGCCATTTCGCCAGCTTTGGTAACTATTGCATATGTAGATATTTGATATGGGACTTGTTTATTCAAACGGCAATCATTCATAAACACGTTATTCTTCAGTTAATTGTAGGGCGTTATTCATCGAAGATTGCGTTACTCTGGGCTCTCCGGTGTCATTGAATGTTTTTCTCAGGTAAGCACTTTATTTCTTTTACTCGATTCATTTAATACTTTATAATTTAAGACTTTATGTATAGGGTAACTTGTCCTCTCTCATTACGGATAGTAAAGCTGTGTGTAACATTTACCAATCAGGTGATTATTGAATCTATTTCGAATTGTTAATTTTATTTATTACTTATAACGTGTTTCTTGTATGTTCCCAGTCATACAACGAATTTTGCATTCTGAGTGATACAAAAGCTCCTACTCATTACCAGAATGGTTACGTAGCCGATCTGCTCTTGGAGCCAGGAAAAACGAAAGTCGTTCCTTTTACGTTTATCCCATCGTCAAAGGATGTTGACCAGACGGTAGAAGTGAGTAAAACAACGTTTTACATATTTGAGTTAATTTCTGCTTCATGATGGGTAATTTCAGGTAACGTCAGTCCTCCTGCAACTTGGTGATGATCAGACATGTTGTGCTGTCCTACGCTGGAAAGACGATCAAGACGCCAAATCGTTAGTATCGTTGTTGTCATCGAAAGAGGATATTTTAGATGTTAAATGTGGCTATTCTTCTGTGCGGTAATATATTTCATCAATATGACCTCTTACCGTTAATAACTTTTTAATACTGATTTTGATTTTTAAAAATTTAGAATCCTTCCTCGAGAAACTCACTTGACTATTGCTGTAGAACATGAATCGCCTGCACTTGTTAGTGAATATTATCCATTGAGGGTGACGTTGATAAATCATGAGCCGTCACCTATCGACGATTTGGTTCTTACTGTGGGTAACTCTGAAAAGTCACTTAATGCAGATAAGATTTCCTGTAAGTGTGTCCAACATGGACAAATAGGTTGATGTAGTTCAAACTATACATGGCTAATGTTTATACATTGGATAGTTCTCTTGGCGAGCAGTGCTGATGAGTGCTCAGCATCGAGTCCAATCAAATTTCAGTTGGAAAGGTTTGAAATCGGTCAAGAGGTAGAGTATTATCAAAATCAGTGGTCATTGTCCTAATATTTTGATGAGTTAGCAGTTTATTACATACCGAGTATCCATTTTGCAGTTAGAAAAACTCATTTTTTTGAAGACTACTCAAGAAGGAAATTGCTATCTAAGGATAAAGGTATATAGTAAGATAATCTCTGAAATTATTCTTGAGGGCAGTTTTTTTCTAATTTTTACCCAGTGGTGTTGTTTTTTTTTTTACCACATTTAGGTTGAATACAAACTTAAGTTAAATATTAATGGGCAAGAGTCTGAGTTGACTTGCATGAATGAAGAAGAAGTTCAAGTGCCAGTTGTTAATCCATTTTCATTCCAAGCTAAGATACTGTCATTAAAAGTAAGATAACTCAAAAGTATCGCGATTGTTAATTAGAGAAAATATTAAATATTGTTGAAATTTATTTTTATCAATCACAGACGGAAAAAATTGATAGTATCTGGGTAGAAGAACCATTTCTTCTTCATACTGAAATTCGTTCTTCATCACCCTGGCCACTGGTTTTAAAGACTTCATGGTTGAAATTGGTATGTGAAGGAAGGGTGACAGAAATGTAGTTACTTAAAGTATCTAAACAATAATCTGCTTTCAGAATCAACTAAAATTGGATCACTTTTCTTCTCAAATTGAGGATGGTTAGTATTTTACAAGGTTTGTGTTCTGTTGTAATTGCAAGTACGTATCTCATTTTTTGGATGTCATTTCCAGTTGTCCTAGAGAATGACGACGTAGCTTGTGAATGCCATTGCTTTGAACCTCAAGTTCTGGATGATGGCTATTTAGAATTAGGGACATACTTTCTGTCTTGGAAGAGGTTCTTGTCCTTTATTTTGCTTTTTTTTTTGTTAGCAGCTTGTAGAAATTGTTGTTAATAATCTTGAATTTCACTCTTAGGAGGTCGGCAGGCAATAACGTCCCATTCGTGGTGATGGAATCATCCTTACCGTCCATGGTTGTTATTCGTGTCCCCATCTCTGTGACACTGAATGTTCCTTCTCATGGTTGGGTGCGGACACCTCTCACTATATCGTATCAAGTGCGTAATCGGACAACACAAGTTCAGGAATTTGACTTTTGTATGGATTCAAGTGATTCCTTTATGTATGCTGGCCATAAACAGGTAAGTGCGTAAGGAGAATGTTAATAGGGCTTTCCCGCGTTCATTTGTCACAATCTTTGACTTGTGTATACGACTGTTTTGCCTTCTTTCTCATAGGCTCACTTTAAGATATTGCCACAGGACGATCTTATTTTACGATATAACCTCTATCCTTTAATCTCTGGTTATGTTCCCCTGCCGAAATTGCGAATGCTCACTCACGATTCAGCTTACGATTCGCAACTAGAAGGAATTACACAGATGATGATTCCCAGTCATATTTTTATTATGGTAAGCAAGTGTTGCACATCGCAAAAAAATTGCTGAAATCTTTGTTATTTGGGTTGTGTTATTTGATTTCAGCCTCAGACCAAACAAGTACCAATACCCTGATGAAAAAAAGTATTCCATCATCGTTCATAATTTCTTTAAAGAAATATCAATCATTTCTTGATTATATAGTCCACTCATTTGTAAATATTGTAATTATAAATATGTTGGATTTGTTTCAATCTCTTTTGGAACCTTTTGATGACCTCGATGAACCAACATAGCAGCTGTCAAGGCTGATAATTGTTCCTTGGTGTGAGGGTGCTGCTCGCAATCGGGACTGACAGCAGGAACATCCACATCAGAGCATTTGCAGTGTTATAAACTCCCACTTTTATGCTTCACCAATTATTAGGTTGGGGCTCATATTTTGATAGTCTCATCTGAAGAGTAGGCTTAACGCCAGAGTTCGACATCCTAGTTGTCATAGTGCCTCCTAGATGTCACTGTAACCAATTGCCCGCCAACATTTTCGAATTTTCTAGAAAGTTCTCAGCTGTGAACATGACAACAGCACGGTCGGAATGTTAACTAAACAGTTTTATCATTGTTAGGTATGCAAATACTTTTGTACATTTTAAAAGAAAGTTTGTCAGTTTATTTTACAATTATGACAGCATGAATAATTCTAATCATTAAAAACTTGCCATAGTCTTAACGCACAATGTTGCTTGATAGCCTCCATTTTTGTTTCTAAATTTTTAATATGCTGCCCGAAATGGATCGATGGAAACATCCCCCTTAATTATAACCCCTTAAAATTATAAGTGGCACTAACTTTTTCAAGTTCTGCAGCTAAATCTATAGTTGGTAACAGGCTTGTGTCTGTTGTTGTACATTCCGAACTGTGAAGTTCGAGGCATCGAGAAGTAAACGTTGAAATGTCATAGTTTAATTTCTTAATACTTGTTGAATCTATTTTCGTTAAAGTGAACATCAGTAATCGCCATGCAGATGTTAACGATGGTTGAAGTTCAGTGGTGGTTTTTAATCGTAGAAATGCTTCTTCCCACAGCTGAAAATTGATGAGTCGTGCTCCTTCATATGCCAACACTGTGGCATTAGTTCCAAATGGAATTTCTGACGCCATTTTTAGTAAATATTGCTTTTCTGACTGACTTTTTGAACGTTTGAAGACGCAGATATTACTTGCGTTGAAAACTTTACGAAATCCTCTTTTAGGGAATTTTCGTTTTCCGGCTATTACAATGTAATTATATTCCTCTGCCTCGATAACTTTTTTCAGTAAGAGTTGCGTATTCAAAAGAGATACAATGTCATTCACGTCTGATAACAATGTTAATTTCTGTAAAGATTGGCCGCTATCCGTGCTTTTGAGACGCCATTCACGAAATTCAGACTCGTGCTTCGCCCAAACAGGTACCTGATGACGTAACAAAGCAAATCCACCGGTCATTAAGATAGGATAATCAATAACAACTCCAGTAACGTCTTGTTGTTCACTAACGTATTTCAGACATAAGTTAACGTAAGCTGATTCCCATAACCCTTGATAAGTCCAAGATTCGATTCCTTTGTTCAGTGCCGTTGGAAAAGTCATCCTCGACTCAAACATGTACAATAGCAGTTCGGCATACAGGATCAACTTGACGATGTTACGAGTTGTCTTCCCGGGTTCCGCAATCTTTAAAATGTAAGCATAGAGTCCTCTGTACAATATGTAGGCACTTGATGCACCAGACACTAGAATGAGGACAAGAACATCGTGCATTTGACGGAGACTGTTGTCGTCCCGAATGTAATGAAATATCACGAGGAAAGTAGATATAATGGTGATCTTTGTTGCAGAGCTAAAGAGAACTGCGTCGTTATCGTCTTCGCAACTGCCACTGACCCACGTGTCGAAAATATCTGTTAGTCTCACACAGTATAAAATGTAAATGACGCTTACGGCTGTTGCAGCACCCAAGATGACCAAATGAACTTGACTCCCACCAATAAAACTCTGAAGAAACGCAAGAAAAGACGTTCCTTCTGATTTATCAGTTGATTGGGATGTCATGATGTTCTTCATGGTCTGAAGTGGTACTTCCAACCAATTGTTGCCATGGACCGTGTTGCTTGCAAAGGCCAGTATTAACCCGAACAAGGCACCAGTCAGAAGAGCCAACGTATTATTAAGCCATTTGTAAGAGGGCAGTAAAGGTGTAGCAGGATCATGAGAATGGTGTCCATCAATAGTTGGTCGAATGAATGCACAAGTAATCAGTAAGATGGTGAGAAGAATGTTGACATTGTTATGAGCAACATAACAGACCAGAGCACCACAGATGAGAAGAACAACTGGTTGTAGACCACCAAATCTTGTATGATATCTTCCTGTCGCAAAATCTTTTGGATCCGTTCTGGCCAGCCTTAGTATAATTGTCGAAATAAGGAATACTAATGGAGATGCGAGGCTGGTCGAAGAAGGGTGAGTTCCGAAAATGATGAGGTGTTTGGAAAAGGCGACTAAGACTGCTGATGAAAAAGCGATGTCCCTGCACTGGCCAAATACTGTTCTGACAAACTTGTAAACGACTACGGGCAACAAAGCTGCAACAGCACTATGACAATTGCGAGCCAGCTGAAACAAAATGAAATATTAATTTCTATCTTGTCAATTCTGTGTCATGATCTATCACTATATTGTTACCACAAATGGGTTTGATTCCCATCCAAGGAACTCTTTGGCCCGGAAGAGAACTGCGTAAATATCAGAATATGCTAATGTCCTAGAGTTTGCTGTAACTTTTAGATTTTTAGATGGTAGGATTCCGTATCCATAGACCTCGGAATTGGCAACTGCACAAGATTTACATGTAAATTAGGTTGTCTCTTCCTACCTTAAGCATGCCCCATATCTCTACATGGGACCCTCTCTCTCTCGCTTTCTACATACCTTCCACTGCCTGGAAGTTCTCGTCGGGATGAATCATTCCCAGTCCTTCGAAACCAGTAACCATGAGATAACGACTATAAAAGGTTAAGGCTGCTAGAAATACGATCGCATAGCGCGGAAATATCCTGACTCTAATCATCTCATCTTCTTCTGAGTCTGAAATTAGCAGTTTTACATGCGTGATCTAATTTCGAGTTTTCCTTTTTCTTTTCCAGAATTATTTCATTTCTTACCGAGAAGGAATGTGACAATTGGTGAATGTGCTGTTGGTTTTCTTTGCTGGACACGATCCTGTAGTTGTGGCACTTGTCTCTCGAGTAAATTTGGTGGCCGCGAATCATCCGGAATTGGTTCATGAAGTTTATGTTCGACCTGGGGTACAACGCCTGATTTGTTGCCTGCTCGTCGACGTCGCGTTGTTGCACCTTTTGTCGCCATGTCATACAATGTCTGTCGACTACTTGTCTTTTGGTCAGTTGGTCTTTGTTATTTCTTGAAGACGACAACCATCAGGTATGTCAAATGGGACCATTATTTTTACAAGATTTCTCTAGAGTGTTAAGGTTCTGGTAGTTGGGAACATATATTACTAAGTATACCATGCATAACTTGGTGATATTGCAAGAGAGAGAGAGATACTGGACGAGGCTGAAACATGTCCATTTGCACCTGTCCATCAACTCGATGTGCTCTTACTGCGTGTCGCTTGTAATTCAGGTGTTTTTGGACCCATGCCGTTGTGTGCATGGGCGATTAACTCGTTGAAATTATGGTGTGCCCACCATCATTATCACTCCAGGTAAGGTGGTAGATAGGTGCAAAAGCGTTAATCCTTTCACAAGGACTTTTGATTTGGTATGGGGCTCTAATGACCTTGCAGTTGAAGGGCCCTAAAACACCAACGAAACAAAATTGACTTGGTACCAGTAAATTCCTGTTGGCTGCTACCACGTTCCCTGGTAAGCAGGTGTCTTTGGTGGTTAGTTTGAGATCACGGGAGTGATGTTCTTACGGCGCTTCACATAATTACCGTCAAGTAATTGTACAGCGTCATCTGTTGGTGGTACTCGTTCTATTGTATAAACGAGCGGTCAGTTGTGTGGGCCAGTCATTACCTGGTCAATTAATCGTTTAACTACGGTCTCGTCAGGCTCTTCAATGGTCGGTTCGACCTCCTCTCCCTTCTTTCTTTACGAAAGGGAGAACATCTCGAAGATATGGGGGAGTGAAAGGGTTTATGTGCATACTTGACCCTAAAGGCTAACTTAATTTTCTACGCTTGATTGATAATTACCTGGTCGTCATGCGTTGCTGCTCTTCTTTCCACATTGCTTTGGTAGCCTTGGTTTTGGTACATTAACGGATAGGGGTCTGGTGAGCAGGACCAGCCGGGGGGGGGGGGGGGGGCGAACGCGCAAGACCCTGCGCCGCTGACTGATTTTGCAAATGAAAATGGTTTCATTTTCTTTGCTATAACCCGAATATCGACCAACCCAAGTGAAGGACTGCCCGAAACCAATTAAGAGACTGGAAAGCGAATTGTATTAAAGAGGGGTCAGCAAATGCTTGGAAATTGCTGGTACTCTCAGGCCAGCAATCTATGACCAACACTGTAAGGCCAGCTGTTTATGGCCGGGACTGTAAGGTCGGGACTCTTAAGGCCGACCCTATGGCCAGTACCCTAAGACCGGCTCTTTTTGGCCTGCACTCTAGGGTTGGTACTATGGCTGGCGCTCTAAGGTCGACACTCTATGGTCAGCACTGTAAGGCCGGCTGTCTATCGCCGGGACTGTAAAGTCGGCACTCTGTAAGGCCGACACTATGACCAGCACTCGAAGGCCGGCTCTCTATGGCCCGCACTCTAAGGCCGACAGTTTGCCGTGCTTCCAAGGTGAACTCTGTACCAGGCCCCGCATATCAGCTTTGCACCGGACCCCGCTTTTTGTTTAGGCCGGCCTTGCTTTGGAAGCCAGAGAGTGTGTGAAGCACAATATATGTGGACTGGTGCATTAGTTGGCCGAAACTGCACTCGAGAGGGATGTCCTTTCCGACCTAAATATTAATGCCAACAGAGAGAGCTATGATTGGCACTAAATGTATACGTGAGGTCGGGCGGGGTTCGTTCTCACGACATGGTGTTTAATGACAGAATCATGCTAAGCATGGTCTAGTTGTTTTGGGGGGGGGGGGGGAGGTTGCCACCATCATCATTGTTGTGTATCTCATATATACATTCATGAATGGCAACATAAATTATTTATAATTATGGTTTATTAATTCACTTCATTAAGAGTTAATGTCCAC
This sequence comes from Trigoniulus corallinus, assembly GCA_013389805.1. Lineage (NCBI taxonomy): Eukaryota > Metazoa > Arthropoda > Diplopoda > Spirobolida > Trigoniulidae > Trigoniulus > Trigoniulus corallinus. Next base: position 19,217,213 of record JAAFCE010005724.1, on the reverse strand, counting down.
CCTGACTGACGTTAACGGAATTGAAATTTATTATGGAGTGGACAGTGGTGATGAGCCACGAAATGGTCATTTTTCTTCCCATTACGGGAAGTCTTCCTACAGTATATGCGTGGAGCGAAGGAGAGTCGATCATCGTCATTGTTGTCCTGATCCAGAGTTCGTGGTCAGGAAAGTTCAGCTTTGGTTGCTTGTCTTGTTATTTAACGTCGATCTCCCTACTGTTGCAGGTAACTTACCGCCGCTAGGCGGAGACTCTTTTAGGAAAGTTGTACCAATCTATATGTATATTTTTTGATTTATTCCGCGTAGGAGGGGGTCCTTATCTGGGAGTCCCAGGTTCGATACTTGATCGAGGTGGGTTGGCTTCTTTTGGGTGATGGAGAAGCAACGGGTCGATGAGGCAAATCGCCCCCTGGCGTCAGTAGAGTGCCCCAACGAACAGCAGACTGATGATAAATAAGCATAAAGGTTAGGTCGGCAGCCGGCTGTGGAAAAACAACGTCCTATAGATCACCCTGTGTCCATTCAGAGATGGACAAGATGGGGGCCTGACCATGCCGTAGGCGGGAAAAGGGATAGGAGTTGCTTTGTAAGGGGGGGTTCTTTCGTGGTGCAGTACAGTGTGACATTGTACACACCCACATACCTGAGGGTGGGACGCCGGCTTTTCATCCCCCCTTAAGAAACTGCATCGCCCTTGGGACTTCCTTCCTACTCTCTCTCTTTTCCCCCTCACTCTGCAAAGAAGCTACCAGTATCGGAACTAGGATGGAACCTGAAGCCATCCACTGACAAATCTCGTTAACCACTGACCACCAACATTCAGTCCCCTCAGTATAGAGGGCATCCGAGAGTTTTGCTGGTCAGATCCAGGAGTGACAACCGGGGTACTTTTCGTCAAGAGCTCGAGTCAGTTGCCTCTCTACCAATGGAGCTACCGAGGCCGGCCGGCATAAGAATCTGTAGATCGGTAAAATTTCGCGGGAGCGGCGAATTGCGTTGGACACACCAGTTCTCGTCTGATCACTGAAGTTAAGCAGCGCAACCCCAGCTAGTACTGACATGGGTGGCCGCTTGGGAAAACTGGGTACTGCTAATACCCAAAAAATCGTCGCATTAGTGTAGTGTCTGTGCAGTCTCTGCATAAGAGCCAAGTTGAGTTGGACACACCAGTTCCCGTTAGATCACTGAAGCTAAGCAGCGCACACCCAAGTCAATACCAACTTGGGTGGTTGGTAAAGAACGTTGGGTGCTGCAAATTAACCCTCTTCCTCCTCCTTTCACCTACCTCCTTATCTCCCGTGGGCAGCCTCCTAAGGGGTTGACCTGTTATGGCTGTCTGGCTTACACCCCAACCCACAAACTAATCAAAGAATTATTGTTGTTTCTTTGTTGGTGTTTTAGGGCCCTTCAACTACAAGGTCATTAGAGCCCCGTCCACAGTGTAGTTTTGATGCAGGTACTAACTGGGGTTGCGTTGCTTAACTTCAGTAATCAGACGAGAACTGGTGTGTCTAACGCAAATTACCGCTCCCATATGAATTATGTTGTGGACGAGGCTCTAATGACCTTTGTAGTTGAAGGGCCCTAAAACACCAACAAACAACAACAAATCGGTAAAATTTCGACTTCTCCCTCTTCTCCTTCCCTTTTTGCGACGGTACCGGTAAATAACCTTACCAGCTGTTGGGTCGATGTTAAACAACCTCGTAAGCAAAAGATATGCCCTCGTTGTTTTCTTTTTGGAGAGGGGAGAAGCGAAAGGCGTAGGGATCTTACCTTTTTGCAGGCCCTTACTGCGGACGGCAATAACAACAGCAACAGCAGTAACGGTATTTGCAGTACAGTATGTTGTTTTTCTTCCCGTGGAGTAACCGGAAGGGAGGTCTGTGTCCCGGTGGTGGATCGTTCGACAAAAGCGTTGAAAATTTGTTTATTGCTGGAATTGTATTTTGGCGAGGGTTGCTGAGTTTGCTTGCGGGTGGTGGTGGTGGTACTGGGTACATTTACGACTCTGAATCTGAAAGTGGAACAAGGTGATGCCCGAGGGCCAGAGAGAGAGAGAAAGAAACACCAAAAGCAAATCTAATAACATGAAAGACAGGAGAGAGGGGGAAGGAAAAACGGTACATAATGGCACAAATGGTAACTTTGATTTCATATCGATTGGAAATATGCATCTGGTTTAAAATTCGTGTATATATTTGTACTTTTTCTTAAATTTCCCTCTACCCCTTTTGCCTCTCTTTTGGCCCCCTCCTGTTTTTTTTTTTTTTTTTTTTTAAAAAAAATCAATGTTGAATATTTTGTTTTTTTTTATCCTGATATTTATTTTTCAACTTAAATCAGGTCAGTACAGAGAAAATAACATAGAAAGTCAACTCAAATTTTGTGTCCCGTTCCCCCCTCCAATCACATCTTTGTCTTTATCCCCCCCTCTCCTCGACCCTTGTCGGTTACCCCCTTCCCCCTCCAATCCCTGCAGTTTACTTTTATTCAAAAATGAAATTTATATTTGTGATAACTTAAGAAATTCTTCTTCTTAGATTTTGAAGGGGAAGGTGAGGTGCAGTGCCGGATTTAGATATTGAGAGGCTGCCCTAGGCTATTTCAATTTTGAGCCCCCCCCCCCCCTTTCAAGCCTTTTTCAGGCCCTCTTCTTAAATTTTGAAGCCCGCTAAATGTTGAGGACCTAGGCTTCAGCCTAATTAGCCTAATGGTAAATCCGGCACTGGTGAAGATGGCAATGCCGTCCGTCTACGGGTCAAGGAAGGAGGAGGATGTTGGAGGAGGTAGGACCTCCACCGGCGGAAGTAGGCTAAAAAGAGTGCGCGTGCGCTCTCTATTATAACACAAATATTGTACACTAGAAACAATTTTGGCAGTGCCAAATAATACATTTGTGATGTCCTCTCTACACATCCACCGTCCCAGAGACACGCGAGTGTCCTGCACAATTCTCTGTATGAACTCCCCTCTCCTGGACGGAAATGAGACCAAGATCCATTCCACCAGACAGCAAAATATGGGCTTGTCATACTTAAAAGAGAGTGGAAAGGGTCGGGCCCTTTTAGGTATGTTGGGGGGAGGTCAAAGGATAGACCAAGAGGTAAATGGAGATGTCTTTAAGGAGAGAGAGAGAGAGAGGAAGAGGGTTCAGCAAAACCTGACCCTGACCTTCCTTCAGTACCAACACGGAACTTCTCATAGAGTTGTTCCAGGGCAGGATTGACTGAGTGGAGTGACTTTGAGAAGGGATATCATGGATGAGGATGCGGAAGCGTGATGAGTAGAGGAGTGTCCCGGTTGGGGTGAATACCTGAGGTGATGATGGTGGTGTTGCTGGTGATGATGATGACGTTGACAGCAATGTCCTGGACCGGAAATGAATATTTGCGGACCAGAGGGCATTTGTAAATGATTGTCAGGATCGGTGGGGGCTGCAATCAGATTGGAAGGGTGGTGGTCATTCGGTATAATTCGTATTTCATAACCGTGTTGTTCATTATTAATATTATTATTATTGTTGTTAATAATAATATTATTATTATTATTTTTACTAATCTTATTATTATTGTTATAATTAATAATTGGGGCGCCGTCGCCACCGCCGCCACCTTCCGGCGAGATATCTTCTTCTTTATCATGTCGATGATAATAATAATAGTACGGATAAGCGATGTTATTATTATTATTGACATTGCAGCACAAATTGAATTCGCTCGAGAAAAAGACGCTTGGTGGCGCCACTTTGGGACGACGAATTTCCGCCGACCCTGTCCTGCCGCCGATTCCGGCCTGAGTCACGCAGAGTGTCTTCTGATTGGGCAAACTCCAACGACTTCCGCGAACGGGTTCTACTTGAAGGAAATTGTCGCTCATGGTAACGACGTTCCAGTCAACGCCATCACCCGGGGACGGGGCCTGGGCCTGTAGGACGGAGCCTGTGGCACTAGGACTATCATCTTCGGACACTGGTGGTGGCGATAGCAGGGGTAGTAGAAGATGATGATGAGGATGATGAGGACTTTCAGTAGTAGTAGTAGTAGTGGTGGTGGTGGTGATGGCAGTGGAAGTAGTCGTGGTACAGCCTTCTGCGGAGGACACTACGTGCAATGGAATGGTTTCCACCAGTGACCCACTGGACGACGAGTGGTCCTCGGTGGACACTCGGATCAGAGATCTGAAGGCCAGGCGACGAGAAGATGCCGACAGAGGCCTCCAGGTGGCAGCGCAGTCTCGACTAGAAGAGCGTCTGTTGGCAGTAGCGTCATTATTGTCATCCGTGATGTTGACGTGATAGTAGGTAGAAGTGGGACGACTGGGGTGGTTGGCAGGACGAGACTGGAAATGACATCTGACGTCATCGCGCCCACCCCCACACATGAGGACGTGACGCGCATCCTTCCAGATGATTCGATTGCGATACACGTAGACGAAAGGATTGAGAGCGCAACCGACAAAAGTAAGATGTTGCGCCATGGTGCGGCCCAAGGCCGGAATGGGTTTCCAGTCTGGCAGTGCTTCCAGGATGACAAAGACGAAATAAGGGAACCAACAAAAAACGAAAGAGGCAGTGACTAGAAGACCCGTCTGGGCCGCTCTGCCTTCTTCACGTACCGACGACACCATGTTCAGGCTGGTGCTGGAACTCCGACCTCGGTACAGGGCCTTCTTGAAAGCGTTCATGTTGTTACTGTGTTGTTGAGTCAGAAGTGCATTTCCGCCATTGACACCACTATGGTTGTTGTTGTTGTTGGTGGTGGTGGTGGTGTTACAGCCCCTGGAACCAACAACTGGGGTACACTCACCGGAACTGGCACCACCACCACCGGTGTCTTGCAATATGACGTCAGTGGCAGATCCGGGATTGGCAGAGACACTGTGACGTCGCACTCGGACGCTGCTGCGTCTTGCAGCTCTGTACATACAAGCGTAGATCCAGCATAGTGAACAGAGTGGAGCCACGAACCCAAGACACGTCACGGTTCCAGAATACCAGAGGCGTTGCGAGGGCGCCACGATACTGGTGACGGTGGACCAGCAATCGCATTGGTCATCTAGGGCGGTGGCTACTTCATTTTCTATTGAAAGAGGTGTGCCGTGATGAGCAGGCGGCGATGATGCTCCTTGGCTGCTTCTGTTGTTATTATCATCATGGTCACGGTGATGACCAAAACCGACCAGAGGTAGAGAGGCTGTCACAAATGCCAAGAGCCATGTGGTCACTATCATGTAAGAGCAGCGGACTCTTGTGATGGTCATGCTGTAGTGTAATGGAATCATGACGGCGCAATACCGATCCACTGCAATTAGCAAGACGGACAAGGTGCATCCCAAAGTGAGAAATACGGCTGCTATCTTTGTGAGTCGACACCACCACATCCCGATGGCAGCACCGTCACTGACCACTGCAACTCCCACATATGGAATGACCAAAACGGAATAGAGTACGTCACATAGGGCTAAGTTGAGGACGAACCTAAAAAAAAAAAAAATAAATAACAGCAAATGTAATAAATTGAGGGAGGTCGAGTTCAAATGTCACTACCCAGCCTGCTGCGCTTGATAACGAATGAATGACGGATACCGGACGCGAACCGCTAAACATGAGAGTATCGATCACTCACCGGTTAGATAGCGATCGAAGAGTTGGCCGCTGATAGAAAATGACGAATACCATCGTATTGCTGACGACACTAGCGGCGAAGATGAGAATCAAGAAGATGGTCTCCGTGGTGACGGTGATTAAGGATGATATGTCTGCCAGAGGATTAATAAGAAAAGAAAAAAAAGAGAGTACGATCAACATGCTTCCATTTCCGGTCAACTCAGTTGGACATCAGCAACTCTGAGCCCATTTCCTTTGCCAACTCTGCTGTGACTCTGATCCGCCTTGAGGCAGCATGTCACAACATTACGAAATTAACACCGGGGGGGGGGGGGGGGGGGAAGAGTGAGGAAGGGGTGACTGAGGATGGCAGGCAGAAAAAGGATAATGTCAATAGAGTGGACAATCCGGAATATGTGTGGGGTGGTGGGGGAGAAAGGGTGCGTTACGGACGATACTACTCTAAGACCTTTTTGCTTATTAGTTTGTTCCACGCTTCAAAGGGGTATTTCCGGTTTGAGATCCACAATCTTCTGTGTTGACACGTAATGAGTTCTCATTGCCCCCCCCCTCTCCCTAAATATAAGAGGGAGGGGGAAACTGGACAGAGGATAACAATATTGTGGCAGTCCTGTGCCAAGTTTTATGGACATAATGGACGGAGCCAAGGTCATGAATGGAATAATGGTGTTAAAAGGGGTTCCCCCATTGTCCAAGTTTTTCGCTTGGTCTGCTGTTCTTTCAGTCACCACTGTTGGTCAGTGGGTTAGGAAAGAACGCCAAAAGTCTGTTTTGCTTTGGTCACTTAATAACTATGCGTGTCTCTCGAGGACATAGTGGTTCCCACGTTTGATCCTAGTCCACATTTTTTTTGTTCTCTGTTTTGTTGGCGTTTAAATGCCCTTCAACTACAAGGTCATCAGAGCCCCGTCCACTGCAAAGTTCTGATGCAGGGACTGCACAGACACCACCCTAATTGCGACGATTTGGGGGTATTAGTGGGTACCCATTTTTCCAAGCAGCCACCCATGTTAGTACTAGCTGGGGTTGCGTTGCTTAACTTCAATGATCAGACGAGAACTGGTGTGTCCAAAGCAATGAGTCTGCTCCCGATCCTAGTCCAGATCAGATCATCATCATTTCCAACTCTCCTCCCTCCTATATCCGGGACAGGGAAGACCAAAGCAGACGTGGGTGCAGGTTGTCCGTAAGGATATGGTAGTGTGTGGGGTGCGACAGGGACCTGGTGGGAGATTGGCAGTAGTGGAAGGCTAGAACCCGCCACTCGACCCTGCCACAGGCGGGATAAGAGTAGGATGATGTTTTACGCTCAGCTGGTTGCCGATCTAATGCCAAATATCCTCCTTAAATTAACGTCAATCTAACTTCTTTGTGGGACAAGAAGTTCTGTTTACCGGCACCTGGGATGGGGGGGCAAGCTCCTACAATCGAAATTTTGCGAATCTCACACATATTTTACTTCATGTAGAAAGGGTGCTTTTGGACCCACCTCGGTGGCGCAGAAGGTAGCGTGCTCGGTCGAAAGAGAGAAGTCCCGAGTGCGGGAAGTAAAGCCGGTACCCATTTGAACGAAAAGAACCCTCTCTGGTATGCAACGCGTAGCAAAGCAACTCCTAATCCATTTCCCGCCTGTCAGAGTCGGGTACCCACCTTGTCCCTCTGAATGGACACAAGGGTGATCTATTGGACAGTGTTATTCCACAGTCGGTTGCGGGCCAAAGTTGCAACCCTCTATGCTTATTTATTGTCAGTCTACTGTTCGTTGGGGCACTCCACCTCCACCAGACGCCAGGAGGGAGTAGAGGGGCGTGCTCGTACACCACACGGGACCTCGGTTTTACTTTTTATCTGAAAGAAGGCGTACTCGGGGCCTTTCTCTCTCTCTCTCGCCCGAAAGTAGCCAACCTACCTCGCCCCTGGCGTCGGTGGAGTGTCCCAACGAACAGTAGGTCGATGATAAATAAGCATGGGGGGTTGCAGCTTTGGTCGGTAACCGGCTGCGAAAAAATACCGTCCCATGTGTCTATCCAAAGGGACAAAGACGGGTGGGTACCCGACACTGGCATAGGCTGAAAAGGGGGAAGGTCATCTGCTTCGACCAGGATCCATCCTGCTACAATTATAGACCATACTAAGAAAACCGGGGGCTGAAGCGTCGAGAAATGTTAGTGATCGATTCTTACGTTTGAGGGGACAGGGCGGAGGGAGGGTAGGAGGTATCAGGTGACGTCATGAGCCTATTCCATTTCACACGTGCATTCTATATCGCTAATTACGATTGACACCTTACCCTCCATGTCGTCATCGTGCTCGATAGACGTCATCACACATCAGTGTGGTACGACAAAATAATCGAATTGTTGATCACGTGACTTATCCAACGTGCCAGCTGACGTCACAAATGACCGTTCTTTTCTTTATGGTGTAGCGAGAGGAGGAATTGTGAAATACTGGGAAGCGGTAGCCTATCCCGACCTAATGACGTCATTTTCCGCCAGACTCGTTTATTCAGGTGGTATGCTGTCGGTTGTTGTTGTTTGTTGGTGTTTTAGGCCCCTTCAACTACAAGGTCATTAGAGCCCCGTCCAAAGCATAGTTCTTATGCAGAGACTGCACAGACACTACACTAATGCGTCGATTTTTGGGCATTTGCAGTACCCAGTTTTTCCAAGCGGCCACTTGCTTAACTTCAGTGATCAGACGACAACTGGTGTGTCCAACGCAACTCGCCGCTCCCGTATGCAGTCGGGAAGGGAACGATCCCGCCTCGGTGGCGCAGTGGTTAGCGTGCTCCGTAACTGCGTCAGTGGTTCTAGATTCGATACTGAACCGAGCTGGTTGGCTTCTTTCGGGCGAGAGAGAGAGGGAGCCTTCCTTCGGATGACAAAATAAAACCGAGGTCCCGTGTGTTGTACCATGGCATTACTGCACGGAAAAGAACCCTCTCTACTATGCAACGGGTAGATGAGGCAACATTTCCAGGGGTAGGAGCTCGCCCTCCTGGCGTCTGATGGAAGTGGAGTGCCACAACGAGCAGTAGACCGACGGCAAATAAGCATAGGGGTTGCAGCTTTGGTCGGCAACCGGCTGCAGAAAAACACTGTCCAATAGATCACCATTGTGTCCATTCAGAGGGACAGGATGGTACCCGATCCTGCCATAGGCGGGAAAAGGGTGAAGAATTGCTTTGCAGTCGTCGATGGAGTGAGTTGTTGCCAAAGGGTGGCCTCTTAGCGCCGCCATTTGCAATTCTTACACCTGAGAATGTCATTATCTCGTGCAGGGTGCTTTCTATAATAACATTCCTGTAATTGATGGACTCGCCGTTAGAGGCGTCGTCACCGTCCTTGCCACCACCACCATTACCACCATGGTTGTTCGATATCCATTAGTTTAAGTGGATCCGAACCTTGACACAATTTGATGGCGATACTACTCACTCAACGAATTCTTTTGGGAGATTTACGGGACACTGCCAGCTATTTTTGAGGTTTGCCCTGAATTTCTTTCTCTTTTTTTTAGAGAGACAGCACCGCGTGATACAAGGTAACAATGTCCCGGAGAGTTGTTCTCAACTAGAGTACCGGGTATATCTCCTAGAGGTGTAATAATTTAAAATTCTATGAGATGTCGGTTTTCCGGTAAGTAAATCTAAGTGCACACGCCTATTTAATTCAGTGATGTGATGTGTACGACTAGCTAGGATCGATCCTAGCTGAAGCAACTCCCTCCCTCTCTCTACCATTTCCTAACAGCCAATTTAACATTTCAAAGACAAGCATGGGCCTAGAGATCCGCTAATATCCGATAGAGCGAGCGCCTTAGCAGCAGTAACGACATCACTTAACCGTTAGTAAACCAAATGGAAATATTAATAGCGCCATAAAGTATGCTTCGTACCGTGCTAGCGCAGTCCACTACAGCGTCAGTGGTTCCAGGTTCGACACTGGATCGAGGTGGGTTAGCTTCGAGTGCGCCATCCGTCAGATGGGAATTACAGCCGACCCCCGCGTGATGGGGGTGTGTACGATGTCATCACCCCAACATAGAAAAGAACCCTTTTTTTCTACGTGGCAAAATTCCGAGGGTTGGAAGGTCGCCCTCCTTGGTGGTGATAAAGGAAAAGTCCCCCAAGGAATCAACATACGCCGATGATAAATAAGCGGGAGAGGCAGTGCCGTCTGTGTTAACGTATGGGCCCGCTGGGCACTTCCCGGGAGCCCCATGCTAATCTGTTGCTGTCAATTGACCATTTCCATATTATTCCTGTGAGTGGTTGTCGTAGGGGCATCAGTACACTGCTTTGCCCAGGGGCCCATAATGCTGTTTAGACGACACTGAAGAAGAGGAGGAGTTGCAGCATTATATCGGCAGCCGGCTGAGTACAGATATCGTCCAATGTGTCCCAGTGCAGCATGAATGAGTGCCCGACCCTTGCCATAGGAGGTACCTGCCAAAGTAACAGGATATATAGTGTACATCTTCTTACCTTGATGTTCGAAAACGTGACTCACGTCGTCCATCTTGGTGTGCACCAGGGCAGAGAAATTGTCGTCGTTCAGCATTAGATCCGAACTCGGAGACCCTCTCGATGCGTCGACACTGCCGGTGACAGATTGATCCATCGTCGTCGGTGACGTCACAAGTAGACTTATTATTCACCCATCTCCTCTCCCTTCCGTCGTCTGTCATCGGACATTAGTGGCAAGGACGGGAAGGGGAGAGGGTGGTAAGGAGGCAGTCAGCACGTACGGGTGATGTTGCTGACCAAACGGCCTGGACAGTAGTAATAGTTGTTATTTTCGGTGTTGTAGTGTTGGTTAGAAAGAGTGAACTAGGCTGTCACAGGCCCTCCCCAATGAGCAAGGTCAGTCAGTCAGTGAGTCATTTGACAGTCACGTGACCTCCACAGTGCCGGCGAAGGGAGGTCAATTCATGATTAGGAAGGAATGGGGGGTGTAGGAGAAGGAGGGGGGAGGTGAAGGAGGAAGGAACAGTTTGAATTTGGATAAGAGGAGAAAAGTGGACAACAGCTGTATCACTGTTGCGGAGGTGGTGTACCCGTTGAGGAGGGGGAGAGATCCTTACAATCGTCCTCCCTTACGCCGTTGGCCCGTCCGTTGTCTCTCTCACTCTCTTTTCTGCCGCTAATCGATACCACAATGTAGGTCTAGTTTAAGGTCGGGTGTTTCCGTCGCCGTTACGTAGCTGGTGCCGATTTCTTTTTTGTATGTGGTGTGCTATTTTGTTTGCAGTCGTCGTCGTCGTCTTCTTCGCTGCCACCGTTTCACTGAAGCGGAATCTGTAGCAAGAAAATGACGTCATCTTATTAGTTTTGATTTTTCTACGCGTCGTCGCCAAAATAAATATGCGGATATTAAAAAAAATATTCCACATTGTCAAGGAAAAGGATTTAAAATGATGGGAACATTTCGACCGCGCGCCGTCGTCAGTCTGACTTTTTCCCATTCTTTGTCCTATCACTCCTAGCTGGAAAAGTGCGGGAGGAAGAGTACTCCTTCCTCTTAGTCCCCCTACCTGAGGAGGGGAGGGGGGGATGTGTTTTTTTTTTTCGTTCTCTCTAGAGATCAAATTTAAAATCTGCAAATATCATACTCGTCCACACATCGGCACCAGAAAGAAATCCGCAGATGAAATGGTGCGCAACCAACCATTTCTTTTCCACTAGGGACTCAGAAATTACACCGTAGAATTGAAGGCTATGAGAAAGGAGGATAGGTGTAAGTTGAGTGCAAAATAAGGTACAGACATTCCTTCCTCCTCCACCTTTCTACAGCACATCCGCTATGTTATAGAATGTAGAAAGAGAGGAGGGAGAGGGAAGAACGAGGAGGGAGCATTCGCGAATTACGTGATGAGAGGTATTAGGTACGCTTGGGATATTTAGTAGCCTTAATAACCACGGGTCAGTTACTCTAGAAACAAGATTACTTCAGCAACATCGACTGACCGACCCAGAGGGTCTATTTTAGAATTTAGAGCAGCGCGTGCGTTGCTCATATATATATATATTTTTTTTTCAACTGCAACCGAATACCCACTTCAGAAGGTAACGTGGTCGATCACCGCGTCGCTGGTTCCAGGTTCGATACTGTATCGAGGTGGGTCGCCTTCTTTCGGGATAGAGAGGGAGAGAAGCCCAGAGTGCGCCTTCTTTCGAATAAGAAGTAAAACCGAACTTCCGTGTAGTGTGGGAGCGGCAAATTGCGTTGGACACACCAGTTCTCGTCTGAGCACTGAAGTTAAGCAACGCAACTCCAGCTAGTACTGACATGGGTGGCGCCTTGGGAAAACTGAGTACTGCTAATACCCAAAAATCGTCGCATTAGTGTAGTGTCTGTGCAATCTCTGCATTAGAACTATGCTGTGGACGGGGTTCTAATGACCTTGTAGTTGAAGGGCCCTAAAACACCAACAAACAATCCGTGTGGTGTACGATTGCTCTTGCACGGAAAAGAACCCTCTCTACTATGCAACGGGTAGATGAGGCCAAATTTCAGGAGCTCAACCCCACCCCCGCATGGCCACTGGTGAAGGTGGAGTGCCTCCACGAACAGTAGACCGATGATCATTAAGCATAGGGACTGCAGTGGTCGGCAGCTGGCTACGGAAAAAATACCGTTCAATAGATCACCCATGTGTCCACTCAGAGAGATAAGATGGGTACCCGACCCAGCCATAGACCGGGAAAAGGGTTAGCAGTTGCTTGCTTTGACCTGCAATTGAATGTCATCTGAGCACACGTTCGTAACCAGTGCCCTAAGGTCGTTGGATAAGAAAGAATTAATTAGGGCCATTATGGACATACAGGAAGTGTGGGATACTTGTAGGCGCAACCCCAAATCTATTATGACTTATGACCTTCTTCCAGTATCACTATCATTGATGCGAGTCGTGGGACGGAAATAATGGTGATAAGATAATGATATGCGACGGAAGGCGCACTCGGGGGCTCTCTCTCTCTCTCTTTTCTCAAAAGAAGCCAACCCACCTCGATCCAGTATCGAACCTAGAACCACTGCGCCGATCTAAGGTCCTTGAAAAAAAAAGAGCCACGCCGCCGAGCGGCGCCTTTGTGTATTACCAACCCCATGTCGAGTCGGTTGTCCTTGAAAATTCTTATGTTGTTAGTATGCCTGGTGGTGACAAGAATTGAAATATTGTCAGTCTGCACTTCCTGAATTCCTGGGAAAAGCGGAAGTTGCATGAGGGTGGTGGGGGTCGTTCATAAACTGATATATAACCACACTGCTTTAAGGTAGGGCTTGAATATTTTTCATCCTCCCATTTCTTTAAAAAAAAAATGAAGATGATGAATAGTTAGAAAGGAGGGCATGAAAGAGGGACGAAGAGGGAGGAGGGAAAGGAAGTGATGATAGACGACAAGAATTAAGAAAACTAAGGTAAAGAAATCGTGGGTGTTGACGGAAGAAATGAGGAAGGGGAGGCAGAAGGAGGAGGAAAGAAGGAGATAAAGAAAGTTTTGAGGGAAAGGGTTAATTGGTGCGGTTTCCAGGAGGAAAAACGTTGACGTATAAGCTGAATTAGGTCAAGAAAATAGATTTGGGGGAAAATTTAAAGTGACATTCATGGGAGTAGCTCGATTGATTTAGGAGCCATTATCCCCCTCTCTCGGAAAGAGGGGGGGGGAGGAGGAAGAGGCGGCAAAGATAGGAGGAAGGGGTTACTTTTTTATCCACCAATTCATTTTTTTACGAGTCTCTTGATGATGGTGCTCGTACCAAAAGGGTTAATGAAGGATGGAAAATAAAACCTAAGAAGAGGAGGATGGGGGGGGGGGCATAAGAAGCGCCGTAATTTTCGCTCCTTTCTTCAAGAAAATGGTTATCTCGATTCATTTTTGATTGGATTTGGCTAAGGATTTAAAAATGCGGAGGAAGGGTTAAAGAAAGGGGAGAAGAGAGAGAGCGAGAGACATAGCACTTCTCGAGGGTGCATTTTTCACGAATAAGGGAAGTTGGGGACGAGTAGGGAGGAGGAAGAATCATTTTTAAGCCACTCTTCTTATCCCACACCTCTTTCCACTCCCACCCCCTGACACACGGTCATCGCGCACCCTGACATCTCTCCTCGTCTCCTCATAACTGGGCACATTCGTTGCTCGTTTCTTTTTTATTTCCCTCGTCCGAATTTCACCTTTCCGCCTCATAAAAAAAAGCGGCGAGCCATGGAAAGATTTGAAATCATTCACCGTATGATAAATGGTCAGTTTTTGACACCTTTGACCAGAAGGTAAAAAGGAAGACGAAAATTCTCTTGACGTCAACTGATGGCACATGGACCTACTCCCGAAAGTTGTGATTCTTAAATAAAAACGTAACACACTTTAGAGATGATTACATCTTGAGCTGTCCCGGATAAAGCATATTATGAAAGCATTGCCACCTCTTCTGAACGTGAGTTCAACCCCGTTCAGGGTCATTTTTAAAGACAAAGAAGATGTGAGGGATGAATTTCTTTCGTTTCCCCGGTGTGTTTTAGGGCCCGTCAATTACAAAGGTCATTACAGCCCCGTCCACTGCGCAGTTCTAATGCAGAGTCTGCACAGACACTACGCTGTTACAACGATTTGGGGTATTATTGTAGCAGTACCCAGAATTTCCAAACGGTCACCCATGCTAGTACTAGCTGGGGTTGTGTTGCTTAACCGCAGTGATCAGACGAGAACTGGTGTGTCCAGTGCAATACAGCCACTCCCTCTAGGGGAATGCTTAAGAGGGCATTATGAGGCTTGCCATCAACATCAACCAACATATCTACAAAGTTATGAAAGTTGAGCATCTCCGGATCCAGAATTCACTTCCTGTTGACCACACAAAATGAAACTTCCCGCCCTTTGACATTTCCTTGACCCACAGCGTTCGTGTGACAATATCCTCCTTTTGCTGCACTAACATTTATCTCGATGATGAAGTGGACAAGAGTACGCACCTGACAAAGGCTGTACTCGTATGTTTGCGAATAGGTTTAAATCGCAGCATATATATACAGTCCAGCAGAGTGACCTGGTTGACCACTTCCGCCAACGGCCTTCAAATCACGTCCTGGTAACCCAGAAGAAAGACACATCTCGCAACCATCACTATTTTCCCACCCATCTTTGCCTTTTAGCATCACTGGATCGAGAAGGATGGGGAAAGAGGGGCATAAAAGGGGTAAGGGAAAAATTAGGGGGGGTGATACCCTCTTCTTGCCCTCTAATTGGAACACACGTGGGATAAATGAAACGCCCTAAGATAGAATGCACATGGAAGGGTGCATGTAGTAGTCATTGGCGAGTAGACTTTTCACAAAATTAGATTCCATCCAGGCTGGCTCTCTCCCTCGCTCTCTTTTAACCCTTTTCCACTCACCCCCCTCTTACCCCTTCCGTCACTAGACGACTCCACGCCTTGCTTTATACGGTTATTTATTTTTATTTATCACAGGCCGCTATTTCAATCCTTGACCTCGTTCGCACTCCGATTATTTATTTGTATTCAGTTTTGTTTGTGATGGTAAAAATGGCGCGGCGTCGCTGAAAGAGAGAAGGGGGAAGGGGAAGGCACAGAGGAAAGGAGCATGGAGGGGGTTGAAATCATTTGGGCCGATGGTCAGTAAATTTGGAAGAGAAAGGAAAGGGGTAGAGGAGGAGGAGGAAGAAGAGAGAAAAGTGTCCGATTGGAGAAACAGACAATGACGTTGACTACGTGGGACAAACGATGTTTGTGTGTGTTTAGAGGAGGGATGAAGCGTGATACCCTGTCGTCCCTACCATCACCCTTCCTTTTAACCCTTTGTGGCCATCATCACACCCTCTGATGGCCAGTTAAAATGCCATTTCTTAACGCAGTTCTGCTACCAACATAAAATTACCACCTCCCCCTCCCTCCATTACTTAGCCAATAGATGACGGACAGCAGCTGGATCTCGGGCAATATCGGCCGCAGTCCATCACCGCCTCCTCCCACTTCAGCACACAAACCTACTTTCCCTTTTTAACCCCCCCACTCCACACCCCTGACCTTCAATTATTAATGGTGGACCTCGACGACGGACACGGGCAACCGACCTCATTTCACATCATGCATCTCATCACCTCTTTCATAAAACCTTTTAACCCTTCCTTCCGCACTGACAGTTTCTCTCTCTCTCATATTTTACCCCTACCCTTCTCCCCCTGCCCTTTCTTCTCGTCCCAGTTTACCCACCTTCCTCAACATCATCCGCCTGCAATTGCTAAAGGCTAATAGGTTCGCAAAAGCGCCATCTATCGAGGAGTAATAAATTGAATTATTCATGACCTCAATTTTTTTTACGTGGTTAGTACGAAGAAAGAAAGAAGGGAGAGGTGAAGGGGTTAAGCGACGAAAAAGGGGGGAGGGGGTAGGTTCAAGATGCATGGAATTTGTTGCAGGAAAAATGCAAATGAAAGAGGACGAGAGGGACCTAAAAAAAAAAAATTAGAGTTATAATTTTTTTTTATTATTATTATTATTTCATATGTTGATTGTAGTTCCTCGACGGGTCGCTCCCCTCTGCTTCCCCCAATGCCCTTAGCCCCCCCCCCCCCCTCGCTCACTCTTTCTGTTTCATCAGACAACTTTATTCATTTTTTTTCGTGCGTGTTTCACATTCCCCTGCTTTTTGCTCTCTTTCTCGTTTAATGAATTCAATTATGCAAAAAAAGGTCTCTTTCTTTGTTTTTCTTCATTTCGGACGGCAGCAAGTAACATCTATTAACCCCCTTTTTAGACCCCCGGACATCTATTTAAATGTTTATTTTTTGATTCATTCATTTGATTTGGACTTTAAAATCTCTCTCCATACCAGAAAGCCATGTCATTTTAGATGCCGTTTGATATTTCCTCCAAACACCGATTTTGTCGAGAAACGAAACAAATAAATAAACAACAATCCTTTAAATATTTAACAACTTCAAGAAGCAGACATTTTTAAAACAAAATAACATTTTTTTTTTTCTCTTTACTTATTTCAACTTTGACGTAATGCATCGCTTGAAAAAAGAAATGACGTAAAACACCCAAAAAAAATTAGCGGAAGAAGAGCTACTAGGAAGAGTCACAGAAGGGGGGAGGAGCAGCGAATTGCGTTGGACACACCAGTTCTCGTCTGATAACTGAAGTTAAGCAACGCAACCCCAGTTAGTACTGACATGGGTGGCTGCTTGGGAAAACTGGGTACCGCTAGTATCCAAAAATCGTCGCATTAGTGTAGTTTCTGTGTAGCCTCTGCATCAGAACTACACAGTGGACGGGGCTCTGATGACCTTGTAGTTGAAGGGCCCTAAAACACCAACAAAAAACAACAAACAACACAGAAGGGGAGGGCTCCATCTCTGACCCGACCCCCATCCTTACCCTACACTACCCCACCACTTCAGTTTGTTGATGTTTTAGGGCCCTTCAACTACAAGGTCATTAGAGCCCCATCCACTCCGTAGTTCTAATGCAGAGTCTGCACAGACACTACGCTGTGGGTATTAGCAGTACCCAGTGTTCCCAAGCGGTCACTCATCCTAGTACTAGTTGAGGTGCATTCTTGTAATAATACTTGTAAGCACCTAACTTACCAGGGGTGCGTTGGGGGTAGACCAATCAGCCATAACAGGTCGAGCCCAGAGGAGGCTGATCACGGAATCAAGAGATGGGAATCGGGAAAGGACAGGGCAGGGGAATGGTGGCGTTGCTTAACTTCAGTGATCAGACGAGAACTGGTGTGTCCAACGTAATACAGCCGCTCCCTGTCCCGGCACAGTTATTTCAAATACATTATAATAGATATTTATGTGTGCATTCCTTCCGGGTTACCGACTGCGGTCCCCATCCTCAAAGCCGACGAGAGGGGCGGAATCATGGAGTAATATTGCCCAGGCGCGAACAAATCATCCCGCAATCATTTTTTTTACACGCGGTCGATATTAAAGCCTTTCCACTGGACCCGGCGACGTCTCTCGACGCCTCTACTCGTTCGCCCTCTCAGGTCGTAAACCGCAGGAACCATACTGTTTATTTATTTTCAGATCTGTAGGTCAGCCGCACCAGTCTGTAAACACATCACTTCCGGTATGGGGCCCACCTTGGTATATCAATAATAGCGCACTTCAGTTCGAGTTCGTGGATACAGGCTCGATCCTAACCGAGGTAGGTGTGATAACTTCTTTGCCAGACGAGGCGAGGGGAACCCGGAACCCCCCGTCCCGTCAGGTGTACAGATTCTCTCCCACCCCGAACATCCGTAAATTATCTTTAGCAGTAAAGAGAGAGAGAGAGAGAGACCAAACTTCTAGTATGCCACTCACACTCTTATACAAACAGTCACGAACGAACAGCACTGTTCGTGACCCACTTGGACCCAAACACCCTAATCTAACACTGCGCCTAGCTGGTGTCAGAAAGCCCAGAACCGATATTTAGTAATACATATCGGTTGTTGGTGTTTTAGGGCCCTTCAACTACAAGGTCATTAGAGCCCGGTCCACAGCATAGTTCTTATGCAGAGACTGCACAGATACTACACTAATGCGACGATTGTTGGGTATTAGCAGTACCCAGTTTTCCCAAGCGACCACCCATGTCATTACTAGCTGGGTTTGCGCTGCTTAACTTCAGTGATCAGACGAGAACTGGGGTGTCCAAGGCAATTCGCCGCTCCCAATACATTTCGGGGCTTATCACCAGTGAACCATGGACTACACGTTGAGAAAGACTGACCTTAACAGGATCACGTGAGCCGGCTGCATTTGTTGCCTGTTTGCTACTTGTCAAGAGCACACCCTAACATGATAGGACATCGCGTGGGTGAAGTAAAAAAAAAAGAGGCGCGGTTTCCGTCGAGACAGCCCTAAGAAGTGGATTTGTGACGAGGGTGGCAACGGAGGAGGGAGGCAGTAGTACCCACAGAAGGACATTCGAGTCGTAGTCATGTCGATAATTATGGTATGAGTAATTCTGGAAAATATAAATCTCAAATTTTGGGACCCCCCCTCCCTCCCAATCGTCGTCCCTCTTTACCCGCCCCTTCTTCCCTTAGATATATTTGCAGTTATTATTATTATTGTTGTTGACTTGCTACCAAAAGACATCTTTTATGCACAAAGCATTCATTTCCTATTGAATCTCGTGACATTTCCAATGTCGAACGACCCCCGCCATGATTTTCAATGTCAAACTGTTTATGCCAGTGAACACCAAATGGGCGCCCCACGCATAATATTTAAACATACACCCCCGCCATCACTTCCTTGTCCTCCTTCTACTTCCTGTCCTCTTTCTATTTCCTTCACATTACAAATGTTCATTTGCATTCATTTAACCCTATTCCCCCTCCTCTTCCCCTTACACTTCAAATTATGAAAGCGAGTGTGCATATTAAAGATTGAGCCTGTAAAATCTCAGAAACCGGAAGAGGCGTGGATTGAAATGAGGCTGGGTGGCAGACAGCAGTATTAGGATATGTCATTTTTAATGGCCCTGCACACCGGTTCTTCTTTTCCATCAGCACCCTCGACTAAAAAGAGTCTTTCGTCAATGTCTCATCACCATCATCATCATCATCATAATCGCGATTATAACGTTATTATAGTTCATCAATTCCGTGACATTTATTCCATTCTTCCTCTCCCCTCTACCTTTAGCCCTCTTCTCCCTTCCTGTCCCTCTCTTCGTCACTAATCTCCCCTCGGGCCCTCCGTTCATAAATGAAAATAGGACAATCGAGATTCGGTAATTATTCCACTAACCCACATTTCTCTGAAATTCGTCTTACAGTTTTTTTACACACTATCCTTCACTCACCCCTCCCACAAAGCCCTTCACCCTTACTCTACCCTTTCACCCCCCCCTTGAAGAAGGGAGGGAAGAACGGCAACCAGGACAACATACTGACGAGATTAGTATAGCAGTAGCTAGGATATATGTCACAGAGGAATTGCAAGAATTTTATTATTACGACTTTAAAAAAGGCAGATGGTCAAGCAGAGAAGAGGGACGAAGTAGCCTACAGGTTAGCAAATATAACAACAAAAACATGGTTGCCGAGGGACTGAGAGGGGAGGAGGGAGAGGGGACCCCCCTTCGAAGTGCACCTTCCGTCTGCAGGATGGGAAGAAGTCAAATCAGTATCCTACCGTGTGGGGGGGGGACGGATATACAAAATTCCTAGGAATAGGGAGGGTATCGCCTCTGGCGACGCTCCCAGGTACCAATAGCCCAAATGAGTACTCGACCCTGACATGGACGGAAAAACGATAATTGGGACCACCTGGCATTCGCTCCTCTTGATCCCTTCACCTCTTCATCAACTCAAACGTGAATGCCTTTACTGCACAAGTTCACTGTTAGCAGTGATTGCCCATCTTCAAGGGGCAACTCGCTCGAATGACGTCAAAAGTCATGACGTCATTGTATGATCGATGGTTGGCAGCAGCACTTTTTGCCTGTCACGGTCTCGACCCAGACACACACACACGCGCGCCTTACCCTCTTCACCCCTTCGCCTATTCTTTCTTCATCCCCTCTAACCCCAGAATGTCCATTCAGACACCAAAAAATTCACTTATTCCATCTTGAGATAGACGATCACGATTGACCCTTCAACTCCCTCTCCTCCCATAAATGTGAAGGCGGAGTGGTTGGAGGCAAACTGAAAGGGGGAGGGAAGGAACTTCCGAGTGGCCAGTCATTAAAATTACCGGAAGACACGCCTTTTGACGAAATACTACTACAGGGAGCAACGAGAAGAAAACGAAAACTCAGAGGACGACCGAAGAAGGCCTGTATAGGGAAGAGAAGTGAGATTGAAAGTGCAGACGGATAGACAGTGCGTGGACAGAAAAAATGGTGGGGGGGAGGGAAAGCGACCAATATAATGACGTCATCATTCCACATGACCGATTATGCCTTCGATTACAGTGGCGGTCACAAAATCGTTCACGCTGAAAAACGGTAAACAGGAGAGGGTTGAAGGGGGACGATGTCAATTACTGTACGTCCACCATCTATCCACCCCTCCTGCACCCATCATGAAAAAGAGAGGAAGGGGGAGGGAGTGATAGTCATGCATTTACTTCTACAAAAAGATCAAGTTGCTCTACAAGATTAACGAAGTGCCAGGGGGAGGGCGGTTGAGGGCGATAAATAGAGGGAAGACCGTCTAGATTTTCTTATTATTCTTTATAGAACATAGAGGGTCATTCACAACACGACTCACCCCTTCCCTTACTTGTTCTTTTTTTTTCTATCTTCCAAAGAAAATAATAAGATCCTGAGTTAAACAAGTGAGACAGATAAACTAACTCTCGTCGTCTCGGGATAAGTCGTCACCCAATCCTAGTACTAGAACGATGGAGGAGGGGGGGGTGAACGAAGAAAAGTAGGGAGGGGAGAAGAAGCATCAAAGGGCTCTTTCTTTAATGGAAAGAAAGAAGGAGAACACTAAAGGTCAATATAGAAATAATTTGAGAAGGGAGGGGAAGGGGAAGAAAAGGGAGTCCTCTTTCCAGCCTAGCAATCAGCCTCGATTAAAATTTCATTCCCTTTCCAAATCTTCTCTCTTTTCTTAAGAAATTGGTTGCTGTAGTAGCTGATATTTCCTTCCTTCTTTCTTTTTTTTTATTTTTTTTTTTTGCTCTCCATGCCACTGAAGTGAATCTCAAGACACATTTATCACAAAGCCCTCGTCAGCGAGGAAACAACGTTACAAAAGAAGGAGGCAGGACAAAGATGCTGCTACTGTTCTTAACGGGCGGATGTTAATTTCAAGAAAAGACCAACCAAGAAAACTGTACACATACCAATTGGATTAAAACTGGATTTTTGACAGACTTAAAGAGACGGAAGAGAGTAGTGCCACACGGAGGAGACTGAGGAACCAACAGGAGGAGTAGGAGGCGTAGGCGGAAGCAGAAGCAGAGGAAGAAATTATGAAGCGCCCAGACGAAAAAAAAAGAGGTGGGAGGAGCAAGAGGATGGCAGAGTGAGAAAGAGAGAGAGAGAGAGAGTACTTTGAAAATGAATAAGAAACAAAAAAAATTAGAGCAAAGAAAGTGTTACTAATACATCAGTTGATCACCTCTTTTTATTTGTGGCCCCCCCGCCTCCTTCTCTCCTTTCCTCCTCTGTCACTAAAGATTATAATTAAGATTACGTTTGTGGAGTTGTCTTTGGTCGCCATTGTGGCGCACATTAATTCCAAATGACAGTGATTGACAGGATGGGTCACGAAGGAGGATTTTGGTGGAGAGGGGGAGAAGAAAGGCTTATGATTATATAGTCCTCTTGTCTATTTTCTCACCCCCTACACCCTCGCCAAATCTCCCCAAAGCTAAAATTACTTGGCATATTTCAATATCGTGTGCCTTTTTCCTCTCTCATTGTACTCTCTCCCAACTACCATACCACCTCACCATCAAAAATACAAAAAAAACATTTTTCACAAGATTATGCATAACAAGGCTGTTTGCCAGGAAGTTTGGCTATCAACCTGAATGATAGAGGAGCGGAAGATGGAGAGGGGGGGTCAAGCAACAGGGAAAGAGGGACAGTGGTGATCTTTTTTGACACCTGAATTCAACGCTTTGCTCTTAATTCCTCACCTGTTCCTTTTTTCCCTTAATTAACATATTTTATTAGACTAGACCACCACCGCCACCGAGAGCTCTCTCTCTCTCGCTACCTACCTAATGTATTACCTGCTCCCCACCACCACCACCAAATTACCACCATCTTCACTTGTCTACCCCTTCTTATCATTTAATTATTCACGTCACGAACATCATAGAAGAGATAATTATTTGGGAGGTAAGGCGAGCTTTTCTTATTCCCATCGTCGCCTTAATATTCATTTTTGATGTAATAACATAATTCGACAATGCATCATCTTCCGTCTTCTTGCAATCATCATTAATCCATTTTGTTGCTCGCCCGTTCCTCCACCTCCCCTTCCTTTATTTCTAGTTAATATTTTTTTTAGATATTTTAAAGTCTAACATCACTACCGAAGCAAACGGCAGATGAATACAAAGTGTAGAACGACGGCGACGAAGGCAATCGCGTATTTTGTGAGCGCCTCTTCACTCACACAACCGAGCGCCGTTCCAACTACAGCTACTTGGGGAAATCGAATTTCGAGTTCTTTCGTTAGTCACGCGATCTCAAACATCGACAGAGTTTGCTTCATTCACGATATGTGAGATTTGGACTCCTGGGGTGCACCTTCTACTCCTTGCACTGCACTATCCCACCTGCACCCCAACAGGCGCACACATGCTATCCCCGGAAAACGAGATGTGTGTCGACATTTGAAGCGAGGGGAGATGGAGGAGAAAGAGGGGCCGAGAGAGAGAAAAAAAATCTTAAGAAAACAACCTAAATGCCAAGACCCACCTTGGTTTCTACTTTTGAGCTAATGGTTCGATCCTGACCGAGATGGACACTTTTTTTCAGGCGGCCGAGGAGAATCACTGAAGTGACCTTGCCATCAATCAGGGGCAGAGCCATCTCGTACACCTGGGATATTTGCCGACCTACATTCATATATTATTATTCTCCATGTAGATAAGGCTCTTTGACATGCAGTTGCGCACCTACACCAAAGGAAACCACAAACACTTGGTGTCCCATGTGACGAAAACAAAAGGTACGTCTCACAAGGGTCGCAGGCTCAGATGTCGATGTTTTGGAGTCTTAAAATTTCTAAGAAAATTTGAAAGTAAATTTCTTTTGTCGCTTCAGAGATACACACGACGATTTGGTTGATATTTTCCAAAGGCCCGCAAAACCTTCAGCTGGGCCTACACTCACCTCATCCAGGATCAAACCTACACACCACGAAGTCAACCTACGCAACGAATGAGAGAGAAAATCGTGACTCTGGTATATGCGATTGAAGACACCTAACAGCCCTCTTAAACGCGGAAAGAAAAAGTCAGTCTGCCTGCGGTAGGGGGTACACTTTGTTTCGTTGGTGTTTTAGGACCCTTCAACTACAATGGTCATTAGAGCCCCCATCCACTGCGTAGTTCTAATGCAGAGTCTGCACAGACACTACGCTGTAACGACGATTTTGGGAGGGGAGTGCAAAATATAAGTAATTCCTGGGGGTAAAAAATGCTAACAATAGTCAAGCTATCCCTATCTCTGCTTTGAAACGACCCTCATCAAAGACGGAAAGACCGTCTTACGGGTCAACCTCTAGCGACTAGATCGATCCTGGTCAAAACCTGTTGATCCTTTTATGAACCTTTTTAAGTGCAACTTTCGTCGCCGGACGGGGACATTGACCACGATCCTCGAAATTTTCCAAGGTCGGGATACTCACTCTCTAGCTTCACTATAAAGCCTCACCACCTTATTGCAATCCTGGTTTAAGTGCCCGCACACAGTAAACAGATAGCCGGCCGTTGGAGGGCACGCGACCCTTCATGACACACTCTCCTCTTTCCCCAGCATCACCCTGCTCCATTCTCGTTCATTCGTCTGTGTTCATTTTTTAAGGTGATGGTCGTTATTAAGGTTATTATCAGATATGTTGTTATTTTGTCGAATTTTATGATTCACGAAGATCGTAATTCAGAGAAAATAAAAAAAAAAGAAACATCTGAAGGGTGAGAAGAGAAAGAGAGATGAAAAAGGAACAAGATATATTTGCAATAAATCCAGAATATTAGGGCCTGTAATAGTTGAATTTCATTGAACTCTTGCTAAGGTCTTCCTCTTATTTTAGGTCAATATCCCTACTAAAAACAGTGTTCTTCACATGATACCCGCCAATTATTGAATCGAGGGGATTCCTTTCTCCCTTCATCCATTGCACCTATCAGCCATCCGAGATCTTTGCCCCCCCCCCCCCACTCTCCTTTCCTCTTCTTGCATTTTATGACAGGAAAACATGAGCCAGGGCAGTTAAAGGGGGAGGGCATCAACCTTTCTCATTTCTGATCTCTAACCAAAACTTCCTCCGTCCATCTCCCCGCTTTGATTGCATCCCCTCAATCGTTAAATTCAGAGGAAATAACTATAAATCGGCACTCATCATATTTGTTCTTCATTAACAAGATCAGGGTGCGCCCAGGCTGTCGATGAACACTCAAGGGCATCCATTATATTTATAAATATTTGTTATAGCACTTTCGACCTGTTGACAACACCATACAATGGATGTGCTTTCTGCGCTAGTTTTATTATTAAAAATAACCCCAAATGGACAATCTAACGAATACCCCCTTCCTCTCTAAGCTCTCCTCTAAACGTCTATTCCTCTCTTCCCGTTGTCTCATCTTCTCGCCACTCCATCATCATCATCATCATCTTACCCTTCTCCAGCCCGAGGCTGGGTCGGGTCTGTGGGTTCCAATCATCCACCCCCTCCTATCCCCCACCAGGCCCCCATCCACCCCGCATATAATCATGTCCTTTTCTACCACCTGTTCCCAGGCCCGCTTTGGCCTTCCCCTCCCCCTGGTGCCTCTTACCACCTGCAGTCCCATGATGGACCTAGTGAGCTTCTCCTCCCCCTTTTCATTACGTGCCCATACCACCTCGCTCTATTTTCTCTCATCTTTTCCGCGATGTCTCCCATCTCTAACATAATCTAACATCTTCTCACCACTAAACATACATTTTCTTTAGAAAGGTCATCTATCCTCATTTGGTAGAGTGTTTGACTCTTGAGTTCATGGTCGCAAGTTCGAAGCCACTGCGTGAGACTGGCAGTTTTTTTTTTCGGGCTGGAGAGGAAAACCCTAAGTGTACTTTCCATTAGAACAGACAGGCCAACGTTAAATCAAACACACCGAGGGGGGTTAATGCCACTCACTTCAGATTTTTTTATATGTTTTTAGTGGAAGACGGAAGTACTTTTAAATTCTCACTTATCACAGGATTTCCATACGTGGAAGTTGACAGTGCAACCTGATAATTTAAAACGTTGAATATCCTGCTCCACCCCTTTCCACACTAGGAAACATTGACATCCTACCTGTGTAATGTTGCTGCCTCTTTTATGTGTTTATTTCGTGTGTGTGTGTATAGAAGGTCTAATGTCCAAGAGACATTTTTGGACACCACTTCCTGTCTGAAAGGGAATCTCACATCCTCCTTCCGCTTAGAAATCACCGATTTATCTCAATTCCAAGTATCCGTGACCATGAAATACGTAAGAGGTATCGAGTCAGTTATTTAGATATATATCCAGCTGTCTTGCCTCTCTGTCTAGGTCCAGATATGACCTTAACAATGAAATGTGTGTGTGGTGAGGGGAGAGAAGGGGACCGTTAATGGTGTAGACAAACTCATAGTGAGACCGACCTTTCACTTAGACCTTAATCCTTTCATTTTCGCAGGATTTGCACTGTCGGTGTTGGGATGACGACGGAAAAGGATGTGGAAAAGAAAAGCGAGACTGTCACTCAGCAGGCAATAATATTTAATTTATTTTGCCATTGTAATTTGCGCTTCTAAAATGAAATTATGAGGTTTTGACGTCATTTGAATTTGATTTAACGTTATTGCCGGCAAGCAAACGAGGGAGGTGGAGAGGAAGAGAGAAGTGATCCATCTAACCCAAGATAACAAATTATATTGGCGTGCCTTAACACGGATAAGAAGAGGGATTTTGACGTCACCCTCCAAGTCGATGTTCTGGATATAATGTGTCAGCTGTGTGAAAAAGGGGGTAACAGTTTTGTAGGGATCCCATGCTCCTCACATTCGAGTTCTTCTTTCCCCAAGCGCTTTATCGAGGTGGTGGGGGAGAGATCTACCCTGAATTTCAATCCCATTAAATTAATTGATGGATGAGAGGCAGCTTTTAAGACGTCAGTCATTTCGATCGTCTAGAATGTGACTACTAAGGGGCGTTCGATTATGTCTCGTATTCTTAAAAAAAAGACCATTTCTGAAGTCGACGAACGTTATTGAATCGAGTGATGGATGATGACACCATTGTTGTGGACATTCACTAACAACCAGGTGACAGAGGATCGCTGCCAGTCACCCAAATACAAAAGGTGATCTTAACTTAGAGTAACTATTCAGTAAGAGTCGTTCTTAATATTGTGTCCAAGTGTACTCATGTTCGAAAGTAGAATTCTAAAAGAAATTCCAATTACTTACTTTATTTTCAGCGTCTTCACGATTTTCCATTGATGAATCTGCAGCAAGACGACAGTTTTGTGAAAATTGTCATATTCGACTGCCACTGAACTTTCTCTGACTGTTATTCGAAATGCGATGACCATTGGCCACTTTTCATAATCTTTGTAAAGTTCTGCTGACTCTCATCTCAATCGAATGTTCGAACTATGCTCGTGCTTTCTATTATCGTCACCACGTTCTAATTACAACTCGTCATCAGATTCGATTCTGCACGTGGCACTGGTTGCCGAGACCACACACACAGCGCGGTGATGGGGTGAAGTGCAATGCGGTACGGTGCCGGAAGCTTGCTCTGGCTGGCTCACTGCACGTGCCTTCTGCATCGGCCAAGTGCGAAGAGAAGACGAGCGCGCGCCAGCTTCTACACCAGGCCGATCCATTCGAAGGCCGCTGGATGGCGCAACATCGCTTTCAGAAATCACGTGCTCTTCTATCACGTCATGATTCTCCAAGTTGAAACCAACGAGGGTTAGTGCATTGTTGCAATGGAATGGAGGGGGAAAAGAAGAAGAAGAAGAAAGATAAGGCAATGAGCTGAATTTCAAATGAGATCGACGACTGTGACGTCAAGAAAGGGATCAATCCAGCATCCATCCATCGTCCATGTCCGGAAGGGTTGCTGTTTATTTGTTCTCGGTAATCTACAGCTGTCATTAATTTGTTACAAGAAGCCGCCGTCTTATTTACAATGACACTGGGAGTGAGAAGAGCAATGGCCATGTTAATAGTTTGTAAGCCCCTTTGGACAGCGTCATTTTTTCGGGATTTCAAGCTACGAGATCGAGTCCCCCAGTCATAACAGTTATATATTACATATCCAAATGTAGCAGAAGCTAGAAGTAAGCCAACATCACATCCAAAATCGATTACATTATTAGTTACTACTGTGGACGAAAAGATGTCTGTCAGTAGTGACATTATCACGATAGCCACTAGCAACCATTTGAAAGGGAGAGGAGTTGGGGAAGGGAAGGAGAGGTTAGACATTTGCGATTCCTAATTGGACTTCGTTGTCCATTGTTTTTCTATTTATTAGATTATTTACGGCTTGCTCTGGTCTCAACGTCGACTATATATCCATCGACTGCTTTCATATAAACAACAATTACGTCGTGTCATTTCGTGAGCGGGCAATTATGTGTCCCATCGTGACACTACATTGTTATTTAGACACGAGTGCCTTAGCGTGTCACATCCCCACATTACGAGGGCGCCTAGAATCATTTTAAGGAGTCAGTAGGAAAATGGAGAGAGAGAGAGAGAAAGAGGAGGGAAGGAGGAAAATGAAAAATTGGACAGTAATCCACTAGATGAGGTAGGTGTCCCATATAGGGATGAGGAAGGGCATTCATACTACTCAGTAATATAACATTTTTTGGAGTCTTATTCGAAATTTGATTTATGATACTGCGTCTGTTTTGCTCTTAAAACATAATGACCACGTCGGCCCTTAGCAAAAACAGAAGAACAGCATCCTTTTTTTTTTTGATTTTGCGTCGCTTGTCAGTCGTTTGTAGAGTTCGTTCATAATTTACGAAATGATCACTATCGATTTCATATATATTTGGAACTCCATTTCTTTTCACACTCTTTTTAGCCCCAAGTCACATGGTGCTACTAAGAAAGGAAGAGTGAAGAGGGACACAGGTGAGTGAGAGAGGTAAAAAGTCTCTGAACTAAATAAAGATCATTTAATTCTGGTTTATTTAATGTTTGTCCTATCTCTGACACCATTGAAGTTTATGTTGGATGACGTCAGAAGATGGGATTTTTTACACCTGGGGAATAATTTTCAGACTCCCTTTTAGTTACACAAAACATCGATTGAAGGTGCGTGATTGGCATCTTGTGAGGCACTGTTTTACTTCATAATTATCTTCTCGTTTTTCTGTTGCAGAAAACAATTGGTTACTTAAAACCAGGGATCGTAAAACTCAGATCCTAAAGCATAACCAATCCACTCACTACCTGACAGAATTCAGGCTTCAAGTCTAATATAACTTGTTAACGTGATCAAGTAGGTTTTTGGTCAGTTGATTACTGTTGGCTTTGTTAATTTTTGCTTCATTAGATGCGTTAATTAAATACTCATTATGCTTAAGGGTTCACGAGAGAGAGAGAGAGAGTCCAGCGATGAAGCTTTTACCTTAATCCGGATCTGCTACTACGTTGTGTAAGTAGCATGCTGCCCTAGATTTAGGGACGTACTTTCATCTCACCTTCAAGTAATCAACAAAGCATCTGTAGGTGATCCACAGTAACTTGCTCTTCGTAATTTCAAGCGAGCTCAATAAGGTGTTAATTATTCAGGATGTTGAGCTAAACAATCAATAAAAAGGCAATTCGATCAGCTTCAATGTTAGTTAAACTAGTTACCTACATCATCATGTCGTTAATTCCAGCAAAGGCTAGCAATTTCTATCGGTATAGGGAGCGGCGAATTGCGTCGGACACACCAGTTCTCGTCTGGTCACTGAAGTTAAGCAACGCAACCCCAACTAGTACTGACATGGGTGGCCGCTTGGGAAAACTGGGTACAGCTAGTATCCGAAAATCGTCGCATTAGTGTAGTGTTTGTGCAGTCTCTGCATCAGAACTACACTGTGGACGGGGCTCTAATGACCTTGTAGTTGAAGTGCCCTAAAACGCCAACAAACAAACAATCTGTCAGGATACAAGAGATTTATTTTAATCGTCCTGTCGTCATTGGAAGTGTAACATACACTGTACTTGAAGTTTCTCTTTTTCCGTCGAGTAATCATTTGCACCGTTGGAACTGGGAACACGTTAGCGAACTGTTTAACGACAGCTGCCGATCTATTGATGTAACAACTATGTCAACCTGTTTCCATTGTTGGAGCCCTTTTATTAACACCACCGTCAAGAGGTGAAATTTCCTGCTTAGGTCTAATGCAGAGACTGCACAGACACTACACTGATGCGACGATTTATGGGTATTACTGGTATCCACTTTTCCCAAGTGGCCACCCATGTTCGTACTAGCTGGGGTTGCTTAACTTCAGACAAGAACTGGTGTGTCTAACGCAATACAGCCCCTCCCCTATACCTAGAAATTACCCCGATCTATTTTATTTTCCCTGTAGAAAGAGAGGGTCAGGAAAGGAAGAGCCATTTTTCTCGACCAGAATTAATCAAGCACGCTAGCCACTGACCCACCGAGGCAGACATCTTGCATGAATTTTAAATCGTCTGGTCAGTGAAGTGGGGCACGAATTTCTCATAGTCGTATACGTTAATTCGATGATGGATTGTTTTTAGGTGACCTTTTTCGGGATGTGGAAGATGTGAGAGTGTCCATGTGCTGCCGTCGAGTGGAATCGGTGAATCTATAGTGCGGGTATCGACCACGCCTACCAAGTTTTCGTTTTTTTTTCTTTTTTGACTTGTTCGAGTAATATATGTATCGATTATCGACTTTATGATTCGTGGTAGGACATGTCTTTTAAGTCTTTTGAGAGATTATGTGACTTGTCCACTCTGAAAAGATGAAGATGCCGAAAGACTGAGAAAGGTAGGATGAAAAAAAACGGAACCTTGAGGGCGGAAGTCAGGTTGCTATCGAACTAATCAATCTTCATTTATAATCTAGCTTAACTTGACTTTATACTCCTGAGATTATCATCAAGAAGCAACTACCATCGACCGACCCACTTTCTTCTTTTCAGATGATTTGTCAAGTAGTGTTAAGCCTTATTTTTAGTAGAATTCAGGTGAGATACTGTAGTTCTTTTCTTGTTCGGTGTGGTGGCGCTCGTAACGGGCCCATCGATCTCACTAACTGTCTTATTTAATCAATTATTGATATCTGCTTTATATGTGCAGGTTCTTTTTCAGACCGATATGCACCGGTTTTATAGTTATATATAACTACTATGGATTTGTTTCGCTTTTTTTCAATGTTTGACACTGATAATAATTTCTATTTTCGAGGTCGTGTAGAATGGCCTTGTACGAAGGTTGCCCTTGAAATATTCTTTTATGCCGTTCTTCTCGTTCGAATTTTTCAACGTTCTTATGGTACACCCAGGTGTCTAATCGACTATGTAAGCGAATTCACATCTTATGACGTCACGAAAAGACCTTTTTCTATTTCCCATTGGATTTGTCGTTGTGTTGAAAAGCGGCAATGACGACGACGACGAGTCGTGTGAAGGAGCTTATTAACCTTGTTTCGATCGAAAAATGTTTTATTCAGTTTTCCTACAACCTAACATTTGACGAATACATATATATACTTGTAGATTCCAATCTTATTTTGATCAGAATTGAAAGAGATTTGATGAAAAAAAGATTCTTTTGATTTTTTCATAGCTCACTGTCTGTCCTGTGTGTGGATATTCATTCGCTTCTGGATGCTGAAAGTCACCATAGTGCTCCGCCCCCCATCGTCTTTTTATCTAAACTGGTGCCGTATCTTGTAAGAATTTGAAGCTAATTAAGGCCAGTTTCTTGATAGTAGGAGTTGATGCTTTAAAATAGATTCCCTTCACTCAAACTTTGCAATTGAATTTCTGTTTTTGCAGAGAAAGTGGCAGCGGCACCAAAGGAAGCCTGTCATCATCATTGGTGTTATCCTGCTTCCCCTTCCACGTTGGACCTTCTTCCTCCTCCCCACCACACTCCTCTGCAGAAATTTGTCGCAGACATTCAAACCCCCCCCCCCTCCCGCCCATCACCGAAATGTAGGTGGACACGACACAAGGAGGTGGTTGAGGTTTGAATGGTGGTGAGTAGTTGACGTTTATGATGATTAGATGGAGTAAGTTGTCTTGCTACTCGATGGTGGTCACGTGTTGGTGGTCCTCACGAGCCCTTGTAAATGGCCTCAATTGAGATAGTAGGTAGATTTTAGTTATCGCTTTTGATGGATCATGAAGATGCAATTGTTGGAACCGACCTAATTCTATTGAGCTTCTTGCTGCACTTATTTAAATCCGTCTCTTGTGATATCTGCACTCGAAATTTAACGCCCAATATATGCATCTCACGTCTTTGGCCTCCTTCAGTGGGGTGTGAAACCGGAAGTTGGAGCAGAGAGAGAAAAAGGGAAAACTCACGTGACATTATTGAAAGGGACATTTTGGATGTGACAGGTCTCTTTCTCTCTCTCTACTTTTCAACTCGGCTTACTAAACGTATTTCTAAATATATGTATGCAAAAAAAACGGGTATAGTAGAATTGTGTAGAAAAAATGACTACTATGGATATCTTTCAGAGTCAATTGCTACACTTCTGACCTCGATTTCGTTTAATATTCTTGCTTTCAGCTAAATATGCATATTAATCTGTCCAAATAATTTATTTTCATAGAAGCCAAATAAATTCCTGAAGTGCCCTGGTCAGCACGGTTTAAATGACCTTCGAACTAAGCAACTCCTAACTCTTTTTTTCCCCCTGTGGCAGGGTCGGGTACCCATCTTATCCCTCTGAATAGATTTTTTTGTTTTGTTGGTGTTTTAGGGCCCTTCAACTACGAGGTCATTAGAGCCCCGTCCACTGCATAGTTTAATGTAGAGACTGCTCAGAAACTACGCTAATGCGACGATTTTTGGACATTAGCGGTACCCAGTTTTCCCAAGCGGCCACCCATGTTAGCAGTACTAGCTGGGGTTACGTTGCTTAACTTCAGTGTTCAGACGAGAACTGGGGTGACCAACACAATAAGCCGCTCTCTCTCTGAATGGACACAAGGGCGATATATTAAACATTGTTTTTACACAGCCGGTTGTAGACCAAAGCTGCAACCCTTATTCTTATTTATCGTCGGTCTACTGTTCGGTGAGGCATTCCACCGACGTCAGAGGGCGAGCTGCTACACCTGGGAATTTTTGCCTCATCTACCCGTTGCATAGTAGAGAGGGTTTCTTTACGTGCAAATGCCATCGTACACAACACGGGACCTCGGTTTTACTTGTCATCCGAAAGAAGGCGCATTCGGGACCTCTCTCTCTCTCTCGCCCAAATGGAGCCAACCCACCTCGATCCAGTACCAAACCTGGAACCACTGACGCAGTAAATGAGCACGCTACCTCCTGCGCCACCGAGGCGAGTAACCATATATTAGAAATTGCATTCCTGAGCTTGTAAGTTCGATCCTGGCTGATGCGGGGAACTTTTTACCCGTTGAGACGGAGAAAAATGTCAGGTGCGCCTTCCGTCCCGGGTGGGAATTCAGGCTTTAACCCCGTTTAATAAGAAGGATGTCATTGCTGCACGTGAAAGAACCCCCCCCCCCTCCTTTTACATGGGGCAGGGGGAAAGTTTGATAGAAATGGTCTAAATTTACCTTTCTCCAGGGAGCGGCTTATTGCATTGGACACACCAGTTCTCGTCTGATCACTGAAGTTTAGCAGCGCAATCCCAGCTGGTACTAACATCGGTGACCGCTTGGAAACACTGGGTACTGCTAAAAAAAGCCAGGGTCGGGTACCCATTTGTTCCTCGGAACAAATGGCGATATATTGATCATAGCTTTTTCTGCAGCCGGTTGCCGGCCAAAGCTGCACCCATACGCTTATTTATCGTCGGTCTAGTGTTCGTTGGGGAATGCTACCGACGCCAGAGGGCGAGCTCCTACACCTGGAAATTTTTGCCTCATCTACCAGTTGCATAGTAGAGAGGGTTCTTTTACGTGCAAGTGCCGTCGTACACCCACACGGGACCTCGGTTTTACTTCTCATCTGAAATAAGGCACCCTCGCGACCTCTCTCTCTCTCTCTCGTCCGAAAGAAGCCGACCCACCACGGTCCAGTATCGAACCTAGAACTACTGACGCAGTTGCCGAGCATGCTAACCACTACGCCACCGCGGCGGGTCACTGAGTACTGCTAATACCCAAAAATCGTCGCACGCATTAGTGTAGTGTCTGTACTGTCTCTGCATTAGAACTACGCAGTAGACGGCGCTCTAATGACCTTATTATTAATTTATTAAACGTACTGCTTTAAAAATGAAACATAAAGGGCCTTGTAATTAAACACAAGGGCCCTAAAACACCAACGAACGAAATGCCCTTCTCCCTTGGCGTCGGCATATAGAAAGACCGATGTTAATTAAGCAAAGGCTGGTTAATTAGCGCAGAAATAGCGGACTAGACTACTACATCATTGGTTTGAAGTTCGATGTGGGACCGAGGTGGTCTGACTTCTTTCAGGGCGACAGAGAGAGACCCTTAGTGCGCCTTCCATCGGGTGGTGGGGGAAAGTATATTCGTGACTTTTATCTGTCAAGGAAGATTCTTCTGACGGTGTTGACAGCGATCCTTTAGCAATAGAAGTTGTAAAATCTCTGTTAAACCTTTTTTTTATAAAAACTTAACACTTTATACAACAGACACTTACTAGTAGTAGCTGATGTCATACATTACAACCTCTTTTTCTTTTTTGATGCCATTCTCTTGCCGGAAGTGGATCATAATCTTCTTATTCGTAAGTAGTACGTGGAAATTGTCAGCAAATGATAGCTATATACACAGATACACGAGAATATCCAAGCAATTTAACTTACAGTATAATATGAAGAAGATTGTAGTAAGATAGCTGAGAGTAGATGGGAGGGTTAAAGGGGAGACTGACGTAAAGGAAATGGTTCTGATATTTGGTCTTTACCCCTTTTTATTTCTCTCCCTCTCTCTCCTACAAATACTCTACGTGCTATGATTACCAATGAACGGAAAATACAAAAGATACATGGATAGTATTCTGAGTAAGTGATAGACCTACATCCAGAAAATTGGATGCACTATCAGAGTGACCCCCCCCCCCCTCTCCTCTCTGGCCCTGTAGTATGTAGTTCGTCTCAATGGAGATTTCGATCCTAATCCTGCACCCGAAATAAAATTTGGCTTAGCGAATTTGTAGCGCGGTAATGACATGGATTTAGTTTAGCCAAATTTCACTGTGATACTTTTTCCCATGTTAATCATAATAATGACAACAATAACCTCCTATTATTACAAATAAAACAGCTCATTGTGTTGTTATTGATGTTTTTTTTATTGGATCGATGTCTGCATATTAATAATTTTGCACTCTTCCCGTCCAGTGTTGTTGTCACTTCCAGAAGGATTTATTGTCTGATAATGACACATCTAGCTTTCTCTGAAGCATTATTTTTGTGAGGGCTGTGACCTAAGTGTTGTCACCATATCCTTTATGTCGCACCTTGATATCCAGGGATTTTTCACTCAACCACACTGTACTTACATGACCACAAACTGCGAGGTAGGGGGGATTACAACAACTCTCAAGTGTCAATTCTTGACATGCAGGCCAAAGTGCAACTGAAGAGAGCATAGTGCAAAGTGACCACTCCACCAAACGCATTTTCACCGAATATTGTCAGCGCTCTCTCTGTGGGGCGGGCCGGCATCCCTCAACAGACGACCCGGCCAATATTTCTGTGAGTTACAGACGCCTGGCTGGGGTGCCCCCCTCCCCAGTCAGGGAAATCTCATCTAAAGAAGGAGTTACTTTTCGATTAGGGACGTGGAATGTTGAGACCCTTGAAGCAGACGTGGAAGCAGGTTGTCCGTAAGGATATGGTAGTGTGTGAGATGGACAGGGACCTGGTGGGAGATAGACATGAGTGGAGGGCTAGAACCCGCAGACCCGACTCTGCCACAGGCAGGATACGGGTATGATGATGAGATAGATGGTTGTCAGCGCGTGCTCTCTTTCTCTCTTTCAACCCTTAATTATCCTCCTGACATTGACAGGTAGGCCTTATTTCCGGAGTAGGCCTTATTCATGGAGTGGATGGACTGACTCAGTGTTCCCCTGGTGTATAGATGAATTTCTGTTGTAGCCAATCCTATGCAAAGTAGTTATTTAAATTTCAAAAGTAGGAATGAGTACAGATTCCATCCCGCCTCGGTGGCGCAGTGGGTAGCGTGCTCGGTAACTGCGTTTGTTTGTTTGTTTGTTGTTGTTTAGGGCCCTTCAACTACAAGGTCGTTATAGCCCCGTCCACAGCGTAGTTCTTATGCAGAGACTGCAGAGACACTACACTAATGGGACGATTTTTGGGTATTAGCAGTACCCAGTTTTCCCGAGCGGTCACCCATGTCAGTACTAGCTTGAGTTGCGTTGCTTGACTCCAGTGATCAGACGAGAGCTGGTGTGTCCAACGCAATTCGCCGCTCGACCACCTCGTTCCTGGATCGAACCTCAAACCCCTGATCAACGCCGGATTTACCATTAGGCTAATTAGACTGAAGCCTAGGGCCTCAACATTTAGCGGGCTTCAAAATTAAAGGAAAGGGCTTGAAAGGAGCCCCGAAATTGAAATAACCTAGGGCCTCTCAATATCTAAATCCGGCACTGCCCCTGATGCAGTAGTCTAGCCCGCTATGCCTGCGCTAATTGGCATTCCTCTGCTTAATTAACAGATTACCTGTCCATTTCTACCAAACTTGCACCCCTTCCCCATGTAAAAAGGGTTCTTTCACATGCAGCGGCGGCTTCATGTTTATCACATGCTATATCACCTTTGTGTCCATTCAGAGGGACAAGATGGGTACCCGACTCTGCCATAGGCGAGAAAAACAGGCTCAAAAGGGTTAGGAGCTCTTTTTGAATGAGTGTAGGTTCCGTTGGGACAAAGACAGGTGCAGTAATGTGCACAGTTAATTGTGATGACTATATACACTGTCTATATACTCGCGGTCTGCTGTAGAGATGAAATTGAATTTCTGCATTCCCTATGGAAATACACGTTGGCCGTGACATTCCTAGGATTGTGGAAGGGGGGAACCTATTGCACCCCAATTATGCTAATCAATACCGTGAGCGAGAGTGAAAGCTTCTATTGCAACCCTATCCCTAGAGCCTGACACGTGTCATTTTGACCAGCAAAATACAGATTTATTTATGTTAGGACTGAATAGATAGTATACCGCATTCGCCGCTTGAGTGCGCATGTGTGCAACTCGTACGCCAGTCGGTCAAAGCCACCCTCGTCTGGTTTCGTCACAATCTTCGAATCACCTTTTATTGGAAACTTTAGAGCAGACGAAAAAAAAAAACAAAGTTAAAGTTATCATTTTAATCTGTTTTCATATCAACTTAGAAATGAGAGATAAAGAATATGAGTAGATGTGACGGAATTTAAAAAAAGTTTAACATCTTTTTTTTTTTTTGAATTCGCATCTTCCTGGCGAGATTGCATTTCATTTCATCACTTGAATTTACCCAGTCATGGCGACCTACTTCTGAATGTGTACTCGTTCCATAAACTCAAATCGGCTGATTTATTTTTGAGAGTATTTCTTAACATGGTATCTGTAATTAAGGGATTCTTCGGAGACGTGAAGAAACTATTCCATATTCATTATCTTTTTAATTTTCTTCTCGCTATTGCATTTTATTTTTTCAGGATTGTGTATCCATTTTGTTACGTTCTGTTTTCAGATTCCAAGTGTGAACTTGATTGGGTGAGTTCTAGTACTTTAAAAAATGGGGTCTTTAAAGTAAATTTAGAATGCTGAACTATTTTCATCAATTTATATGTATTTTAGAGAGAATGGGAGATTACTATTTTCGTATGTGTGGTGGTTGTCTTCAAAACGAGGAAATCAGGTGAGCTTTAGAGCGCAAGTTGTAATGTAAACGATGTAAAACATCTGAAGGATTTATACGCCAGTTGGCCCAACCACAATTTACCAGTTGAAAGCACCCAATCCTGAGTTTATCGACAAATAGAAGAGAATTATTATACCAGAATAGATGAAACTACTCCAACTTATAAAAAATAAGGGATCTTTTCGGCGTTTTGTGTATATTATGAAACACGTAAATCAAGACACAGTAGATCTAATTTTATCATCATACCCTTATCCCACCTGTGGCAGGGTCGGGTCTGCGGGTCAACTGAACATGATCTGGATTAATTTCATGGGTTGTGGATTGAGCCAAGCAGCCATAACAGGACGAACCCTTAAGAGGCTGCTCGCGGGAGATGAGGTAGGTGTAGAGGACGTAGGAGAGGGGAAATTTGCAGCACCCAATGTTGTTTACCAACCACCCATGTTGGTACTAACATGGGCTTGCGCTGCTTAACTTCAGTGATTTCACGAGAGCTGGTGTGTCCAACGCAACTTGGCTGCACTAACTGGGGGCTCCCCAGCCAGGCGTATGGAACCCGCAAGAATTTTGGCTGGATTGTCTGTAAGGGGGGGGGGGAATGCCGGTCTACCCCACTAAGATATATCTAATTTATCTTCAAATATTTTCAGGAGCAACTACTATGGTAGCTTATTTGGCATCGGTATTCATGTATCTCAAAATCGGAAATTTCATTCTTTTTATGCAAGCTGACCCAAGAATGGGTTTAATTTATTTAATACTATGTGTCGGTAAGATGTCGTTGCTGCAAGTCAATTATAAACTTTTGCAGTTATTGAAATGCACTCATTGTTTTCTAGTGGTACTATTCTTATGCCCGGAGCCGACTTACAGTGGTCCAGAAGTCATACAGTATTTTAAGGGACCAATCCTACAGGCAAGGAAACATCTCATCAGACATTCATCGAAAAGATATTTAGGAGGAGTTACTCAAAATTTTATTTTTGTTTAGGAAGAGCTTAATAAAGACAAGAGGGTTGTATGGCTTGTGACATTTTATGCAGCCTGGTCGCCTGCGTGTGTCAGCTTTGCACCAGTATTTGCTGAGCTCTCTGCGGAGTGAGTCACAATTTAATTTCTACGTAGTATTTAAATTTTCTTCTCTGCATGGGAATGTCCTTTAATTGAATTCCAAGTATTTTACCATATTCGGCGATAGGTACGCACTGGAAAACTTGAAGTTTGGCAAATTGGATGTCACTCGATACCCCGAAGTTGCTAAACAGTAAACTATACTTGATAAAAGTCATCTTATTGGCTCTTATTTGATGAATCCTGGCTAATGCTTAGCGTGTTTCATGTAGGTTTTATATCAACGATTCTCCATTCAGTAAGCAGCTACCAACTGTTGCATTATTCAAAGGTGGAAAAGAGGTTATGAGGCACCCGTTTGTAAACGATAAAGGAAAACTGGAAAAGTTTTTGTTTACTTTGGTAAGGTAACACATGAAATTGGGATTTAGTAGGAAAAGTTCCACAGATTATAATTATTTCTGTTATTATCCTGAAACGCCATTTAGGATAATATCAAGGCGGCTTTTGATTTAAACAACCTTTACTTGGAATGTAAAAATAACCCGTTAAAGAGAACAGCAAAATCACACTCGGGCCAAGGAATGTCCGAATCTCAACAAACTGGAGCCCATGTAAAGTCTGAATGAATTAGATTATTGAAGTGTAATCTCATTTTAGTTTTATGAAAGTGATGCCAATGTCGTCCTCAATGTTACTTAGATTTTTCTTCTAGTGGAAAAAACGATCCTTAACTGTTAAATTTTTAAGTTGAGAAGTTTAGTAAAATGCAATTTAATTTACATAATTTACAGTGGTGGCCATATGGACACTACTTCTAAATGTAGGTGTTCAGGAAGCCAGGCCAAGTATACATCCAAAAAATCTGAAAAACAATACTAGTATAAAAAGTTGTAGTTGCGGATGACTTGAGACATTATGCTTGCTTACCTTTGTTGTCAGTTTCCCATACTTTCAGAAGTGCTGCCTTACAGTCGATTTTTTCAGACAGGAAGTATTTTAGAATACCCTGCGTTAACGATTGAATACTAAAACATCAGCAAAGAAAAATTGAACTGTCACGGTTACTGGACTTTAGAAAAGACCATTTCTGGATTTTGCTTCGTAAGACTTACTTCACCCAAGGTTTTGTCATCATTGAAGCAGACACTTTCAAGTGTTTCGCAAATTTAGCCAACTTTTGGCAAACCTTTCCTTCGAGGAAGAATCTGGCAAACCACCGTACTCTGTCCATACCTTCAGGATAATCCCTTTCGCTAATAGGAAGCGCCCATGCCATTTTCCCTTCATAGGAAAATTTTTATCACAATTAGTTATATTCATCGAACACCCTGGGTCTGTTAGGATTCTCACCAAACGTCGCAGTCATGTAGCATTTAACCATTCCAGTTGATGGATCATAACGTGGTTCAGGACTTTCCAATGGATTCGAAAAAGTACATAGTTGAGGACAAAAAATCGTTAACCATTCTGGCTCAATGGCGACGACACCTAAGAAGTAGATTATTGAAAAAAAAAGTATCGAGAAGAAAACGCCCGATGCAAGAATTAAGAGAAGAAGTAATGACTACTACCTTTCATAAATATCTTTTTCGTTTCAAAGAGCTCTTGATAGACTACGAATTCAGGTAGTTCCTTTTGTAAGACAGAATTTGGATGTATGAAGACTGGATCTGTTATGTCAGTTGCCTAAAATAATTTTATATATCTGCTTAAATTGTCTGAACTATAACCTCGATGAAGAAAAAAAATTACTTGGTAGGCCTTCTTCCATTTTAGTTTTTCTTCTTTGTCTCCTTGCAATTCTGATTCATCGATCTTTCTAAGAGCAACAACACTTATATGACTTAAATTTTCCATTTAATGAGTTCCAGGACGATGCCTATTTACCTAGCTACGCAATCTGGCAATCCAGCAAGAAGTATCTGCCGTAAATGCTTTGCTCGGAGATCAGTAAGAGGTGGCATCTGTGGATCTACAAACAGATTTGCATGAGGTAACACCAAGTTGACTTCATTAGTTAACTGCATACGCAGCTTTCGAATTTCCCTCATGGCTTTGAACCGTAAGCCATGATCTTCACAAAATCTCATTGTACACCCTTCGAATTCAGCGGCTCCAACTGATCGCAATAGCAATGATACATCTCCTAACAGCAGTGAATTACCCTGTAAAAATCAAAAGTTTAAAATTGTTTGATTGCAGGTTACCAAAACAATGGGGGGATAAGAGTTCCTACCTGCCCAACCCAAGCCTTTCTAATGAGCATCCATTTGGACATTTTAATTTTAACATCGTTTAACTAAAAAACAATAATTCGTTAAAGCTATAAAAAAATGTTAAAATGTCTCAAAAAAAAAAAAAAAACTAATCTGCACCTCTTCTGGAGAACACAATGTGAGGTTGTTCTCTTGAAGCACTTCTTGCACTGACAGTGCTGCAACGGCACAAATAGTATAGGGAAGAAGTCCATGTTGATTGCTCAAGGCTAGCATCTTCGCATATCGTGGTGCAAGCGGAAAACAGGCCATGGCATGACCTAACGGAGTGATCTTAAGGGAGAACTCCTCTGAAAGACACATTTCAATTATTAAGGCCACTAATTACTCTCATCTGAAGTAATGATTAACCCTCTTTACCTCCTTTTGGTATTATTTTACCAGGTTTAGGCGGACATCGTATCCTCTCCAAAGCTCCGAGGATAAGTAGGCGTTGTTCAGATGCCTTTAAAAAATCACGAACAGAAAGAAATGCTGCAGATAAATCAAAGGACAAAGCTAGAGAGCGACAGGATTTGGTTTAGTTGTGATACTACCTGAATGCTGGATGGTTCCACAGGCGTTGGGAATGGAAAATTAGCAATCCGATCAATGTTCATCTCCTGCATAGATTATTGTTAGCAAGTATGGTACAAAATATATTTTACACCAAAGTGATCCACACGCACACACCTTTAACTGTAATACCAGGTCATCGATAGGCTTGCGGCAAATCTCAGGTGTGGAAAACGTGGCAAATTCGTCATTAAAAATAGCTGAAGAATACAATCTGATTGAAAGTTAATGCTTCTAAGTATCATCTGTCCTTGGTTAGTATATTCAAGAACCAGAATTGAAGTCTTACCTGTAACAGTGGCCTGCAGTCGTCCGTCCAGCACGCCCCGCTCGTTGGTTGGCAGAAGCTTTTGATGTCCAAGTTACATGGAAGGCTGATACTCCAGTTAATCGATCATAGACACGAGTTTTGACCTTAAGAGATTATTGAAAGAATTATTCAATCTCGAAGTAATCATATAAAAAAGACTTGACTCACCTTTCCAGTATCCACCACATATTTAATGTTGGGAATTGTAATAGAGGTCTCGGCTACGTTGGTTGCAACAACACACAAGCGACATCCGTCTGGTGGTGGTCGAAAAACTCTGGCTTGTTGGGAATGCGCAAGTAGTGAAAACAACGGCAGAACAAAAAGAGGCTGTTCTGGTTCATGACTGACCCATTCATCATCGACCTAACAAGAAAAGCCATCTGTCATTTTCGTATTGGCAAAGTAGTTTAAGAAATATTTTAATACTTGCATCTTCATCTTCAGACAGAAGATCACCAATGTCAGACTCGGCATCCATTTCATGAACAGCATCGTCCTCTTCCATTCTTGGATGTATGTCATACCTGGAAAGTTCAAACTGCATGATCACTAACCATTCCACCATCGCTGAAATAATAATTGTATATTACTCACTCATCGAGATTAACTTTTGTTAGCAAAACGTCTGGTTGTCGCACTTTTCTATCAGACTTCTTGGGTTTGTCAGAATCTTTATCATCACTATCATCATCATCATTATCAGCAGCATTAATAGCAGTAGCAGCTGTGTCCATAGAAGTGCAGTGATCTTTCTCGGTGGAAACGTCGTTGTCATTGCCAGACTCGTTAGCAAACCTAGGGAATTTTTTCCGAAGCGTGCGACAGAGAACATTTACTTCTTGTTGACCAGTGACGAACACTAGAATTCCACCAGAAGGCAACTGGCGATGAATCTTACAAACCTGAAAATTTAAAATGACTATGTTAACAATTTCACCATCAATATCCACGTTTTGAAAGAATTCTAGTCTGATCACTGAAGCTAAGCAACGCAACCCCAGCTAATACTAGCATCGGTGACCACTTAGGAACACTGGGTACTGCTAATACCCAAGTGTCTGTGCAGACTCTGCATTAGAACTATGCAGTGGACGGGGCTTTAATGACCTTGTAGTTGAAGGGCCCTAAAACACCAACAAAACAAATCTTGTGAAAGAGAGTTATATACTTTGCGGAAAGCTTCCATTATGTAATCATCAGGAGTTTTCTTGTTGAAGTGGACAGATACTGGATACTGCCTTGATGCAATCTTAAAAGAAACGAAATTTGCACATAAATATACAAAATCTGGACCTGCTAGTGTAATGAGTGGATGAATTTGAGCAGCAAACTCACTTGGATGAGTGGTGGAGGAGTTCGGAAGAGGTGCTCGTTCGTAGTAAAATCTTCAACTCTCAACGTAGCTGACATGATTATCACTCGGAATGGCATTTTCTTCTACATGAATTGAAATAAGACAGACCCTCTTCAAGGATTAACAAAAATGATTAAGAATCCTAAAACCAAGTTGCAAAATAAGACAAAAATTTCACCTTATTTCGTAATGGACCAATACGGGATAGGAGTCCAACAAGAATATCAGTGAAAACGCTTCTCTCGTGAGCTTCATCAATTACAATGACGGAATACTTGGAAAGGAGGAAATCCTGACAAAGAAATGGTGAGAATTTGTCTTTTTTAAAAAAAAAAACTACTAACTAGTTCTCGAGACTTTTTTTTCAGTGTCATATGATCTCAATTACTCCCTTACATTCTGAATTTCTTTTAAGAGCACACCATCCGTCATAAATTTGATCTCTGTCTTTTCTGTAACGTTGCCCTCGTATCTTATTTGATAAGAAACA
The DNA here is from genome assembly GCA_013389805.1 of Trigoniulus corallinus. NCBI lineage: Eukaryota > Metazoa > Arthropoda > Diplopoda > Spirobolida > Trigoniulidae > Trigoniulus > Trigoniulus corallinus. Next base: position 19,173,717 of record JAAFCE010005724.1, on the reverse strand, counting down.
ACATCTGAAGATAAGCTCATTTCTTCAGCTACACGTTGAGACATAGCAATGGCTGCCACTCTTCTGGGTTCTGTGATGCCAATCATCCTGCCATCCCTGGTATATCCAGCTTCGTACAAAAACTGTGGTACTTGGGTCGTCTTACCAGATCCTGTCTCTCCACTAATTATCACAAAAAGATTATCGTGAACAGCCTCCATAATAACGTGCTCTTCCCCTAGGATTGGAAGATTCGTTCTCGATTCCTGAAGTCACAATACAACAAAATAATGTATACTGTACTTTTTGAAATTATAAATCCTTGACCATGCGCTCCAGGCTGTCATACTTGCCTGAATTTCTGGAGGTCTGAAAACTGGCTTAAAAACTGTGGGTAACGTCTCGATTACAGGCTGTTCGGGTTTCTTACATTCAGCTTTCATCATAGGTGAGACAGTATCCGTTTCTGTTTTCAATTCACTGGTGATTGGAGAATCCGCATCCATTTGTTCATCCGTTATGTTGTTTTCCTCATCCACTTGTTCATCTTCTAGCGTGTTTTCCTCATCCATTTCCTCGTCTTCTGCCGACGATTCACCGTCATCAAATGAAGGTAAAACTCTTTTCTGTGATATGGAACTCCCTCGCACGGTGTCTATGGCCGATTGTTTGTCATCTGCATGTTGAGACGCCAAGTAAAGTTTGACCTGCTCATTCGAATAACTGTAATTCAAAAGAGTGGAATGTTTGTCCCGTCATACTGGAATCTTCATCAAATGTACTGTATGTGCCACTTACCGTTTGAAACCCTTGGTTTGCATATCAGAAATGCTCATGAATTGTTTAGTTTCCTCTGGAGTAGCTTGCACTTTCGCCAAATCTTCAAAAAGCTTTTGCCTCTACAAATGATATAGATTCTATAATGGTAATCGGCTCGAATTCAGGAATTGTGATTAATGTGCTACATACGTTCACTTTCTTCAGCTTCAATTCCAGAATTTTCTGAAGTTTTTTCTTCTGTCTGTGAGATAAAAGCTTTGGAGAAGGTTTTGCATTCGACTTATTCACTATCTTCTTCGTCTTACGTTTCTTTGAGGGTAATGCTAATGGATTACTGTCGTCATACTTCCCAAGTTCAGTTTCCGGAAGATCGAGTTTGATCTGTTATGGCAAATCAATTTTAACTAGGGTTAAACGTTCTAGAGTTGATGTTCTACGTACATACCGTACATGTGTAGTGTAGTTACATCGAAACTTTAACCACTCACCTTTTTAGTTTCTGAATTGTCAATCTCCGTCTCCACAATCATCCTCGATTTCCAATTATATCGTTTTCTTATTTTATCCATACTTATCTTGGACGGGTGCAGTCAAATCTTGTAGGTAATGTATTAATTACACGTGCTCCTCAGTTAAAGTTTGGATGTGTGAATCAGCGACCCAAGCGGACAATCATTGTACTTTCAGATGATGGCCTCCTTATGCGACGATGATGATCCGCTAGACGACGATCTATTAAACTCTACATACATTGAATTTCCAAAGGAAGTTCAAGATGCTATTACACAGGTATGCCATTAGTTAATTGTAAATGATAAGACGATTTCAGTCCCATTTTTATTGTATATTAAATCTCTTAGTTATACTAAGATTCTGTATGTGTATTGCAACAAATCAATAAGTTGCGCCGTGACGTTTATTTCAAGGGGTGTCAGTTATGTCAATTTGCACCTTCATGTCTAATGTTGTTTCCAACACACCCAGTTTGTTTACATAATATATTTGGGTATATTATGATACTAGGTGTTACCAAGCAGTGACATTTTCGATAAGCCGAATTTCAATGTGGTGGATTATATTAATTCCATATTTCCAACCGAGCAGTCATTGGCCAACATAGATGAAGTCGTAAATGGAATGCAATTAAAAATTAGGTAAAGACCCGGCTGGTAACTGAACTATTGCTATTTTTTTAATAGTTGGTACGATGTATCGTAGCATTCATTTCCTAAACAATTGTAAAAGTTATAGTTCACCTTTACAGGAGTTTGGATGAAGAAATTCGAGCAGTGGTTCGAGGCCAGACAAACGTGGGTCAGGATGGCCAAGAAGCACTGGCTGAAGCTCAGAAGTCCATACAGTTGCTGTTCTCATTAATTAAAGATATCAAAAACAAAGCCGAGAAATCGGAACAAATGGTTTGCCCACTAGACTAGGGTTGTCCAAGAGGAGTATAGATTCATTGCTTTCTTTGAATTCATCGTTAATTAATTTTTATAGGTGAAGGACATAACTAGAGATATTAAACAACTGGATTATGCTAAACGACATCTAACTACTTCGATAACAACTTTGCAGAATTTGCACATTCTTGTAGGTGGCGTGGAGGCCTTAAGGTAAGTTTTTCAGCTCTATATTGTGTACATTTGCTTACTCTCTGTGATGTACAAATTTTATTTCCCTTTTTTTCCTAGAGATTTAATTAAAGTAAAGCAGTATGGAGATATCGCCAATTTGTTACAAGGTGTCTTGAACGTGTTAGATCAATTTGAGAAATACAAGAAGATTCCACAAATTAAACAACTGGACGATAGGTATTTTTTTGTTTGGATTGGAGCAACCAATTTAATATTTCACTGTAGATTTCACCTCATTCCTTCTGTCACATGTTTAGTGTCCAGAGCATCAAAGCAGAGCTTGGACAACAGATAACTGCCGATCTTCATGAAGCATTTGCAGGCCCGTCAGCGAAAGTAAGTCTTGTTATCATTCATATTACTTACTTATAATTGTTATAATAGTTATTTTGTTTTGTTGTTAGCACTTTGCTCCAACACAACAACTGGCAGATGCATGTTTAGTTCTGAATATTTTGGACCCGAAAATGAAGTACAAATTTTAGTCCTTTGTAGTAACTGACTTTTGATTGCTGATTGAATGCTAGTTCTGATGTATTTAATTTTTAATTCATCTAGGAAGGACTTTTTTGTTTGGTTTATTAAGCTCCAACTTGCAGAATATGTACATTTATTTCAAGAAAATCAAGAAGTTGGTAAATTTGCTGTAGGTTTGATTTGTTATTTGTCACTACTTTATGAATTGTATTTGTTATTTTGATCAGATTGCTTGGTTGGATAAAATAGACCGTAGATACTCGTGGTTGAAAGGACATCTAAAAAATTTTGAAGAAAAATTTGGGCGTATGTTTCCGCCAGATTGGGAATTTAGTGAAAGAATTACAATTTCTTTTTGTGATATCACAAGGTGAGTACTTTTCTGTAGTTGTAGCGTTTGTATATTGTTATGTATCCATATTTTAATTGAGCATCTTACATTTTAGAAACAATTTAACCGCAATAATGGCTCGAAGAGTCCAAGAAATTGATGTCAAACTACTACTGTTTGCCATTCAAAGAACAACCTATTTTGAAGAACTACTATCTAGAAAGTTTTCTGGTGTGACCTTAGACAGAGGAGATGGAACTGGTTCATCTAGAGATCAAGTTAGTACTTCTTTTAGTATGTATCTAAAATAATCAATAGCTGAATTATTGCTATTATAAATCGTCAATAAGGTTACTCCGGTTTCAACAAATCCCTTTGATGTTCCTGACTCACTGAATCCTTTTGATGAAGATGAAGCTGGCGACCAAAAAACGACAGAAGGATCTCAATATGCAACTCCAGCACCGCCTGTTAGTTTCTAATGAATATCCTCTTGTTCTCATTTTCCTACATAAACATAATTTCATACCTAGGCACCACTTCCGAAGCCAAAGTTATCCCCATTCCATGGAATCATTTCCAAATGTTTTGAACCTCATTTAAATATCTATATAGAGTCTCAGGATCGGTAAGATTGAAAACCGTATTGGGCGAGCATACAATTTACTCTGTATTCATAGTATTTTTCTATTGATTGTGTTTGACTTTTTTGATTGCAGAAATTTGGCAGATTTAATCGAGAGGTTCATTCAAGATTTTAAGCAAAACGGGCTTCCACAAAGCGACTTGGAAAGCAGTATTGTGCTCCCAAGTTGTGCTGATCTCTTTGTCTTCTATAAGAAGTGTATGGTGCAATGTGCTCAGTTAAGTACTGGTCAGCCCATGTTGGCGTTAACTGCAACATTCCAGAAATATTTAAGAGAATATGCTACTAGACTGCTACAAAACAGCTTGCCAAAGTGAGTCCATTTGTTGCATTTTTTTTTAAATTTTGGTTATAAAATATGTTACTGACTGGGATTTGTTTAATGTGGCATTAGGGTGGCCACTTCGCATAGTCTTTCTTCTCTAACTTCTACTAGCGGCATCATCCAAAATTTTCAAAATCTGCTGAAAGAGGGAGAGATGCCAAAATTCACTGTTGAGGAATTGTGCCGAATTTGCAGTATTCTTGTCACGGCAGAATACTGTTTAGAGACCACAAAGCAGGCTAGTGTCCACTTTATTGTTATGATAATGCAATTAATTGGTCAGCCAAGTTATCGTTTAGTATTATGCTCTCGATAGTTGAAAGATAAACTTAAAGAGAAAGTTGATCCAACTCTTGCAGATAAAATAGATTTAAGTGGAGAGGAAGAGGTCTTTAACATGTAAGGTTCAACTTTTGATGCTCTTCTTGTGCAACATGATTTTGTAAACTTCTTCCACTTCTCTATTTGTTATCTTTAGCGTTATAGGTAACTGTATTCAGTTACTGGTTCAGGATCTAGAGGCAGCTTGTGAGCCAGCGTTGACAGCAATGTGCAAAGTAGGCGATAAGAGAAGATCACCATTGTTCCTTCATATAATACCTCTCTAATAAGGATGTTCTCTCGGTAGATTCAGTGGCAGAGTGTGGAGACTGTTGGGGATCAAAGCAGCTATGTTACTGCTATAACGACCCACATCTATCAAAATCTGCCATTGATTCGCGAAAATCTCGCATGCACACGCAAGTACTTCACTCATTTCTGCGTTAAATTTGTAAGGTGAGAATCCCAGCTCTATATTTGAAATACAGTGACACATTAACCTGATATTAATTCTTTAATTTGTAAAAAATAGCTCATTCATTCCAAAGTTCATAATCCATATTTTCAAATGCAAGCCAATAAGCACCGTTGGAGCTGAACAGGTTCTATACATTTTTATATTTGCTTGCCTCCTGTTGTTTATCCTGTAATTTGGAAATAAGACGTTGCCTTCTTAAACATGAATAGCTCCTGTTGGATACTCACATGTTGAAAACTGTGTTGTTAGACCTTCCATCCGTTGGTTCAAAAGTCATCATGAAGGCACCTTCTAGGCAAGTAGTTAAATTAAAGAATTAATGAGCATATCATATCAGTCAAATCCAGTATATATTCACAGTCATACTGTTTTACGTTTCAGTTATACAAAAATCGTCATTAAAGGGATGGCAAAGGCAGAGATGATCCTAAAAGTAAGTGGCTAATGGAGGTAGACTTCGTAATGGAGCTTTTTTGGTCGCTTTCCCTCACTGATTTTCATTTCTGGAATTCGAGGTGGTGATGGCACCGTTGGAATCTCCCCAAGCCTTTGTAGAGAGTTACATCAAGTTTCTTTCAGAGTCGGACATCTCTGAATTTCAACGTGTCTTGGAAATGAAGGTTGATATAGGAATTTGTACAACCATTAGACAGTTCATGGAATCTAGCTAACAACAAGATTTTTATTTCTTTAGGGTCTGAAGAGAACTGATCAGAACATTTTGTTAGATATTTTTAGGGCGCGCAGAATCCAAGCGCATGGCTCTCTTGAGAATACAGATTCATCTCGTCTTATAGCTAGTCTTGAGCAAGAATCAAGTGGAATAAGGAAATTGGAAAAGTTGATAAAGAAACGACTGTGAATGAAAATAGTGATCGAAATGTATTTTATTGTTGCAAGTATCCCAGTTTAGTTCGCCGAACTTTGAGGGTAGAGCTTGTCGGATGCACTAGGAGGATTAAAAGAATTTGTCACTGACTGTAAGCCACAGTGGGTACGAGACCAGACCAGCCGACTGTGGCTCTCATGAAACTGGGTAGCAGATGTTTCGATTCGAGATCTAAAATTGAGTTTTATGTAAATTAGTTTTGTAAACACTTATGCAAACATAACTTGTGATGCACTAGAGCAGGGGTTTCCTACAATTTTGATCGGTGGGGACCGATTAGGAATTTTTCTAGTTCTAGTTGAATACACTGCAAGCAGCCGTGATAGGCCAAATTGTCGGTGGAGAGAATATCTCTCTTTCCTAAAAATTCACCCATTTTAAAACCCCAAGGAACCTGAAGCATAGCATCTATTCTGCCATACATCGTCTGCCCACTATAATGGCACCTTCTTCCAGAAAGTTCTTCACCTTATCCTCATCAAGCACATTCCATTGCCGAATGACCCTTGGAAAAAGGGACCAGTAATATGAGTCTGTTCGGGTCCTGATCTCCTTCAGTTTGAACAGATGATCATTTCTCCCTCTATATTCTGCAAAGGATAACCTGCTATCTAGAGGACCCTCATAACCTATTTTCAACAGTCTGCTAAACAGCTTAATGCTATCAGATGCCCACCTCTGACAGAGTGAGTCCCACCCTAATACTCTGATCATGCCTAACACACCGAATCTGTGAGAGAACCGACTTAGCACAACTCTTGCTGCCCTCATTTGGACCATTTCAATTTCCCAAGATAGGTCTTGCCTTTTTCGAAGGCCGACGGACCGCCACCCGAAGGTTTGACGGTGCTCCAAAGAGTTTAACAAGCAGAGGCGGGGCTGGGTTGGTCACCGTACTGGATGACGCCATGGTGTCGACCCCCCTCCGAAAAAAAAGCCGCTCTGCTTGCTTTGTTCCTTCTTCTGTTTTGGTGCCCCCCCCCCTTTCGTCATGGTGCGAATGATGTCACCCGGTGCGGCCCACGCTCCCCCTAGTGACGCCACTGCTAACAAGGACTGACTGACGCGACTGTCATTTGTTCTTGCTCGACGGGTCAATACTGTTTTATGCGCACACTTTACCATTACGTTTGGAAATTTAAGAGGGAGCGGCGATTTGCGTTGGACACACCAGTTCTCGTCTGATCTCTGAAGTTAAGCAGCGCAACCCCAGCTAGTACTGACACGGGTGGTCGCTTGGGAAAATTGGGTTCTGCTAATAACCCAAAAGTCGTCGCATTAGTGTAGTGTCTGTGCAGTCTCTGCATAAGAACTATGCTGTGGACGGGATTCTAATGACCTTGTAGTTGAGGGGCCTTAAAACTCTAACAAAGAATTGGGTTTTTAAGTACATTTATAGAATCCTTCCGCGGGCCGGATTAAATCGACTGGAGGGCCGTGCGTAAGAGCTACAGGTGGGTTTTATTGATCGAAATGATGCGCTGTTATTTATAGCGCCGTAGTATACATGAGAAGCGCCCCAAATAGCGTTTGCCATGCAAAGCGGAGAAATTGCTTGACTTCTGAACTACAAACAAGATGGCTACAAAAAGACATGTGGAAGAAGAAGAAGATCATTCTTCAGGAGAAGAAGAGGAGGAAGAAGAAGAAAACGCCACCGAATCATCTAACGTTCCTGCACGTATTAAAATCTTAAAACGTAAAAAGGAGGATAAACGCCTTATAGTTGTTTTGGAAAGCGCCAGCTTGGAGGCTGTGAAGGTAACAATTCTTTGTAAGCAGCAAGCGCTTAACTAAGTTGAACATTGAGCATATTCTGTCTGAAAAAATAAATTTATAGATTGGAAAGAATTACGACTTACTTAACAGTGATGATCATCAGACTCAATTAAAGAAATTCAAGCGTGATCCAACATCGTGTAGACCAGACATCGCCCATCAAGTAAATGCTTGCTTAGAATAATTGTTAATTCAGTGTCCCTGCCATTATGAATTTGTTGGAATTCAAAAATTCTTTGTTTATTATAGTGTCTGTTAATGTTGATGGACAGTCCGTTAAATAGGGCTGGTTTACTTCAAGTTTACGTCCACACAGATAGAAATATCTTAATTGAAATCCATCCGCAAACTAGGATTCCAAGAACATTAAAGAGGTTTTCGGGATTAATGGGTAAGAAAAGTTCACTCTTATTTTAAATTGGTACATTTATACGAGGGCTATTTTTTTCCAAGGTGCGTTCGTTTGCAAAATGAAAACCACAGTGAAAATCCAAACTGTTTTATTTGGAACGTTTATGTACACATTCCAGCTATTTCTCTACATAGTCACCTTTCTAATTAAGACATTTGTCATAGCCTGGTATGAACTTTTCTATAGCCTCATCGTAGGAGGCAGCCGCCTGTCCTTTCAACCAATTCTGTACGAGTATACTGGTCTGCAGCTCGTTGTCCGAGTCAAACTTTTGTCCTCCTAGTAAGTGTTTCAGCACCCACCATACAGCCCAGACTTGGCTCTCTCTGACTTCCATGGGAGTGGCGAATTGCGTTGGACACACCAGTCCTCTTGGGAAAACTGGGTACCGCTAGTATCCAAAAATCGTCGCATTAGTGTAACATCTGTGCAGTTTCTGCACGGGGCTCTAATGACCTTAGTAGCTGAAAGGCCCTAAAACACCAACAAACAAACAGCAACCCCAGCGACTGCTGGGTACTACTAATACCCAAAAATCGTCGTATTAGTGTCTGCATAAGAACTATGCTGTAGATGGGGCTCTAATGACCTTGTAATTGAAGGGCCCTAAAACACCAACAAACATCCGACTTTCATCTCTTTGCTAACATGAAAAGCTGACTAGGAGGACAGAAGTTTGACTCGGACAACGAGCTGTAGACATTGGAGACGAGCGTACAGAATTGGCTGAAAGGACAGCCGGCTGCCTTCTATGATGATATTATAGAAAAGTTCGTGCCACGCTATGACAAATGTCTCAGTCGGAGAGGTGACTATGTAGAGAAATAGCTGGAATGTGTACCTAAATGTTCCAAATAAAACTATTTACATTTTCACTGCGGATTTCAGTTTGCAACCGATCGGACCTTGACAAAAATAGCCCTCGTATATCAAAGAAAAATAGTGTTAAGAGATAGAATTGAGAATTAATTTACTACGAATAAGTCTACTAATTTTAAGATTTCGTTTATTTTAGTCCAATTGTTGCATAAAATGCGCATTCGAGCTGTAAACAAACCGTACAAACTTTTACAAATCATAAAGAATCCAATTACTGATCATTTTCCATCAGCATGTCTGACATATTCAACGTCATGTCATGCAAAACAGTTGGTGAATCCTCGTGATATTGTGCCAAAGGAAGATGAACCAATAGTTATTGTAGTTGGAGCCATGGCACACGGAAAGGTTAACCATTAATGACTAATTATTACCTTTTTACTGTTTTTAATGCATAATACAAAAAAATATTATGGATGAGTAACCCTTTTTATATATGTATTGCAGTTGAACGTCAGTTACGCACAAGAGGAAATCTCCATTAGTCAATATCCATTGTCTGCAGCATTAACGTGTGCAAAATTGTGCTCTGCTTTTGAAGAGGTGTGGGGTATTCATTGATTAAAAAAAAACCGTTTCTTCTTTTAAATAATATTATTATGACTGACTGCACCAGTCATCATTCTGTAGTCTAAAAACAACAATAGTGATGCTAATAAGCTCACAACCTGGAAGAAATGAATTAAGTATTGTACAGACTTCCGGATGATGTGCTGTTTGTATTTCTTCTTTTGTTTGCCGAACCACCATGATATATCAGAAGCACCACCAAACTATAAATGATGATTCCACATAGTTCTTTCCTAAATATCCACTTATTAAAAGTTTGTGGAATTGTGTGGGATGAATCCCAGTTCGACATGTGGATGCAGGAACGATGGTAAAGATTTTGTCAGTGGTAAGTCTGAACTTTTAGTATTTAACATACCTGCAGCGGCGTTGTAATAGAGATGTGGGAATTTGTCATCGCTGTATGGTTTCATTAATTCTTTTGTGCCAGTAATACCAGATAATTTGGCTTCCTTCACTTGTAGTTCGTTACGTTGCTGACAGTGACTATAATTGTACTGAACATCGAGTGGAGACTGGGGCATTTGGCCTGTTAAACGTTGTGCCATTGATTTATGTGCTGCTGCAGCAGTAGCATCGCTTATTAGCTGACGTCTGTAATTTTTGTCCCATTGAGGTGGGAGACCAACAGTCGTCATCCAGTAATCGCTGTCTTTTAAAAAGCTAGGGGTAGGGGCTGATTTATTTTCACTCTGGATGCTGTTGGATTGAGGCACTAATGACTTGGTTGCTCTTGTCCGCTCTATTCCACTCCCTTTCTGAAATTCCACTGGAACAGGACACTGGCTTGGCTGGAAATTGAGGGTATCACACTGTATTTTATCCTGTTGTTGCTGCTGCCTCTGTAATGTTGCCAGTGTCTGCAGATGAGACAGGCGCTTTGCAGCCGCCAAATGTTGGTCGTCAGTCTCTGCTATCGATGTTTTTGGTGGTATGACTATAGGTGGGCGGCTAAGATGTCCATGACAAGCATTTACAGTTGGTTTTATAGGAGTGGGGTGGATGACTCCTTTGAAGGTGAAAGGCTGTTGAAGGTGATGATGATGATGATGATGTCTTGGTATTTTCAGTGACATGTCAGTAAGATTCTGATGGTATGGTTGAAGTGGAAGTGACTGACGCTGTTCCTGAAGTTGTAGTTTGTAGGAATTGTTGACTGACCCTAGTTGAGTCTGTGGTTCGAGTCGGATTTCTTCCGTAACGACTGGTGCATTAATATTGTTTCTTAAACTGACACAAGCAGATTGTTCTGTAACTTGTCTCAATTTTAGTACTGATTCGCGACTGGGTTCCTGAAACGTCTTCGCTCTAACGGGATTAACAGGTGAAGGCTGGTAACGAACCTGCAAACTGTCATTTTTCGTTACTGAAGACATAGTACCGTCATTCACCTGATCATCTTTTATCTTTGCTTTTGGCAACGACGGCAGCTGAAGATTTGGATTCCAGATTGTAGTGTCATCTTTTATCTTTGGTGGTTTGGATAATGAGGATGATTGAACATTTTGTTGTGAGCGCATTTTGTTAGTCAGGAGGGCATCACTAAATTGGGGCACAGAAGCAGGGGTAGATGGTGACATTTCCGATGATGGAGCATAACTTTTGTATACGTCTCGTTGGCGCCCTTGGGAACTTCCAACCGCTGTGGAAGCTACTGGGAAACTTTGAAGATCAAAATATTTGCTGTACTCACAAGCAGAGCACCACGCAGCTCTGGGGAGTACTGAGGGTCTACTCAGCAGGCGAGTTTCTTCGGGAACGGTTGTCTTTCGGCTGTGGGGATCGCAGTCCTGCTTTTGTTGACTAGCACTGTTCTCCTTTTTCAACAGGTGTCGTAAGATAGCGGTGTCTCTCACTTTTGATAAAGAGACAAGAAAATATTAAAAATTCGAAGTTGTGGGAATGATGATGTGACGAGATAACAGATCGTGAAGCATAGTCCAAAGCATGTAGGTGCAGTGCTGTTAAAGGTGCAGGTGCAAAGGACACTGAAAATACCTTTATTGGGATGGTCTCTGGCTGTCAAATCAATCGGACCTTCTGAAGCTGGGTATCGTAATTTTTGATCTTGAGGACTGGCAGCTGTTTTCCTATTTTCCACCACTTGACCTGCTACCTGATTGGCACCAACAGGGTTGAAAGCACTCTGGTTACAAAATGTCCACGTCTTTGCATGTTGAGGTGGCTGTGGCGTTATTGGCCTATCAACGCCTGTTGTCATTCTGCTGGAATTTTGGATTGGCGTTGGACGTCTTGGTAACGTCTTGACGGAGGGTGTCGTTTGTGTTTTTGGTAAAATTCTGTTATTATAGGCGGGCCCCAAAGGCATCATTGGTGGAGCCATCGGTGTCCTGACTGTTCTGTCATACATACGCATATCACACGTATTTTGAACTTCTGCTCTTTTGCACATAGCAGTTTTTAAACTGTCATTACTGATTTGTGCTAGTGTATTGACAGGAAGAGTTTTTGGAGGTTCTGGTATCTTCGGTGCCAAATTCGTCAATGAATTTCCAGGAGAAGGTGGTGGTTGAGAGCTAATGGGGATCAAGAAAATGAAGTTGGATGGTAAGGTCACATTCTGAGAATTGTTTTCTGTAGAGAAGGTGACGTTGCCATCAGCAGGTGTTATCATCGGCGACTGAGCCTTTGATATGATTAGTGTGGAGGGTTTAGATGCAGAGGAATTCATTGGAACTATTGTTGGAGCCTTGGATTTCGCGACGTCACTTTGAACTTGAGATGAGGATGTCCGGATGAGATTTGAAGTGTTTGACATCTGCTGGATGTTTATGTGAGACCCAAATTGTTGCGATTGGAGTTTTTGCTCCTTGGAAGAGCTGTAAGTATTGGTAGTTGATAAGTTTGACACTTCGGACACTGGAACGGCGATGATGGAGTTTCTGACATCTTCTACAGCTGGTACCTGTTGATTGGATATTGTTTGTGCGTTAAACACCTTTATGACTCGGACGTCCTCATCGGAATCTTCCTCAGTTAAATGTTTGGAGACTTGAATGTCTGCTACCTTGATGTGTTGACTGCTACTACCCTTGTTTTGGACCCTGTCATCATTTGTCCTAGTTGATGATGTCTCAGTAGTAGCTGTCAGGCTGTCGTGGTAGTCCTTGGCATTTGTCGACTGCTCCGAAGTATCTGCTGATCCCTGTTGCCAGGTTCCTCCTCTAGTTATAGGATCGATCATAGTGACGTACTCTACCTTCTCACTTAATTCCGTTGAAGAATTCACTTTGGGTGAAAATTTACATCCTAAATGGTACTCGGGCAAGGTGTCCGTGGTGTCAAGTTCTTTTTCATCCATAAAGCTGTCTCTCCTCCCTTCCCTGGCAACAAAGAACATACAGAATCCTTATAAGTTTTAAAAAGCGGAATCACTGGACAAAATTGTGGTTTAAATAAATAAAGCACCTGTAAGATTCAAGTCTTTGACTTGGCTGATGATGGAGGCCTTCGTTGCTATTAAGTTTATTGGTATTTCTCATGTTAACTTCTGCTTCTTTGACCTCTCTAATTACTATTGATACTTGATCTTGCTGATGTTTTTTCTTTTTGGATCGCCTCTTGTACTCTATAGGCACGGGACTGTCCAACTGGACTTCCACCAAAGAACTATCCCCCCGTCGCTTTGCAGATCGAGTACTACGAGGTTCGTTGGTACTCTCTATGGGATATACCTGTTCTTTGGGTTTGCAGTTACTGGCCATTGGCAACCCGACTGTATTTTCTTCATCTGCTGCCTTCATCCAATTCTCTACAGCTTGTGTCTCCATCACTTGTTCTTGCTTGTACTTTGCTGTATTCTCCAAAAGGAATAACTTTGCACGTATGTATTTTCTTACTCCCATTCTACCGGGACGGAAGTGTCCCATTAGAGGCCTCTGTGGACACGACTCTCCACAGTGAAAATTGTGAGACGAAGGCCTCCAAATGACTTCGACATCTCGTGTATCGTCCACATGCTCAATGTAATTACAAGCTACCTCCTGGTTGGTAGATTTGGTAGAGGCACCACAATCGTCTTCTGCATGTTTTTCTTCCAGACTGTCCTGAAATTGACCTTCTGCGCACTGCACCACACCCTCATGGATGCCAGTAATGCCGATTGGTTCTTGTTGACTCTTGCATTCCTCAGTGCTAACGGTATGTATGGTTGTATCTGGACTTTCGTAAGAACAATCTGTTGTTATCTCGGCAGTGTTAGAAGTTGCAAGATCGCATATCAAGTTATCAGACTTCAGACCAGGATTGTTCGAAATGCGTCCTGATTCGTCTGAATATTGATGATAGGTTACCGTAGAAGAGTTGTGGTCAAGAATTGGCCACTCTGGAAGGGGAATGTCTGCGACTTCAATTTTAGTGCCACAGCTAGTCATGATCAGTGGTCCATGTTCTTCTGGTACTTTATCAAGATTGGCGTGGACGGTGTCACAGTGGTCTGAACCATTATTGGCACTTACGTCTTGCTGAATAGCATCATCTAAATATACGTCAGCCTGAGATTCTCGGATGTCACTCTCACAGGAATCCCCACATTCTTTATATCTTACATTCTGCGTTGAAGAGTCACAAACTTGGTTTAATGGTTCTTGGATAGTTCGGCCATCAGAAGAATTCGCTGTTATCTCGGATTGTTCTTCGACTTGTGATGCATCCTTTTTTACATTATCATCATCTCTAATTTCACCTTCTTCGAGAGAATTCTCGTCTTCATAAAGTTCCCCCTTTGCGTTTGGTGATTTGTTTGTAGTTCCATGTTGTAACCATCCGTGCTTCAGATGATGCTTCAGCTTCAAAACTATGCTCAAAGTCATTTCCTCTTCCTTGGCCACGACGTTGTCCACATTATCTCGAATTTCACCTTCTTCTTCCTCATCGTCCTTTCGCATCGTCGTCGTCGTCGTCATCGTGTTGCTTATTGACTTAACATCCCACCGAAATCCCGTCTTATTTTGTCCGCGGAAATCATCATTCGTCACCAAAAATGGTTTTGTAATGTCATTTGGAAGCACCTCGTTTAAAGGAACGCTATCCACACTGCCATTACCAATAATACAGTGGTCCATTTTCGAACTCTGGCCATATCTTTTTTTCGAACATTCCATTTCCGTTCTCGGCTTTAGAACGTCGCTTTCTGGTCGTTCGAATAGAACAGTAGTTTCGCGTTCTCGATCTTTAGAATCACTTGTCCAATCTAGGTTATAAATTTTAGGAGATCCCAAGTCCTGGAGCCTGTCTTTAGATCTTTTTTTGACTGATTTCCGATGTTGACTTTCAGGTTTTCGATCTCGTGAAGATGAACGCGACCTGGAATATGCACAGTATGTTCGCTCGTGTCGGTAACTGGGAGAATGTCTTTTGTTCTTCGGTGGTCTATTCGAAATTCTGGACTGTGATGAAATAATTCTAGAATTTGGCTTATCACCAGATATTACAACTCTTCTAGAAGGTGATAATGTCCTATTACCAGAACTGGACTTCAAAGATCCGGAAGACGAACTAGATCTTCTGTGGCGATTCGTCTCCGATTTCATCCTTTTGTACTTATCTTTGGACCATGATCCAGTCTCTCTCTTCCAGTTATCTCCTTCCGGTGAAAATGATCTATTTGCTTGCCCATCAGGGCTTCTGCTGGGTCGGATATGTTTAGATGGCGATAAAGATTCTTGTGAAATGCTATTACTACTGCTGCTGTTGATAGAATTTCTGGAATTAGCTGAGCAGTTATTTGAGCTTACTGGATCGGTGCCGGAATTCTGTCTTTCGGGGGACACTAAGTCACTATTATACTCGTCACAAATTTTGGACGAAAAAGTAACACGAGGATGATGCCACCACTTATAACAGAGATACCTGCTATCGTAGTGGTCAGCTTTTATATCTCTTCTATTAGATTTTATCATGTGTTGTTGGTCTTGGACGAAACGGGAAGGATTACGAATGTTCCTGTCCCGAAGAGAATATTCTTTATTTGGTGTAGCATATGCAGAGTCCTCTTCAAAATGTTCTTCATTCATGGCGTTTAACTTGTGAAGTCAAATTACTGCAGAAAACTGGAATGAGAAATTAGTAGTGGGGGTGTTAATAGCCTCCACCAAACTGGTTGAAGGTATTTTTGAAATTCGAAGACAATCGTTGTAAGATATCCAAATATTATTATCATCATCATCATCATCTGCATTTGTTGTCCTTGAAATGTCCACACATGGACTATGTGCGTATTGAATTGGTTGCTCTGATGGATCGTGAAAATGAGTGAACATTGACGACTGAATGCTAATTAACTCTGTTGGCAGAAGCACCTATCTTTGTTTCAACTTCATCCACCACAATAGGAATTCCAATGTCGGATGTCCTGCTTAAGGAATTTATCACCGCACCGTCTACTTCTTGGGTCTTGCAGTCGTCTACTATCAGTGAGTAGCTCTCCTCCTATTGTCGTTCTAGTAACTCCCTTGAGGTAATTGGTTGCCTTGACGCTGGTAAGCTACCACCTGTAGATCCATACCAGAGATGTCGTCATCATCATCATCGACGTTTTTCGCTCTCAGCCGTTGGACTGATTTTTTTTCTTTTTTTTGAGGTCTGAGCCTGCAATTGACTTTTCGTAAAGGAGACGCAGCATCGTAACTGCCACCAACCATCACACCTACTACTACTACTACTTCTGTTATTACAATTGTAATTAATCGACTGGCTAGATAGCTTGATGACGTCATTATAGTACCGGCCACTGTTTGACGAAGACTTGAATGACGTCATGACTCCTGGTTGGGCGGGGTACAGAACTGGTCTTCTTCAGGACACGTACTTCTTCTCTGGTTGCGCTTTTCTCTTTTTTGAATCTTTTAATATCTACTTTTTTTGAGTCTTAATTTATTTGGCACTCACTCCGAGGAGAACGAGTTGTGGATGCACCTATACACACACCCCTCTTTCGCTCTCTCTCTGTCTCTTTCTCGGGTACACTATCCCAGAGGACGAATTGTGCCATTTAATGAGCAATGAGCCGTTAATTTGCGTTGTTTATCAAGAGTAGTGTTGTTTGTTGAGAGTGTACATGAAATTGGCGATCGCATTTGGCATTCTGATGATTGTTGAAGTTTGTTCAGCTTGTTCGGTGAAGGGACGATCATTAATTTATGTCTTGTCTGTTTCATTTCGAAGCCATTATTAGTTCGTAGAAAGTAGAATTGATTCAAGGTTTGTGCATCAAATCGAAATTAATTTATATGACTGAAAGGATGAGTGGACAGGACAGCACCATATGCGACTCCTTTGGCCGCTCATAACGTTATTTTGATATACAGAAATGACCCTTTTATGGAACACTAGCTGTTGTCTTGTACACCTTTTTTTTCCGTTGGGGCTTTAGGGCACTTCAACTACAAGGTCATTAGAGCCCCGTCCACTGCGTAGTTCTAATGCAGAGACTGCACAGACACTACGCTAATGTGACGATTTTTGGGTATTAGCGGTACCCAGTTTTCCCAAACAGCCAGTACTAGCTGGGGTTGTGTTGCTTAACTTCAGTGATCAGACGAGTTGCGTTGGACACACCAGTTCCCGTGAGATCACTGAAGTTAAGCAGCGCAAGCCCACGTCAATACCAGCAGGGGTGGTTGGTAAAGAACGTTGGATGCTGTAAATTACCCCTCTCCTTCATCCTTACACCCATCAACCGCAGGCAGCCTCCTAAGAGTTCGTCCTGTTATGGCTGCCTGGCTTACTCCCCAACCCTTGAAACTAATCCAGTAATCCAACGCAATAAGCCGCTCCCGTCTTGTACACCTGTCTGCGGACCAGAGAAAATGGGAGTCAGGCAGAAAATTTTCCGACGAAGGGGGGGGAAGCAAAACTTGAGCCAATGTTCCAGGAGAACATTGTAGTGTCACAGGCCTAAATTTTTCCTGCTCCATTTTTATTTTACGTCTTTTTCGATCCAAGGGAGGGGAGGAACAAGTCACGGGTGTGCTCCTCTCTGTTGATGCCCATACCAGGAGGTGTGCGATCCTGCACCTTGGAGGTAGAAAAGGGACTGTAAAAAAAGGCTCTTACGCCTTGCTGTAGTGATATCGTACACCCCCAACCCACATGTGCTTTACTTCCTCCCTATCCCGGGATGGAGAACGCACACCCGGCTATCACCATCAGCCCTGTTGCAACAGTGGACTCAAAAGTTCAGTACCAGTACTCCACCATTAAGCCACTGAGGCAGAATTGTTTTGATGGGAGATGGGCGGCTCTCATGAAGAGCGAGCGTATTAAACGTATCTTTAGGGATCAGAACGAACTCCGTGGTGCAGGTACAGGTGGCGATGTTATCCATGGTGTCATAATACATAATAATTGACAGGTTCCCCACGTTGTGTAAATAAACCCATTTGTCCCACAAAAGAGTCTGTCCTGGATATGGTGAAGCTTTGATCTCACTTCCTCTTACAAGAGCTTTTATGAAGATGGTTACAGGTTAGGCCTTCTTTGAAAACGATGGGGTTGACTAGCAAGTTTGGTGGATGGTGCACAGGTTCACGTCCAGTAACACGTCCATTTCGAGTTTGAATGGGGGGGGGGAAAGGGGTTAGAATGGCTCAATGACGCACCGAGTTTTCCTTGGTGGGCCGTCATCGTCAAAGGGCCAACGGGCCGTCATTAGAAAATTTAAATTCGTGATAATAATAGCACCGTATGTGAAATTTTTGCGCCTTTTCCATTAACCTAATCCATTTGTTGTCTCTGGCCCTGAAGGGGAGCTTCAAGCGTTTGTGTATGTACTGCCGTCCCAAATGAGAAGTAAGCCATTACGGCTGCGCCCTGGAGAACCCTTTCTACAATGGGTCTATACTCTGAAAGCGTAAATACTCTGAAAATGACCTTCAGAACTTGCACATCACTGCACTGCAAAATTTCCAGGTGTAGGTGCTTCCCCGCCCACCTAACGCCGGTCATTAAAAGTAAACTGACGTTAAATTAGCAATGGGAGTTGCAGCCAGTCAAATAGTCAGCCCGTTTGTTCCTAGTTCCAACAAAATACCCGACCCACCCATAAGCCGAAAAAAGGGGGGGTTGGGTTCAGAATGATGATGATGATGATGCTGTAGAAAGAGTTCTTTTACTTGCTGTGGGGTGACACCGTACGTATCCCCCCACGATAGGACATTGGTTTTACGTTGTTCCCGTCCGGAAGACGGAAGGGATACTGGGGGGGGGCTTCCTCTCTCACTCGAAAAACAAAGGTCAGCAGCAAACCTACATCCCGTCGGAGACCCAAAGTGCCACACTCACTGGGTACTCGCTGCTTCTTGTCGCAGGACAGTTGTGTGGGCGGCGTTCCTTCTGCTTCTGTCATCCGACCTCTATTATTTGTTTTTTAAAACTCTTTGCTGACAAAGGCATTACTGGTTCCTGTGTTTACACTTCCGTTGTCCTGTATTGATCCAAGTTTTGTGGCGTGCCCCATAGCTGCCACCTCACTCAACGAGAGGGGAAAATTGGTTGGGACGGGTTGTGGGCCAACGTGTGGTAATCAGAACCTCCTCGTTCTGTGTTTTTTTCTTTTTTTTTTGTTTTTTGAGAATGAAGACGCACCTGTTATTACCTTGACGATGAATGCTGTTTGACGTCATTGGGCAATGTCTCCGCCCACACGTCGTGCTTGTTGACATGTGGTGTGGGGAGGCCGTTTTTTCGTGTCTGAGGTAAGGGGATGGAGGGGGGGCGATAGAGGATTTTGGGGTTTGACAGTAGAGCACACAACTCAACTAGACATCAAATACTGACTGTCATTGTTGACACGATGCACACGAACCAGAGCCCGTGAATATCTGGAACATTGTTTGTCAGTCAGTCACACTCTTATTTCCTAGTTCTTTCATTAACTTTTCACCTGTGTGCATGTTTTTTTTTTTTTTTGTGAGGATCATTTGTGACTGGTCCCTAGGGGGAATGTAGACCTCCCCCATTTTACTCCGCCTCCCCTCGCCCCCTAATGTTTGGGAGGGGGGATATTCATTTAGCGTCGTCGGTCTGTCAACTTTGAAGGTTATTTACTGTCATCACAGGGTGAATTCTACACCTGGAAATTTTGCTGACTTACACCTTTTTGTATAGAAAGGGTTTTTTTTTAAAATTTGTTATTTGATTGGTTATTTAACGTTGGTTGCTCTTATTGCTGTAGGAAATTTACACCTGTGGAAGGGGAAACGCAAGCTCCTACACCTGGGAATTTTGTCCTGATCTACATATATATTGTTCGGGTTCTGTAACGTACGGGTTGGACCACCTGGTATAACGCAGACTTTATTTCCGTCTTTTCATCATCCGGAATGCGGAAGGAACATTTTGACACTTGCCTTGGGAAATGAAGTCCCCCCACCTCGGCCAGGATCGAACCTGTATCTATTGTTTGTTTGTTGGAGTTTAAGGTCCCGTCAACTACAAGGTCATTGAGACCCGTCCACTGCGTAGTTCTAATGCATATACTGCACAGACACTACACTAATGCGACGATTATTGGGTATTAGCAGTACCCAGCTTTCCCGAGCGACCACCCATGTCAGTACTAACTGGGCTTGTGTTGCTTAACTTCAGTGATCAGACGAGAACTGGTGTGTCCAACGCAACTCGCCGCTCAACCTGTATCTATGAATTTAAAGGGTGGACAACCTTACTGTTGAACCACCGAGGTTGGCTTCTGTTTTTTTCATTGCAGGGTTGTATTTCGTAGATAGCTGACAGGGTAGATGTAGGTGCTTTGGTTGGGTAGAAAGGAGTGGAGGGCGAGACCTCCTACACTCGACCCTGCCATAGGCCACATATTGTCATGATGAGGTAGAGAGGTCTTTTGCGTGCAGCATGTACCACAAGATAGAGATACCAACTTCTCAATTCGGAATGGGAGGCAGGCCTAGGCACTGGCGGATTCCCCTCCTCCTTCTCGTCTGAAGAAGAGAAACCAGGATCGAACTGGTGAATCTTGCGCTTCCCTGAGCAACGTGTAAACCTTTGCTCCAGGTAGGGTTCATTTGATTTATTTCGGAGGTTTACTGATCGCCTTGCCACAGACAACCTAGCCATAATTCCTGCGGGGTTCCAGACGCCTGGCTGGGGTGCCCCCAGTCAGTGCACGTTCAGTGGACCCGCAGACCCGACCCTGCTACCGGTGGGATAAGGGCATGATGATGATGATTGATCACCTTGTCTCTTCATAAGGTCACTTACTATCCGCGGGACAGGACTAGCTCCTCGGTCTGGAGAACCCTTGGTTGTCTCCATCGATGACAAGGAGCACCCATCCGACAAAAGATGACTTTGGGGGTTGGTTTCTCCTTTCGGGACGCTGAAAGAAACCCCTCGACTTGCTCATGGCTTAAATTGCCCCAAGTTTTAAAGACTATAGGGAGCGGCGAGTTGCGTTGGACACACCAGTTCTCGTCTGATCACTGAAGTTAAGCAACGCAAGCCCCAGTTAGTACTGACATGGGTGGTCGCTCAGGAAAGCTGGGTACTGCTAATACCCAATAATCGTCGCATTAGTGTAGTGTCTGTGCCATCTATGCACTAGAACTATGCAGTGGACGGGTCTCTAATGACCTCGTAGTTGACGGGACCTTAAACACCAGCAAACAAATTAAAGACTATAGATGTGCCAAATTGTTATGGTACTTTAGAGCGTTTGTTTGTTTTTCTGATTTCAGCAAGTCGAGGGTTCGATCCTGGGTGATGATGACTATAAGGAAAGCTGTCATGAATTGCGATTCCTGCTAAAAGAGGATTACGAGTATAGTCCAGACCTTCTTTTGATGGTGCTCTGTTTGCGTCAGCCGTAAGGGTGTAATTTTTTTTTTAGTAGTGCTCTGGTGTGACGTCGTCATTGGGATAGGGGCATTTAGTTGACGTGAAATATCATCTAGGGGAGTTTGTTTTTTTTTTTACAGAATACCTAACTGGTGTTTCTTACTTTGTTAGGTTTTGATGTTTGTACTTATGGTGATGATGACATCCTGTAATTTCCCTGTTACCCCTTTCTCTCTCTCTCACCTTCCCCTCCCCCCACTGTCCCATTGTTTACCTATAGCAACAGTTGTGTAAATTTTGAATCATAATTGATAACAGTACCTTGAATGGAATCGTGCTTAAAGAGTGATACTGATGATTCAAGTATTCTCTTTCTCTTAGGTCAACACAGATGTGGGCTGACCTTCAAAAAAAAAATATCCCGGGACTGTTTGACCACAAATACCAGACGCTATCAGTTAGTCACGTCATGATCGGGTGATGTTATGGGACGGGTGTTATTATGGTTGATCGACGACGACGAGATGGTAGTGGTGGCAATGTAGTGCGAAGGCCAGTTATAGGAATGATACGGAGGGGGAACGAGAAGAGTGGGGGGATGGAAGGGTTAGAAGGGGCTGGGGGAGAGACGATCAACATGGTTATCATTACAAATGCTGTCCTTGAAAACACAATGTACTGTTAATTGCCAGTAATTGAATCCTAATGATGCCAAGCAACATGGCTGTCAGCCACAAGTAATTGTTAATTTTAAAGTTGGGAATGCGAATTAAAAACGTTGACAATTGATGCTGAGATAATCTCGTGCCCAAATTAACGCCCCTGACTAATGGAGTTGAAAGAATTTGAGATTAAGTGACAGTTGCACCGGAAAAAGAAAATGTGTTCAGGAATGCAACCTTTCGATATTTTTATACTCTCCCCTCTCTGTCAGCACCACCTTAACTTCTATACCCTGTGAAAAAAAAAATTTGCATATGGCACTTGGTGACGTCATTGACAGACCTGTGCTATTAATGAACACGGTTATGGATTTTTGAAAGTAGGCAGCCTAATAAGTGCGTGTTGGTGACGTCACTGCTAGACTTTAAAGTGTTCCACCCTTGTTCCAATGAGAGTAGTGAAGTTGATATATTGTAAAGTCTTATTTGATAACGCTAACATCATTATCATAATACCCTTATCCCGCCTGCGGCAAGGTCGGGGGAGGGGGAGGGGGTCTGCGGGTTCTAGCCCTTCACTTCCGCCCCTCCTATCTCCCACCAGGTCCCCGTCCACCCCACACACTACCATATCTTTACGGACAACCTGCTCCCACGTCTGCTTCGATCTCCCCCTGTCCCGGGTGTTTCCAACCACCTGCATTTCCTGAAATGGACCTAACGAGCTCCTCTTCCCCTCTTCTCATTACGTGTCCATACCACCTCAACCTATTCCCGTATTCTCCCTGCACTATCCGAATAAACCCTGGCGTGGAACACAATCATAAGCCTTCTCCAAATCAATGAAGACTGCATGGGGATCTTTCTTTGCTGCCCTATGCTTTTCTATAATCTGCGGGACCTGGAGGGGGATAGGCGGGAGTGGAGGATCAGAACCCGCAGACCCGACCGTGCCTCAGGCGGGAGAAGGGTGAGATGATGATGATTTGGACCTACTTGTGCATGAACCCAAATTTATTTCCCCTGACACTAGTTCTATTTTAAAGGCGACATTCCATTACCCTCTCCCAGAGCTTCATAGAACGGCTCATAAGCTTGATACCTCTATAGTTACTCCACCTCTCGACGTGTCAGTGCGGGGCATCCCAGAGAGGTCGTAAGTAGGGGTGCGCCCTCTCAACCATTAGGATCCGCTTTCCCCATGGATTCCGGTCTCCACGCAAGGCAAACACGTGGGTAGGCGTTTTCTTACGGTCACCTTCCGGAGGAGCCTTTATCGACCAGGACCTATTATGATGTTCTAGATTGACATTCCCTGGGTCTGCCCCGTTTAGTCGCCTTTACGGCATGCACTGGGGAAGGTGCCGTGTGACTATTTTACCCCGCGCACGCACAGGCGGATACTACACTTCAATTGCAGTACATATTACCTTTGTAACCATGTAGTCCATTAGACATTCAAGAAAAAAATCTGACTTTCATCTTCAGGTTGCTTCTCACCTGGATGTACAGGAAGAATTGGCAATACAGTGAAACCTCTCTATGGGTACACCCCTCTAAAAGGTACACCTCTTATATCGGTACAAATTCTTCAGGTACCGATTTTTCATCTATAGGCTATTACTACCCCTCTTATGGGTACACCCCTCTGATAGGTACAATTTGGCTGGGTCCCCCAGGTGTACCAATTAGAGAGGTTCCACTGTACTTCCAATGGAGGTCACTTGTTCATTCACTCACATAGGTAGTTATTATTAATTACTTCCTGTCAATATGCGCCCTAATATCGTTTGAAATCTTACTCTAAGGTGTAGTGCCCGAGATCCCGACAATTGGGTGAACGACAGTTGGGTGAATGACAATTGGGTGAATGCGACAATTGGGTGAAAATCTTGTTTTTTAATTTGCTTTTTGTCCTACGTAATCCTACTACACCGCAAAGCACAGCTGTCATGGGGAGCTGCGCTACTACAAATAGCTTTACCCCGGTTTACAGTTCCGTCACAGATGCCGGGCGTTCTGCACAAGTGTGCAATTGACGTTCTAACACGTCCCACAGATGTTTGATGAAGTTCAGATCGGGACTCTGTGCAGGTCAGTCAAGTTCTCGGACTCCCATTTCATCAAACCATGTGCCTACAGCCCGTGCTTTATGGGAAGGTGCGTTATCGTGCTGAAACAGAAAAGGGCCATTTCCAGAGTGCTGGGAGTGCTGCATTGTCCAGAATGTCCAGGTAACGCTCTGCGTTTAGATGTCCGTCCACAGAAACGATTGCACCCAATCTATACAATGAGAAGCACCCCCACACCATCACTGACCCTCCACCGAACTTCACCATGGGCACAACACAGCTTGGCAGGTAACATTCGCCATACCCAAACCCGTCCATCCGATTGCCAGATGGTGTAGCGGGACTCATCACTCCATTCAACCATTCGCCATTGACCCATTGTCCAATGTCGTCGCTTTTGCACCATTGCAGTCTCTTCGCCGAGTTGCTGGTGCTGATGTGAGGCTTGTGGGCTGCCGCTCTGCCATAAAAACCCATTGCATGCAGTTCCCTGCGAACAGTCGGGGTGCTCACAGTTGTTCCCGTCGACTCTATGAATGATCTTGTCAGTTCATCAAGCGAGGTGTGACGGTTTGCAGTGACCATTTTTTGAAGAGCTCTTTGGTCTCTAGCCGACATGATCTTGGATCTTCCAGTCCTAGGTGGAACACTTGTGGTGCCTTTCTCTTTCCAGGCCCGGAAGACGTTGTGAACGGTCGATTTTGGGATGTTTAGGAGGATTGACGTCTCCCTAACTGTTTTGCCTGCGAGATGGCACCCGACAATTGCACCTCTTTGGAAGTCTGAAAGCTCTTTTCTTTGTCCCATGACTTTTGATAGGGTAGTGTATATGTGCAGTACTAAATGCAATGATATTATCGGAAAATAATTATCTAGCATGCGAAAATGTTAAATCGACTGGGACAGATGACTGTCGGACAGGGACACAGACCTCAAAACCCGGATCATGCCCTGGTGAAGCGGGATATATGTGATAATATGTGAATATATTAGTTTAGAATATATATGTGATAAATGTGATATACATATAGCAGGATACTATTGGGGTTGCTACAAGGGGGGCGCGGCGAGTTGCGTTGGACACACCAGTTCTCGTCTGATCACTGAAGTTAAGCAACGCAAGCCCAGTTAGTACTGACATGGGTGGTCGCTCGGGAAAGCTGGGTACTGCTAATACCCAATAATCGTCGCATTACTGTAGTGTCTGTGCAGTGTATGCAATAGAACTATGCAGTGGACGGGTCTCTAATGACCTTGTAGTTGACGGGACCTTAAACTCCAACAAACAACAACAACATGCTACACGGGTTACTGTATATGTCCGGCTACGCCAGGGCTTGTCCTGGATTGTGTGTGTGTTATAAATCTACTTGTAGTAGCGCAGCTCCGCATGACAGCTGTGCTTTGCGGTGTAGTAGGATTACGTAGGGCAAAAAGCAAATTAAAAATACATGTTTTTCACCCAATTGTCGTATTCACCCAATTGTCGTATACACCCAATTGTCGTATACACCCAATTGTCGTTCACCCAACTGTCGTTCACCCAATTGTCGTATTCACCCAATTGTCGTATTCACCCAATTGTCGTTCACCCAATTGTCATTCACCCAACTGTCATTCACCCAACTGTCGTTCACCCAATTGCCTTTCACCCAATTGTCGTAGACCCGTAGTGCCCTATTGTATGTCGTCTCACCATTCTTACATATGGCTGGGAGCGGCGAGTTGCGTTGGACACACCAGTTCTCGTCTGATCACTGAAGTTAAGCAACGCAAGCCCCAGTTAGTACTGACATGGGTGGTCGCTCGGGAAAGCTGGGTACTGCTAATACCCAATAATCGTCGCATTAGTGTAGTGTCTGTGCAGTGTATGCAATAGAACTATGCAGTGGACGGGTCTCTAATGACCTTGTAGTTGACGGGACCTTAAACTCCAACAAACAAACAACATATGGCTGCACCTAAAGTATGACATGTTTTCTATAGGTCCTCCATTGTTGGGATCGGCTTGTTGCCTTGGACACACCAGTTCTCGTCTGATCGCTGAAGTTAAGCAACGCAACCCCAGCTAGTACTATCATGGGTGGCGGCTTGGGAAAACTGGGTATCGCTAATACCCAAAAATCGTCGCATTTAGTCTGTACAGTTTCTGCATTAGTACTACGAGGTGAACGGGGCTCTAATGACCTTGTAGTTGAAGGGCCTAGTCATTGCCCTGTAAAACTTCCCTTTCAACTTGATTGGGACCCTCCTATCACACAGGACTCCACTTCAACCGCCCCCCCCCATTGATTCTATGGGCAGGGGGGGGGATCCAGAGGCAGATCACGGGGGGTAGCGCTTCAAAAAAGTGCGCCCCAAATATTTTTAAATATTCAGAATTCCTTAGCATAAATCTAGCTAGCAATTACAGTAGGTCCCCTACTGCCCCTTAGACAATGTCCTATCGTCAGTGGTTTAGCCCAGCTGCAGATGGGACTGGCAGTATGGAAATGGGAATAGCAAATGCAAAAATGCCTCATCAGTTGCAAAGTTGAATCGTACATCAGTTGAAATATGAACCCCATTGAGGCACTAAGGGGGAGCAATTGCTGCATTTCTCCCCCTGGGTCCACCCCTGTCTATGGGTCACATCCGAATCTACAAAACGTGTAGTGTATACTGTAGGAAATTGTAGTACGATTGTGTTGACATCTAGCGGGTGACCCGTAAGGCTCTGGAGTTTCTCTAGGCCTTGCTGTTCCATTCCTCCCGTCCTCTATCGGTAATGTTTTGTAACACTAATATGCCATTATGTTCACCAGAGTGTGCTCATGTCTAACATGCTGTCATCCTCGAGGGTGAGAAACTTGTTTGACTAAATTTTTTTTGTAGCGGTGAGGTCTTGTGGTATTTATAGTGCTGCCAATGATTGCATGGGATTTTCTCAGGAAACATTTGTAAGGATGGGCCTGTAGTTAAAGTTTTTCTGGCATTTCCGTTTTGAATTTCGGCGCAGCTTTTTTTTGGAAGGTTGAACTGTGTTCCTGACTATCGAACTTTCATTTTGAGCCCTACAATTTCTTGTTTGTTTTGATTTCAAAGCTTGCTGTCAAGCATTCCGCGCTCTGTGCCCTGCCGTTGTTGTTTTTTTTCCTGGCATAGCAAGAGACTCTATCAGCATGTGTGTAAAATCACTCAATTTTCTTCACTTGTACCCAATAGGAGTCCAATTGTGCCATGCTGATGACAACGTCTAGATTTTTTTTTTCTGTTTGTCTTCGTTGATATAGTTACTGAGGAAACGAAGGAGGAACAACGTTGACTGTTCCCATTTGTATACTGTATTTGCCCCCGTGTTACCCGGCCTTGTAACTAGTGTGAGATGATCATTTTTCATGATGCCAGGGTTTGAACACAGATTTCGTGAAGTCATAAATCAGAAATGGGTTTGTCCTTTGTGCCTCTTTCCGATGAAGGATCCGGTTCAAATCACTACCTGTGGACATCGATTTTGTGACACTTGCCTACAAGAGTATTTAAGGTAAATGAGCAATTATTTTATTACAATGAAAAGGCTGTTTGTCTAAATCCATAGTTCTCAATCCGTGGTCCGCGGAACACTGGTGCTCCGTGAAACCACTTCAATAAAAATAACTTTTGTATGGGATTGTAATCAACAAATACAAGTGACAAACTTGTTCATTTTATTGTTACAGTGTACATGTGGTTCCATGCAAAAAAAAAATGTCACCGTTTAGTGTTCCCTGGCTTCAAAAAGATTGAGAACCAAGGGTCTAAATTGTGAATCACTCTGTATATGTAGATACAGTACAGATACAGTTCCAACTTCATCTCACGTGGTCTTTGACTTGTAAGGTCATAGGTCATGGACCGTCGAATTATTTGAGGGCCTCTCGTTATCCCTGCCGATTTCGTCTTGCCATTTGCTCTTACCTTATCTTGTTCAACTTTGTTATTGGGTGACGTCAAGGTTTCACTTTTCTTTCCTATTTATCTGATTTCTCTCGACATTTCGACATGTATCGTGACAGATACTGGGAAGAATTGGAACTGTCATTGTTGCTACGTCTTTTATGAATGGCAACTCCGTACTACAGTATGGCGTCATCTATTCATTTGAATAGAAGAGGAAATTTGAAACACTAAAATATACGTATTGATATCATATACTGTACTTCAATAAAAAGTGCAAGTAGAAAAAGGGTACTTCGACGCCATTTTTGGAGCAGAACATTCCTAATTCGATTCTTGGCTTCCATGACACGTGACGTTGTTGACCCAGTCTGTGATGTCAGAAATAGAATATCGTGGGTGCGCGCGCGCATGCGGCTCGTGCAAGAGATTCGAACTGGATTTCTATTTAGTTTTGTAGGTTTAGTAGGTTGCCAGCTAATTATTGACGAAGATGGCATCGCCTAGCTGGTAAGTTATGAAAGTATGTAGTACAGTATTGCTCTCAGGTGGGGATCTCCACCCGAAATTTTTGGGAATTTCTTGGTGGAACACGTAGATCGGTGCACTCCCTCACTGCCTATATTTCAGCTGTGTGATGCAAAGGCTGTTCATATGAAATGTTCCGTGAACTGTATATGATTCAGGCCGGAAACATGGGAGGGGAGATCAATTGAGTCACTGTTATTGACTTTGGCCTCACTTCGTCCTGCCTGGGATTTCCAAGAGACTTAGGAGTGGTGGCAAAATTTCACTTTACTGCACTTTTTCCCACAGACCCGCCTCGGTGGCGCAGTGGGCCGCTCGCTCGGTAACTGCGTCAGTAGTTCTAGGTTCCATATTGGATCGAGGTGGGTTGGCTTCTTTCGGTTGTTGTTGTTTGTTGGTGTTTTAGGGCCCTTTAACTACAAAGGTCATTAAAGCCCCGGGCTTCTTTCAGGCGAGAAAGTGAGAGGCAGGCCCCGAGTGCGCCTTCTTTCCGATGTCCCATGTGGTGTACGATGGCACTTGGACGTAAAAGAACCCTCTGCTTTGCAACGAGTAGATGAGGCAAAATTTCCAGGTGTAGCAGCTCGCCCCCCCCCCTGGCGTCGGTGGAGTGTCCCAACGAACAGTAGACCGACAATAAATTAGCATAGGGGGTGCAGCTTTGGTCGGCAACCGGCTGTGGAAAACACACAGCTCAATATATCACCGTTGTGTCCATTCAGAGGGACAAGATGGGTACCCACCCCTGCAATAGGTGGGAAAAGGGTTAGGAGTTGCTTTGCACTTCTGCCCACAGTGTTCTAATGCCGAGCCTACACCGGCCGCCTCGCGCCAAACAAGAAATAACCGGGCGGTCAGATTGGACAGCAACCTGGGCAATACAGGACGGGGCCCTTCAACTACAAGGTTATTAGATCCCCGTCCATTGCGTATTTCTAATGCAGGAACTGCGAAGACACTACGCAGTTTTCCAAAGCGGCCACCCATGTTAGTACTAGCTGGGGTTGCACGCGCTCAACATGGAACAGACTGCTCAACTGCAAATACATTGCTCTGTTTTGCGCTGTTCTGTTCCATTAGGTCCATTGTGGGGCTGCAGGTAATTGGGGGCACCAGAGGTAGAGGAAGACCAAAGCGAACGTGGGAGCAGGTAGTGCAGGTGGACATGGAGGCGTGCGGGGTGGAGGGGGACCTGGTGGGGGATAGGCGGGAGTGGAGGATTAGAACCCGCAGACCCGACCCTGCCTCAGGCGGGAGAAGGGTGTGATGATGATGATGATGATGCTCCATTTTGATGAGAGCACTGTTGCAGGGCGCGGCGCAGTGTGGACCCGACATAAAGTTTAAAAGATGCGACGTGATCGCCGTCTCGTGGAAGGTTGCGACTACGATTAAGGAATTTCGTTTCCTCTCATCCCGACATAAACGTCCGGCAATTAGATGAATCAAGGTTCCGTGTCAAGTATTTCCTCTTCATGGTGGACCACACTGCTCTTATTTTGAAGCCTAATTGCGAACATCGTTTGCAGCATCAGGAGGTGGCGTTGAAACGTTGCCTATGTAATACTGCCTTCCTCGCTGTCATCCACAACAGGCATGTCAAACTTGGGGTACCCCGAGGGCCACATCGGTAGAATATGCGTTGTCATGAGGGCCATACAGTGCCCATGATGCCGCCCGGGGCCACTGACCCCCTCTCGTTACGCCTCTGAGTAGAAGGTCGCATATGTATAGTATACTACATGGTATCGACTATGCGGGCCACCATTTTGACACTCATGGTCCAGAACCATTTTTTAGCATTAGTAGTTCCGTAAGTAAATTAAAGTTTTTGAGCTGTTACTAATGGATGTTCATCACTTGGTTCTGCAAAATGTTGCCATATTTTTAGGATGTGTCTGGGACCCGCCCTCGGTAGCGCAGGAGGTAGCGCGCTTGACTACTGCGCCAGTGATTCCAGGTTCGCTACTGGGTCGACGTGGTTGGGTTCTTCCTGGCGAGAGAGTGTGAGATGTCCCGAATGAGTCTTTCGTCGGATGGGAGATAAAGCCGGTGCCCTTCCGTGTGGCGTGTATGATGTCACCGCTGCACGGAAAAGTTCCCTCTCTACTGAGCGACTGAGGACACACCAGTTCTCGTTAGATCACTGGTAATATCATGCTGCACTACATGCTGCTAATATCCCCTCCCCTACATCCCCCACTCATACCTCTCCCTTACCTGTGAGCATCCTCCACAGGGTCCTGCCCGTTATGGCTGCTTGGCTGATTCTCCAACCCTTTAGCGTAACATAATAATAATAACATGCTACTATGCAACGGGTCATCATCATCATATCCCGCCTGTGGCAGGGTCGGTTCTGCGGATCCACTGAATATGCTCTGACTGGCGGCACCCCAGCCAGGCCTCTGAAACCCGCAGTAATATTGGCTGGGTTGTCTGTGGGACGATACCGGCCTACCCCATACTACTATGCAACGGATAATGAGGCAAACTCGCTCCGGGTAACTCCTCGCCCCCCCCCTGACGTTGGTGGAGTACCCCAGCGAACAGTAGGCCGGTGATAAGTAAGCATTGAGGTTGCAGCTGTGGTCGGCAGCTGGCTGCGTCAAAATACCATCCAAAAGACAGCCCATGGGGCGTAGATGAGTCCAACAGTCCAAGGCTCGGGTAGTCTCATCCCTCTCCTAACCTCAGTGGTGCACAAACCTTTTGAGTCCGGGGCCACAATAAGACTTCTCGAAACCGTTTGGGGGGGGGGGTCATAAAAGCGTGAAGATCAAAGACGTCCTACATAAGATAAACAGTCCAGTCATCATTAAACTGCCGGTTTTCGTTATCAACTTTTCTTTTACTATTAACTGCCTCTTTATCGCGGACACTTGTGGTCAACCGGGTGATTGGTGATGTGCGTCGCTGCAAAAAATGAAAAGCAATACTGCCATGCAAATTCTATAGTGGACCAAATATTTGACTTTCCCGTTGGACATCGCGGGCCGGAGTTTATGCACCAGTGCTTTAAGGGAATTCGAAAGTTGTTATTTATGGCGACATTGTAGTAGGGCTATTACGGTATTTTATCTGAACTGTAATTGTGTTTTGAGCGGCCTTCAAAATATTTTAGGCAGGTGTCTTGACGAAAGGGGAGTGGAGTCAGTATATTTTTTGGCTGGTCACTGAGACGGAACTGCTTCTCCCATATATTCTTTTTTTCTAGAGCAGTTATGGGGGACACGTGTTCTTAAAAGGAAAAATGTATATGTGTGTGTGTGTGTGATGCTGTTAATTTTCGGGGTCATCAGTGTAACGAAGGAAACCGGAAATGATCGTTTTGAAGGTTATTAATGAAGAAGAATAGAAGAAGACAACACACCATTTCTTAATCTCCTTGTTCCCATTGTCAAGTAAACCAAGACGAAGAGAGGGGGGGTATGAGAAAACTCAGGGTTGTGTTTAATGGAAAGTGGAGGAGGAGGGGGAAGAGGATAAATCTAGTTTCTGTTAGTTTTGTTGGTCAGTCGTCCGAAGTTCCTAGTTAGATGTCGGGTGTCATCCTTTTTTTTCGCCTAGTTCAAACCTTAGGAGTCTTACATGTTGCTTTGGGTTTATTTATGCGATGCTTGCTGATTCATTCTGCACTGGCTCGAGTCCTTCAAAAGAGTAGCTGAAGTGACATCATAATTTAGGGTGTGGCGGACCTGAGAGACACACACGTTTACACGTGATTCTTGTTGCCGTGGCCCAATTTCTGCCCTGTGTGACCATGAGAGAGAGATTATCACCAGCGGCAGGCAAGGTGTCAACGGAGAAAGAGGTGTAATGACAATCTTGGAGGTTTTAGGTTGAGGGAGGATGACCATTCACTGCCCTGCTCCACTCTTTCTGGCCTCCTCCTCCTCCTTCTCCTCCTCATTTGAACTTTTCATCTCCTCCCTCATTATTAAATCACCACTCTATGAATAGAGAGGTCAATTAACTCATGGTTTTTTTTTTCCTCCTGTGGCTTTAATGGTGGGTGGGTGTTGTTGCAGGAAGCCGGTTATTATTTTGGAGGCGAGTTGGGACACGCTCGAAATCATCATCATCATCATCTTCACCCATTTCTCATAGTTACTCAACGCATGTGTGTGTATCCACTGTGGTTTTGGTGCTCTCTTTGGAATCGGGGTTACGTTTAGTGTGGTTGTGTGTACAATTTTGCTTCCTCGTCCAGGTTTTTTTTTTAAATGAAATAGGGGAAGGAGTTACTGGACAGTTGGAATTTTCTGGCCGTCTTAAAAAGAGCATGATGCAGGTATTTTACCTCTTTGGTTTCCATTTTTAAATACTGGAGTGTGTAACGGAAGACGAACGAACGGTAGGTTCAGCTGTGTGGCTTTAAATCACGAGCGTGTAACCGTAGTATCGATCCCGTAGTTGCATGCGCGTGAAGGTAACACGCTACTGCAGAACGCTGCTGATGTGAATTGAGCTCAACCAGACATATATTAGGTTTGTCTAATTTTTTTTTTTGCTGCATCAATATGGGGTTTGTTATTCACTGGGGTGGAGAACAAAGTAAAGAGGGCTAGCCCCGACCCTTTTGTCTGGTACTTGTCACTACTCCCTTGTCTGCTCGTCAGTTAAGGAGTGTTTCGTTTTTGTAAAACTCACATCTGCAATCCTTGAAAGACTTGTGTCGCACCCTACATCAGCCTCAGTCTTTTGTGCTACATAAAGAAAAGAGCGCTGTCGATCGCTCCTTTTTCGTTGTTGTTTCGGGGCGGAAGAAGGTGGAGTCGCAGACGGACATTTGATTGGTTGACTTGTCGCGTGCCATAAGTGGTTATTGTATTTCGCTCCCCCATCTGTCGGCACGTGCTCTTCGTGACCTCAGGTGTTAGTCGCAGATGAGGGATGTCGCTCATTTCAGTGGAATAATTAAATGAAAGGTGAGGTTCGGATTCGGGTGGTGGCATGTGGCGCCAGTCGTTACCACCTGCCTCAGTCATCGCCGTTGTTTAAGGGCGCGAGCTAAAGCACGAGCCACTGCATGTGCGGCATTCGATTCCCGCGAGAAGTGACGAGAAGTTGTTTTCTGTCGTTCTATTTTTTTTTTTTTTATTCTTTCTGTCAAGTCACCACGGTGTGGTCAAGTGTTATCGACGCCGGTATTTTTGATACTATTAACAATTTATCCTTGGATTATCTTAATTTTTTTTTAATTCCAAGAATTAACGGGATGGATTTACAATTCTTATCGGATCTGCTTGTTCGTCTTTTGCAGAGGTAATTCAATATAAATACCTTATTAGTTGCTGAATAGAATAATGGCTGTCGTTTTTTTTCTATTAATGGTTTCATTGATGAAATCAATTTAATCCTTGCGCATGCGTAGGGAACTTTTTGAAAATTTAAGACAGACGTACTTATGCATGGTAATAATGTATCCATCTGAACTTTATCCAGAATCGTGGGGTAGGCCGGCAATCTCTCCCCCTCACAGACAACATAGCCAATATTCCTGCGAGTTTCAGACGCCTGGGTGGGGTTGACCCCAGTCAGAGCATGTTCAGTGGACCTACAGACCCGACCGACCCTGCCACAGGCGGGATAAGGGTATGATGATGGTGATGATGAACTTTATCCAGAAGAATGTAGGTGAATTTCCCCACTGACTGGTTCCCCCTCCCGCTTCCTCAGGAATTTGATTTTCGAGACAATAGCGACGTTATTTGTTCGTGTATGAAAATAACGAGCGGGTCAGTCATGGATGACAGCACGTGTCAAGTGGAAAATTGTCGTGGGACACAAATGACCAAAGTTAGCCTCTTTCTCTCATGGGTCGCATTTACTAGTTGATATTAAAATCATTACTCCTCTTTCATACCTTTACTCGTTGCGATAGGGTCAAGGGAGATAGTTTTCTGGAAGAGGAGGATGGTCGGTGGGGGTCACCCGAAAAGTATGGGGTTTAAGAGTAAAAGAAAGGAATGCATTGTGGAAATTAGAATGATGAATGTGCACCATGTAGCATCCTGACAGGTTTTTAGCCTACTGTTGTGTATACCCATCATCATTCGGCTTTCTCTTGGGTGTAGTGGGAATGTTTTACACTCATTGTTGTTATTTTTTGATGAGGAGGAACGTAAGAAGAGGGGAAAAAGATAAAGGGGTAGAAGCATCTAATAGGATGAAGGAAAGATTGTATACGCCCTATAATTGGGTTGGAGAGGGAGGAAGTGCAATTATATTAATTAATTACCTGTGTTCTCGTGTTACGAATAGTAATGAGGACCAACATTGAAATTATTTAGATTTTTGACGACACCCGCGTTTCATCCTTGTACGAGTTGAGTGATGTGTCATCCCCATCCCTCTCCTAACCCCTTTCTCTTATTTTCATAATAAGAGATGCGAGGCCGACATGAGGACTACATAAAGTTTCACTCACCTTTGGAGTTCCCACGTGTTTTTTTTTAGTTCAATACAATTGAAGTGGATATACCTGGTGGGGCGTGCGAACGGGAAATCCCTTCCCTCAAAATTTGCGTGACGACTTCTCATATTTTAAGTATGGACAGTGTATCGTAACAGTGGTTGTTTTTCACTCAAGTGAGTAGTGTCACGTGACTTTAGTGTTGTTTTTTTTTTTGACACTATCGACGCCCGAAGGCGACGTTGTCTTGGAAATCCGCGTTTAAAAACACCGCGCCCAGAATGTGTGGGATGTAATACTGAAATAGTCTCACCCACCGAGTTGCTTGATGTTGATGATGATACAGTGTTGGTTTGAAGTTTCAGCTGTCTGTTTTGCATAACGATGATTTTCTTTTCTTTTCCTCT
This sequence comes from Trigoniulus corallinus, assembly GCA_013389805.1. Lineage (NCBI taxonomy): Eukaryota > Metazoa > Arthropoda > Diplopoda > Spirobolida > Trigoniulidae > Trigoniulus > Trigoniulus corallinus. The sequence continues at coordinate 19,138,398 of JAAFCE010005724.1, read as the reverse complement.
TTGCAGTGAGGGGATTTTCACCTGCCCTGAAGACCAGTTGCCTCTGGATTATGCCAAGGTATCTTTTTTTTTTATTGCTAAACAGTTGTTAGCGATCCTTTCTTCCATCATAATTATAAGGTTCATAGTGTTGTATAGGTAGTTCAACTTGCATTACTAAAAATAATTGGGTTTCTTCTCATAGAAATACATTTAAGAACTCGTGCGCTTCTGACCGACCTACTTCTAGCGTGCTCGACTACTGCGGCAAAGGTTCCAGGTTCGATACTGGCTCGAGTTTGGTAGGCTGCTTTCGGGGCGAGTGAGAAGCTCCGAGTGCGCTTTCCGTCGGATGGAAAGTAAAGCCGGTGCCCTATCGTGTAGTGTCAGCACTGCACTGAAAAGAACCCTCTCTACTATGTAAGGGAGTAACTGCTACTACTTCTAACCATTTTTCTTGCCTATGGCAGGGTCGGGTACCCACCTTGTCCCTCTGTGGACACAAGGGTGAGATCTATTGGACGGCGTTCAACATCGAACCTGGAATCACTGGCGCAGTAAATCGAGCAGTAAATTTCAAGATGTAGATGGCGTTGATGGAGAAAGTATCCATCATCATCATACCCTTATCCTGCCTGTGGTAAGGTCGGATCTGCGGGTTCTGGCCCCCCACTCCCGTCTATCTCCCACCAGGACCCCGTCCACCCCACACACCGCCATATCCTTGCGGATAACCTGTTCCCACGTCTACTTCGATCTCCGGCTGCTGCCGACCACCTGCATTCCTGGTATGGTCCTGACGAGGTCCTCGTCCCCTGTTCTCATCACGTGCCCATACTACCTTGGTATCCCAACCAAGAAAAATAGACAGACGAGAAATAAGCAGCAAAAAAATACCGTCCATCAGATTGTTCATGTGTCCCAACGGGGTAGGAATAGTCACCCGATCTTGAAATGGGCTGTTAACCTTTGTTTGGTTATTTACCGTGGACCTCCCCTGGAAATTTTGCCATTTCACACTTATGTTTCTGACTTTCCGTGCTGTAAGGGTTCTTTTAGGGTGCAGTAGTGACATTGCACACATTTCCACACTGGTTTCTCGCCCGAACGAAGTCGCCATTCTCCTTCTCGGCTAGGATCAAACCTGCTTCCATGGACTCGGTTACGGTACTACTGTACTTGCTACCTGATATCGGTTGGTACTTAAATGCCATCTCGTGACGTTGTGCCACCTCACTGTTTTATTACCTGGGAAGGAGAACCTTTTTACGAACAGAGGTGGATGGCATTGCTTACCAAACGCCGACATTATAAGAGCCATTGGTTACTTCCACCCCTCCATTTGCCCTCCTATCCTCCCTCCGCCTTTGACCCCTTTTTTTTTTTGTTTCTCAGAAGTTGATGGGAGGTTGGGTAATGACATTAATTGTTTCTTTATCATTACTTTTATTATTTAAAGAAATTACCTCCGCTGCATTTGTTTACGATTTTGTCGATTGCGGCTTCTTTGCTCATCGGCACATACTCTCTCTTCTCCTCCTCTGGTGTCTTCAGAATCGCCCTTCACCTTTTGGGTGAAGTCGCAAGGTCATGGTTCACCATAGTGCCATTGTCTGTCCGATTAGATACTGTAAGAAAGCAGTTAAACATTCTTTCTGAAATAATTTTTCCTGTGTGTTTATTGATAAGGCATTGGGTGAAAAATATTGTCAAAATGTGTACTAGTATGGACCGATATTAGCTCTGCACCCACATACCCCTTCTCCCACTCCATTCCCCGGGGCATTAGCTTGCTCGTCTACCTCGTGACTGTTGTCAATGTAGGATTTTGGACAAGTGACCGGACCAGTAGTTGATGGTGTTTTGCGTCTTCCTTTTGTGAATTTTTGTGGGGTATGGGTTAGATAATGTTATATTTAGGGATGGGAGAAGTCTTGACCCCCCCCCCCACGTGTTATCACCCTGTCCTCCAAAAGAAAAACTTTTATCCCCATTTTGTGTGTGTCCTGTCTAGGTCTTTATTTCTGCGGAATGTTTCTTTTTCTTTATTGATGGCCCTCCATTAGCGAAACGTGCATGTGTGTTTGATGGGGTCAGTCTTGTGGTCTACATTCGTAGCACCTCGTCCACTCGTCCCCTTGCTGGGTTATTTCGTCTCCTTCATCTCTTGACCCCTAGCTAAAACTACTCATATCCCGTTAAACGTTGCCCCCACTTATTGTTATTATTCATCGGTGGTCATTTCTTCTCTCGATGATGTCAACCTCTTAGAACCTTGACCCTCCCTCCCCCACAAAATTCCCCTTCTTAGTCTTAATAGGTAGTCCGGTTTCTACTGGTCTGTTCACTACTACTCCCCTCACTTCCCGCCAGTCGCCAATTTAGCGAAATAAAACAACTGGTCCCCAATCTGAATGGGACATTTTACTTCGAAGGGGAAACTACCAAATGTTCGCATTTATTGGATGGAGTTCCTATCTCATCTCGAATTAGGACTTTGACCCACCCCATCTTCTCCACCTTAGGACTGCTGACTGATAAGGAAGGCACCTTCAACTTGTCCCTTCTCCCTCCACCGTCCTCTGAGCATTGTCCGTTTAACTACTGGATGGTGTCTCAATTTGCATATGTGGGGTTCAATCAATGCTGTGGTCTCCACTAGCAGCCATCCCCATCCTTCCCGGTTCCTGCTTCATTTTCTCCCCCTCCTGTAGAGTTACCCTATTCGTGGTCCACATGTGTGTGTGTCCCACACTCATCATAATCGCTGGAGAACATGATAAATACAGAAGTGTGAGAAGGGGGATCATCGCATTTTAAAATATGGACCAACAGCTGGGTCATCTCTCCACTGCTACTCAACATCTGGGAGGAGGGGTTAGAAATTCATATACAATGGCGCTCGCATAAAAAGATGCTCATAATTCATCTTTGAAACTTGCCACATGGTCGACTCTTGGACGAGTGGGACGGGGCCCCATGGGTTAATTTACCTTTTTCAAGAGTGGCGAGTGTTGCTCTTTTTTTTTTGTTGGTGCTGTTGAGGGAGACCAACAGGGACGTATGTGTGAGACAAAGTAAGAGGAGGAAGGAGAATAAGGGAAGACCAGGGGCAAGAAGAAAGGGGTAGCCTCTACTACATCTGAATCGTTGAATCTGCCGCGGGCTGCCCTCATCAGTTAGAGCGATAAATCTTCATGCAACGTATTCAGTGTTATGGTAAACTTCCAAAAGATAAAGGAGGGAGGGCTAATGTCGAGGGTCCAACTTTCCTGCGCCGAAAATATTCTTACGTTTGAAATGCATCATCTGGTGACGATGAAATGGTGGACAATTATTACCGAGGAGTTGGATAAGGTACTATTATGCGTTCGTAGTATGGAAGGGGATCATTTTTGTTAATAATATCCCTCTGGTCCTCGTCCTATCGCAAAAAAATAGTTGAGGAGGGCTATTCTCTCCCCCCCCCCCCTGCTTTCCATTAAGTTGCTTCCGAAATTTAAATTGGTACTAGATTTGCAACCATCTGGTCGTTTGGTTGGGTATACTATCAATCATGTATTCGATTTACGTCTTTTTTTGGTCGTTGTCGTTTGGTTCTACCCCTCCATCACGTTTCACCCCCCCCCTCCTCCGTTTTTTCACCGTTCGCGGTATTGGATGGATGTTTAGCCCAAATTTAGCCCTAGTTTTTTTTAATATGGGGTTATTTCGCAATTGGTGGCTGCGGCTGGGAGGAAGGAAATGAGGTATAGTGACGAAAAGGCTACGAAAGAGATGAATTGGAGGGGTCAGGGGTCATTTTTATAATTTTAAACGTCCCATTGATGACTGGTTCTTAATATATTTTTGCATTCAGTTGTTGGTGTCTGTCTGTCTTCATGTTCTCCAAATGGGCCGATGTCGACTACAACGGGTCACATCTGGTTCCGGTATATTTTTTTCATCGCTGTCTCAACACTCACACCCCCTCACCCTCTCCCACTCCCGCCAACCCTCCACATCATCAAGATGTTATTTAAAACGAATAAGGAGCATCTTTTTCCCTAACCCCCTCCCCTACCTCTCTTCTCACCAAAAAAATTTTTTTTTGGTGGGACTATGATATTTGAATAAACAAAGGAAGTAACTGTTGATGATTGCAGAGAGGAGGAAATGGGGGCCTCCTCCGCATCCCAGAACTCTTTGATAGTGTCTAATTAGTGTAGGGCGTGTTAAATTAGCGGATGACATTTGACCTCTGCTTAGCCCCATGTCGTTTTTCGTTGAGTTTCTTGTGTTCGGCTCCTTGTGTTAGCCAATTATAGTGAGGAGGATACTTTCCTCCTTCTCGGGCACTACCCGTAATAATTTTTTTTATATGTACTACCCTCGTCTCTCCTCCCCCTTCATGATGTACCCGTCTTTTGCCCCTGTCACTCGTCCCAACCATCAATCATGTTTTTTTTTAAATAGAGGGTAGACGAAGGGAAGCAACCCTCGAAGAACAACAGTGAATCTGTCTTCATAGTGCTATTTCAATTTTATAGATTTTGTTAATTAAAGTTGTACTGCAACATCTCCTCTGAGTCTGCCCGGGGGAGTCGATGAGGTTTTTTTGGCCTGAACGGGTGTGTCATACTTAGAAAGGATGCCCGTTCAACTTTTTGGTCTGGAAATGGGACGGGGATAACAACGAAGTCGCTGGTTGGGCTTTCGAAATTTAGAAAGAAAAAAAACTTAATTGCCGTAATTGAAATAAACTATTTCTTCATTTCTTCTTCTAAACCGGATGTTTGAACCTCTTCTTTAACCCCCCCCCCCCCCCCCATCATCCCTAGATCAAATTGCGTATTATAGTCCATTTATATTGGTCCTCGATTGTGTCCTGTCCTCCAAATAAGAGGGAGACATCTAAAAGGACTAAAGGTCAATTTGTGTCCTGTTCGGTCATCGCCCTCGTTGTGGGCGTAGGGTCCGTTTTAGCCGAGATGGTCATGTCAGGAGTCACTAAAAGCGACACTCGAACGTGGAATATGGCCCGCCTCGGTGACGTCCTAGACTTAAGTGGCCCACAAACATCCAACTTGGTTGTCAACCATGTCATCAATTTGTTTGCCACAGACTGAAAAATAACCGAGTTGGCAGCCTTGACGTAAACATCATCATCATCATACCCTTGTCCCGCCTGCAGCAGGGTCGGGTCTGCCGGTTCTAGCCCTCCACTTCCGTCTATCTCTCACCAGGTTCCCGTCCACCCCACACTACCATATTCGTACGGGCAACCTGCTCCCACGTCTGCTTCGGTCTCCCCCTGCCACGGGTGCTTCGGTCTCCCCCTACCACGGGTGCTTGCAACCACCTGCATTCCTGAAATGGACCTCACTAGCTCTTCCTCCCCTCATCTCGTTACGGGCCCATACCACCTCAGTTTTAATTCATATTTATCTGGTACAAAATGTTGTGCACCAACGAACAGGGAGGGGTATAGGGGTTGCAGCCGGCCGCGGAAAAATAATGTCCGATAAATCACCCGTGGGACCATTCAGAGGACAAAATGGGTACCCGACCCTGCCATAGGCAGGAAAAGGGTTAGAAGTTGCTTTGAACATGGAGAGGAATAAGCATTGTCGAAGTTACGTATAGAGACCAAGTAGGTCTGAGCCTTGACCGCCTGCCTCTATCGACCAAAGGACCGGATATCGTTTTCGGCGGTCTGTAGGAATTTCATGTGCAGCCAAGTTGCGTTGGACACACCAGTTCCCGTAAGATCACAGAAGTTAAGTAGCGCAAGCCCACGTCAATACCAACAATGGTGGCTGGTAAAGAACGTTGGGTGCTGCAAATTAACCCACACCTTCATCTTTTCACCTACCTCCTCATCTCCCGCGGGCAGCCTCCTAAGAGTTCGTCCTGTTATGGCTGCCTGTCTTACTCCCCAACCCACGAAACTAATCCAAGTAATCCATGCTGTACTTTTGGCCTAGAGACCTTAGTTCAGGCTCCCGGGACAATAGTGGACTATGACGTAATGTGTTCCAATGCCCCTACATCATGTTGTTTGCCGGTTCGTTGGTTGCATGTGTCTGCGATCTAAGTTCTTCTGTATTTAGCCAGCTATGGCTGATGACTTCTTCATCGGCTGAGGACCTTGAAACTTCCGGTGTGCTTTTCAAACATCAGCGCTGCCGAAACATTTATTGCGGAATGTCAGCGGGTTCAACTCGACAGAGTGGCGGCGACTGAGTCTTTTTCTTTCCTATCTCGTTCTTTCCAAACCATATTTTGAATGTTGGGGATCCTCTTTCAACCCCCCTCTACCTCCTGCTTGATGATAGGGTAGAGAGAGATATGGGGTGTCAAGTCCTTGCCCTCACTCAACCCTCGTGTTGTCCCAGACCATGTTGTGTCTTGATTCGTCTGTGAGTGTGTGGTGCAGTTCTTTTCCAGCTGCTTGAATCGATTTTGGCGTATTTATGAGGGGTGTGAGTACATGTTCCTATCCCGCGTCTGACATGAAAAAGACACGCGGCGCATGCCAGTCACCGATAGTGATGATGTTATTGCTGTTGCTGCCATTATCTTGACGAAAAACAATCTATTTATTTAGATTGGAGGAGATGAAGGAAAGGGGTAGGTTGATACGAAAAGTATTGATGGACCTGTCTTGAACCCTCGTCTCTCTCTCTCTCTCTCTCTCTCTCTCTCTCTCTCTCTCTCTCTCTCTCTCTCTCTCTCTCTCTCTCTCTCTCTCTTCCCTGGCCCCTGGAGTGTGGAACGTTAATGGGAGTTGCTCATCGATCCTATTGGTTGATTGGGGTAGTCACGAGGGATGATGGATATGGTTTCTATGACAACTGCACGAGACTAAAGTCGCCACCCTCTCTTTTGAGTCTGACGCATCGCACGTGCTTCAGAAATTCTTTTTGCCGTGTTCTTTTCGGTCGAGTAGAAGCGCCGCCTGTCTGTTCTACTAACAGCAGAAGTGTTGTTGGGGTTGAGGACGGCTGCGGCCTGTTGATACACGGATGATCGACTTTGCAATTAATTTCTTTTGTGATTTTTGTGTCTTGACGCGTGCCTATTTTTTCGCGCACTATTTATTTCGTGCTTTTGTAATCAGTAGCAGTGAGTAAGTGAAACCGTTAACCTCTTCCTCTTCTCTGTTTCGATTTTTGGCTCGTGCGCCAAGGAAAAAGGGCACTTGGCCGCCAAGAAGTGTCGCTGGCTCGATAAAGGATTGTTGTTATTGTTGGACTACTTTAAAAATTCTTCGTTCGGAGAGGCGACGTTTGGTTAAATTTTTTTTGCTGCTCTCCTACCTCCCAAGTCCCAAAAAAGTCCGTCCCTTGTTACTTTATTTATAATCAAGCTGTTATCATGGGTAGGAATTTAAGCGTGTGGAATAGACCCCTAAGTTATCCCTGTCGTCGAACTTCCAGACCGTCTCCGGTTTATGAAGAGAAAGTAAGTTAGTTTTTTTTTTAATTAAATTCCTCGTCATTATATAAATAGTATGAAATAAGATTATTGATGGTGCTAAATGCAGCAATGAACATTGAATTTTATTGGTCACGTGGGGTTGTTCTCTAGAGAATGATTCAATGTTCGAATTCTATTTGCTTTCGATTTTTAGGGGCATCCACATTTTACGTCACCATTCGTTATTTGATTGATTATAACATTTTTAAAGTGCCAAAGATTGAAATTCTGGAAAGTGATTGAGCAAAGAACTCATCATGGAAAGTATTTTAAACGGCTCGGCTCATAATGATTCACATATTGGAAGGTTGAATCCTATAATCCAACCCAGACAACCTACCAACAATCTGACCAATATTTCTGTGGATTCCAGACGCCTGGCTGGGGTTTCCCCAGTCAGAGCAATCCCGAGTGGAGGGCCAGAACCCGCAGACCCGACTCTAAAAGGTATAAGGGTGTGATGATGTTGACGATGAATCCTACAATCACCCACACTGTGTGTCTTCTTCTGCGATTTGGTTGCTGCTAATTTTTGAGTTGGGTACTGGTAATTAGCGTGAAACTGCTGTCAAAATGTGGAAGGGATTTTAGAGACGTCGATGAAATAGGGAACAGGTGAAGAAAGGGGGATGGGTGCGAGTTTGCCGAATAGGGAAATGGGACAAACAGAAGTAGTTTTGAAGTTAAAAAAAATTAGAGATGTAGTTAGCAAGGAAAATGAGAGACAGAGAAAGGAAATAAGTTGAGGGGGTTTCGTCATTTTTTTTAACAAATTTTTTTTTTTGCTGTTGTGGTGTTTGGTAAGATTTATCTACTGCGCATTTACTCATACTTACACAGGAGTCAAAGATCTCAAAGATGACGAAAAAAAAAAGGTGAAGGAGTATACGGTATCAGAAAAAGAGAGGCCAAAAACATCATTATGAAATATTCTTAGGGTGTGTGTGCAAGGATGGTAGTGATGAAACCATGAGAGGAAGAAATGTTCCAGATCAGTGTACCTAACCCCTTCCTCCTGATATTGAACTGTTATCCCTTCCTCGATATAGCCTAAGTGGCCTAACGTGTCGTTATTTTTTTCTGTACTTTTCTTCTTCTTTCCTCTTCTCTGCCTCCTTTTTTTTTTTACTTTCGCCTGCAAACAAAAAGTTACAATCTGGTTTTCATATCCTGTGTATATCTAGATTTGGCAATCGATATTTCAATTGTGTGGAAATTTCGGCGACAGGGGGGAAAGGATGCAGTGTGGTTGGAGCGGGCGGGCAAGGGGGAGAGAAGACGAAGATTGAAGTGAAACGATTGTGTTAATGAGAGAGTGATGCTTTTTTGGCCGAGATGGGAATGATGAGCAGTCGTTGTCGACGCGCCATGTGGTTTGTTTTAAAATCTTACACGGCTCTGTGTTTTTAATAGGTGTCCTATGAACAGAAAGATTTGTTTATATCGGATCTCTGCGAACAAACATTATTTTGAAGTAATTTCGTCCCCCTCCTCCCGTTCCTTATATCTCTTGTCTCCATCCTCGGGTCAATTTACTCGAAATAGTTTGTAGTTTGCTTATTCGGTGGACAGAAAAGGCAGCTCAACCATCCGTGCTTTTGTGGAGATTGAGAGGCTTTTTTGTGGTGGTGTTGTTGTTCCTACCACATGCATACGTGCAGCTTTTTTTTTTTTTGGATGGAACCTCTTTTTAAGTCTTCTCTCCCTCCTCTCCTCCGTTCATGTGAATTCGTGCTGTATATTATTGGGCGTGGAGACAAAAAAAGAGACCATAAGTTTGGCATAGAGAAGAGACGGAAAAAAGGTGATGACATGGACGGTTATTTGACCCCTTAAAAGGTCTGTTGTGTGATACTTGGTTCGTTATCATAAGAGCACACGTGTGTAGTTAAGATAAAACCAAAATTTTCTTTTTGTGTGTTTTGGATGGTGGATAGGTCTCACACAGAATTTACTTGGCCACCTGGGTCACTAAGGAGCGGTGGTCTCTTCTGTCCCCTTTTCTTCAATAAAATACTAGAATAGAGGTCCTGTAGGTTCTCGGTTTTCTCATCTCTTTGGTTTTTTTTTATCCATTTTTATAAAGATTTATCCCGATCGTGACGCAGAGACAAACATCATGGGTTCTGTGGTCTATTGCATCCACCATCGCGAAGGCTGTAAATGGATGGACGAGCTGCGTAAATTGAAGGCTCACCTCAACACCTGCAAGTTTGATGCCATACCTTGTGTCAACCACTGTCCAGCTTTAATTCCTAGAGTGTTGATGGAAGATCACCTGAAGTACACGTGTTCCAAGCGAAGGGCTAAATGCGAATTTTGTGGCAAGGAATTCCTTGGAGAGATGCTAGAGGTAAATAATGATGATGGTGATATCACGACGATAACGATGACGCTAGTATTGCTACATGAATGTTTTTTTTCCCCTTCTGACCCAGGGTCATGTTGGAAGTTGTCAGTATGAACCTGTGTATTGTGAAAATAAATGCGGTTCCAAGTTGCAAAGGAGGTTTCTCAGCAACCATCGAATATCCGAGTGTCCGAAACGCCTTTCGCCTTGTCGGTATTGTCTAAAGGAGTTTGTCTTCGAAACAATGCAGGTAAGAAATCTTGCAGTGACTTATCGTTTTGTTTCTTACCTGGGATATGGAAGTGACTTTTTCTGCTTCTGCTGCATTAGGCACATCATGCCAAGTGTCCATTATATCCAGTGTCTTGTCCCAACCGCTGCAGTACTTCCAAAATCCCGCGAGAGGAGGTTGAGGCTCACCTCAAAGATAAATGTCCATCACTTGTGTTGCCGTGTGCCTTCAAAGAGGTGGGATGTCACTTTAAGGTAATGTGTGTGGCTTGTGCCAGTTTTTTTTATGTCATTTTGATGTTTCTGGTTTAGGTCTTAATTGGTCAATGCGACCCCTATTTTTTTCTTTTATATTTCAGGGTCCCAGATATGCGTTAGACACTCATATGGAAGAGAATGTCAAACAGCATTTGGCTCTGACGTGTGGCCTGGTGGTCAAGCAACAACACCAGATTACGTCTTTAAAAGGAGCACTGCAGAGTCTCACTACCAGCTACAATGGCACTTTACTGTGGAAAATTACAGACTACTCTGTCAAAATGGCAGAGGCTAAAAGCAAAGAGGGCTATGAGTTGTGCAGTGCACCCTTTTACACTAGTCAGTATGGCTACAAGATGATGGCCACTCTATTTCTGAATGGAAACGGCGCAGGTGAGGGAACCTACCTGTCAATCTACATCAAGTTGTTACCTGGTGATTATGATGCCCTGCTGCAGTGGCCGTTTTCTCACACCGTGTCTTTCACGCTTCTGGATCAGACTTGCAGTCCGGACAAGCCTTGTAATGTGCCACAGAGCTTTGTTCCTGATCCTAGTTGGAAAAACTTTCAAAGGCCCAGTCGTGATCCCGATTCATTGGGATTTGGATTTCCAAAGTTTGTGTCTCACGAAACACTCAAGAAAAGGAATTATGTAAAAGATGACACAATCTTCATTCAAGTGAAAGTAGATCCAAGCAAAATTATTGCAGTGTGAGAATGTTGCACAAATTTCTTACACCGCGAGGGTACCTGCCAAAAATACATCCTGCTTGACTTTGTCTGAAAGGACGTCATTTGTCCTCACTTTTTTTAGGACCATAATAGTATATCTATAATGCTGCCGCTTTGCAACCCCCGAGAATTGGCCCTATAAAGATGTTAATTCGGAGCTTTGTAAGGGCAACATTTTTCTCCTCGGATATGAAGGCCACAAAACGGGGAATTATGAATTCATCAAGACTGGCCACTAGTCGTATATGTGTTTTTTTGTTCATGTTGGAGAATAAATTTCACCACCACTAGACAGACGTATTTTATGGCTTTTGAAGTGTGTAGTTGGTCCTCAAACTACGTTTATACAAAATATCGTTGCCTGAAACGAGTGTCTTGAATACTTGTGGCCAGTTGTTACCTCACTGGTGATGCCAATCGCCCACACTCTTATATGAATATATATTATATCAACCATTTATTAGATATTTTATATGATGCTATAATAAAATCAAGAGTTTTTTTTTAAATACTAGTAATGTTGACATTTGATAAAATTCATTTTAAAACTAATTAGCGCTAAAATTACCGATTTTTTTTTGTCGGTCACCGTAATTGGCAGTATAAATTGAGTTATTGGGTTTTGAACCTTAAAAATGACACGTTGAAATCAAGTTTTATCATCACCGACTTGCAACCTTCATTCCTGTGTAGTAGGCATTCTACTTCTACCTTCGACAAGCTGGAAAGGATAAAAATACAGGTAAGAAAGTAAATAAAAGCAAAGCAACTCCTAACCCTTTTCCCGCCTATGGCAGGGTCGGGTACCCATTTGTCCCTCTGAATGGGCACAAGGTGATATATTGGTCATAGTTTTTTCTGCAGCCGGTTGCCGGCCAAAGCTGCACCCCTACGCTTATTCATTGTCGGTCTAGTGTTCGTTGGGGAATGCTACCGACGCCGGGGGGTGAGCTCCTACACCTAGAAATTTTGCCTCATCTACCCGTTGCGTAGTAGAGAGGGTTCTTTTACGCGCAAGTGCCATCGTACACCCACACGGGACCTCGGTTTTACTTCTCATCCGAAAGAAGGCACACTCGCGGTTTCTCTCTCGCCCGAAAGAAGCCGACCCACCACGGTCCCAGTATCGAACCTAGAACTACTGGCGAGCGTACTAACCACTACGCCACTGGGGCGGGTCCAAGAAAGTGAATAAAAGCATAGATGTAAAAATGAGAGCCATATTCGGACTTACCCTTTGCATATGGTGTAACTTGTTCAAACTCGCAATCAGAAATTTTCGTACTGTGTTAATTTCCATGACTGTCAGATGGTCGAGTTGAGCATGAATTTCACCACTACGAACAAAAGCGTCAATACTGCTGCGTAATTTTGCCATTCGTAGATCCCAAATGTCTTTCACCAGGGTCCGAATTTCATCCGCTCTGGGAATGTCTCCACCAGAATGATTCAATAAAAGATTAGCAACCTCCATGTAATGTAGTGAGGGCATCTTTGTGAAAACCTTCGAGTCCGTTTCTTCTTGTTTCTTTTCCTCCAAACGTTCAACGGCCATCCAGGTTGGTGGTAATAAGCGACATTTTTGCCTTATTCTGAAGTTGATTGCTAGCCACAATGGGACTTCGAGTGGGATACTGGGAATGAAAGGTCCCACGTCTCCAGAGATGAGGTAAAGTCTATCGTGAGTGAAATTTGGAACTATGGTAACAGTACTGTTTTCAGCCTGAAATTCCACTTCCGTTGGCTCCATTTCTTTTCTCCTAAAGGATAAATAAAATACTTGTGTTACATAAAAACACCAACGACTCTATGATGAAGTCTGCAGAGGTCGCAGAGGTGCAGTACTCCAGAAGTTGGTTGATGGTCCATACAGTATGTACAGCCTGGTATTAACCACTAAAATGTAGCTATATGCTTACCGTAATTGGTTTCCGAATCGGTATACCTCCGAATCTCCGATTTTTAAAACTACATTAAATTATTTAAAAAGTTTTGCTCAAATCCCTTATTCACTCACCCTACGTGAATACTAACCTTTAGAAATTAGAATGCATTTCCCGCCTCAGGAAGTAGTCGTTCATGACGTCACCTCCTGCCGTCTGCTAGTTCCTTATGTCTTCCATGACATGTCGTGTCGAGTTGTCGGCTCTCGAAATAAACACAATTTCGAGACGAAAATCTGTAATAGTATGACTTATTGACTTTGGAATTGAAACTAACGTAAATTAGTTTCACTTAATTGTAAGCCTTCTCTTCGTTTCGAGCAAAAGATGAGTTGCGAAGAAGCACAACAGGTATGGCGACGTCGTGTTCCACGTATTCTTCAGAATTATTCCAAAAGGAATTCGAGAAAGTTCACCACTTTATTTGCAGCAAAAGAATTGTAATCATTTTATGTTTTAGGAGGAAATAGAAGTACTGCGATCAATCTATGAAGGAGATGACTGTTTTAAAATGATCGACAACGTAACATTTCAATACAAGGTATAGCACATTTTAAAATTTCAATATTGAAACATTTCGGTGGAGTTTTAAAAATGATTATGTATATTTAAGGTCGGTGATGGCATCCAGTCATTTTTGCTAGAAATTAATTGGAATTCAAACTACCCAAATGAAATACCAACTTTTAACTTGGATACTTTTTATAATAAACACATGTAAGTGTAGAACAATCGATACCGTTGAACGGAGGCATATTCAATGTTAATTTAATGATGCGCTTATTAGATTAGCAGAAATTAAGAGTCGGATCGTTACCTTGTTGCAAAAAGAGGTACAAAAGAAGGGTTCTATCTGGCCACTAACTGATATTTTGCTCGTCAATAGTAATTGGTCTTTGTCCTGTGCAGGCAGTTGCGAATTTGGGCAGTGCTATGACATACACACTACTTGAATGGGCCAAAGAAAATGTTGGTGATCTAATGGACGGTCAACCTGATCAGTTGACGATCGCGGATGAAGTTTTAACTACCCTCAAAGACGTGGAAATTACTAAGGTATCTAATGTTTGTGTCTATGAGTAAGATCAAGGACATTTATTCTAGTCGCAGGGCAGAATAAATGTCCAGGAAAAAAAAAACTACTTGATATTTGACAGCCGACCAATGCAATCAAGGAGAAAAGGACTCAGCTGACAAAAGCTCAAAAGAGAAAGATGTACGACCGATTGGACGAGAAGGGCGAAAAGCCACGAGGCTGGGATTGGGTCGATGTGGTCAAACACCTGTCGCAGACTGGAAAGGGCAGGGATCAGGATGCGCCAAGCACCACGCCTCAAGTGTCTTGAAAAGCAGTTTAAATATTAGATCACGGTGCATACTTTAGGTACACCGTACCTAATTATATCGTTTGAAAACTATTGCTCACAGACAAATGGACTAGCAGTTGTATAGAGGTGAAATTTTTTTAAATTTAAGCCAGGGGATGAGCTGATTATTTTTTTTGTTTTTGGACAACATTTATTTGTTGACTGGACATGTTTGCCACGCCTTGTCGTCTGATATTAAATGGCGATGCTATCGCCTCCTGGCGTTTTTAATTGGACTCATAAAATTTGATATCGTCTTTAAGATTTGTCCATTTCGTCGTATGACTTGTAAACGTCCATTTTTTAGTGTTGTATTTAAGTGACAACATTGGTGGTGCTGGTTCATTATGAGTTTGAACCTCTGAGAGAGATTAAGTCAATTATTTTGGTTTATTACTACAATGCCAGTGTGCACGTTCACAACCAGTATTTGTTATGAAGACATGCCAGATAATTTTCATGTGGAGCTGGCGGAAGAAGTTGCCAGGGTCTTGAGTAAACCCATTGATGTGAGTAACAAGCAATTTTTGTTGAAAATACTACTTCTATTTCAAGCCGTTAGATAGAATGGATCCTATTTATAGCGTTTCAAAGTTTAGCATGCATCAGGGTGCCCTTCTGAATTTTCTTACTTAAAATTGCAATACTCGCTCACTTGACTCAGAAATTGAAATTTTGCATAGAAACAGTTATTTTAGTTTTATACCCTTAACCTCAATCAGTGATTGAGGTCAGTATTACAAGTGGTTGTGGCGCCATCATATGGGTCAGTCATCAAAGCTGCAATCGACTTTAAACTTTTACTGATGAACAGCATAGATATTTGCAATTTGACGAACCTGCCATCCCAACTAATAAAAATAGTTATTGGATAATAATATTGACTGTCACATACGAATAAAATCCAAAGATATTTTATTCCATAGCGAGTAACTGTGATGCTGCACCCCGATACAATAATGTTTCGCAACGGAAGCACTTCTCCAGCAGCCATCCTCACTATCTGGTCCATCAATGTCTTCAGTGCTGAAACAAATCCTGGCTTTGCCAGATCCTTGAAGGATTTCATTATTGCCAAGTTGAACTTGCCAGAAGACAGGTAATTCTTAATTCCAGCTCGGAGTGTTTGGAAATGTTCACTCTCATTCACACTTTTTCTTTTCTTTCTAGACTTGGCATCCTGTTCCATGACCTCCAGCCTTCACAACTGGGATGGCCAGTTCACTGACCCCCATCAATTACGTAGGAAAGAGAGCTAGCAATATTGTGGCATGCAATGGATCCACAGTTGCGTAAAAGCTCTCATTTGTCTTACAAATGTTATCAATATATAAAGTTCACGTATAAATAAAAAGTAGAGATAATAAGCATCAATTAAGCAAGGCAGTCATCTGACTACCTATTGTGCATATTAGTCTACCCCATTAAAATTTTTTCAACTTAACAACGAAATTAAAGCATCAAAAAATCTACTGGCATCTTCTGTACGAATTTCGATAACTGCAAAGGATGAAATAAGGATTCCGTATAAGGATGTGGAAGCAGTTGGCATACAGTCAAGAAGGGACATACGGACGGTACTTACTGTTTAACTCGAAGAAGTCTGTATCTATTTCTATCTTGGCACCATCACTGGCTTGAATAAACGCTTGACCAAAAAAGCTACCAAAAAGTAAGTAGAAGCAATTAAGACTGAAATAACGGTGGGTGGGGGAAAATTAAAGGGACAGTGTGCCAACTTACTTTCTTGGTGAATCTTCTGACAGAGGAGGAATACCAATCACCCTCGATTTTCCATCTTCAATCGGCACTGTCAAGACTAGAGGCAGATTACGGGACTTCCGGTTCTTCGACTTCAGTCAATATAATAAAACGGTTATTTAAAAGTCTGAGTTGGAAAAAAAACGAACAACAGTACTTACCATGGTGACGTGAGCATGCAAAAGACAATGAGAAAGACTCGTCATACACGTTGGATGAGAAAAGAGATTCCTACCTGGTGCACTCTATAAAATTGTCAAAGAAAAAATGTGAGCCAAAAAAACCTGACACAAATGAAATATCGGTCACCGAGATGGACGTCAATTACTTCAGATAGAGAAGCATATAAAAATGGCCCGGCAGAAATGACTTGATTTAAATCCAAAAAAGTTTGAACTTGCTTAAAGATGGTTGTTAGATGCTCTTTTCCGAGTTCAATACCACGAACTAATCCGTCCAAATTTGACCTGACAAGAAAAACGTTGAAGAACAAAGTCCAGTCTTGGTTCTTAAAGGGTCATGTGAAAATTAACGGACCTCGAAAGACAGCTTAAGGCACGTAAGAAATTGGCCTTTGGAGTCGCAAAATTGACCTGTTGACGATCGATTGCAAGAAATGATCTATACTCAAGAAACTATTAGTAGGGAAAGACGATAGAGATAAATGTCAGAACTAACCTCTTCGCCGGATTCCAGAAGAGCTGAAGCACCATAGACAAAATCAGCTGCACAAAACTTTTCATTGAAGCCATACTGTGCCACAAATGAGCCGTTAATGATAAGGTCGAGACTATATTTGTCAGCTTTTTCTTCAATCCAAGACTGGACATTATTTCGCATTAATAAGTCCATCGACGGGAAACGCTGTTTACACTGAGATAATGGTAACCTGACAAATTGAGAAAACCACATAAGCTCAAGATATTTCTTCTCCATATGATGCACCGGCCTGGTCTTACCCCAAATCAGCAAGAAACTCGTAGAGCCGCTTCCTGCCTTTTTGCGTCCAAAGTCGGAACTTGCAAGCTGTGTAGATGGTATGCCTGATACTTTCGTGGATTGACCAATGTCGATACAGTGAAAGTTGAAGCCTGATTTGTAGAATTCTTAAATTCCTTCTTGCATTATAAATAACATATCCTGAAAGATCATGCATCAACTTACTCCTTGTCAAACGAAAGTTTCATGCAGTGCACCGACGTACTATCACTGTCTTCATGTCTGAAGATGAAAACATTAATTCAACACATCACAATACATGGGATTGATGCCCATATGTAAACTTTTTTGACTAACCTACGATTAAGGCGTGACACGTGCCCTTGCAAATCACCAGCTTGAAGCACATACTTTGACTGTTCGATTTTGTGGTGAACAAGTTGATCTGTCAATCCTACACAAGCCCACCTATAGACAAGTTAGTAATGAGAGAATGAGGTATGATTTTATTTGCTTAACGCAGCTTTCAGTTATCTTCAAGAAAGGTTACCATAAAAGATCATTATTATCTTTGGACATCTTCCACGCCAAGTCAAACACCCTGATGGCCGACTGAAAAGAATTGACATCATCTATAAAGATGTATAAAGGGAACGGAATTTGTTTAAATTTCATTTCTTACCGAGTCCCCGTAATAACTGAACTGCATGTACTCGAATAGTAACTTGTCTCTTCGAAAACATAAATCTTCATTAGGTTAATTGTAAAATGTGACCTCTTAAATGTTATGGCAAACTACTGACCGTTGTTCTTCCCATTGTCTCCTCTGAATCCTGCGCTCTACAGAGCTCTCGTCAATCTTACGCCTTTTGGAAACTCTCTCCGTACCATCAGAAGTTGTAATATCCAAGGAATCGGACTTTATAAAGTAGAGTGCTATAAAGTAGGGTTAAAATTTCGACGAACTTCAAAAAAAATAACTGTGTCTTGAAGTACCTCATCGATGTTTCTTTCGTCCTCATCGTTGTTGTCATCGTCGTCTTCTTCTTCCTCTTCTCGATATATGTCACTCAACAACGGTACACCATCGTCTTCTCCAATCGACATCAAGAGACGTACTTGGTCGCTGCTATAGATGTTGAAAACATCCACCGGGCGATGGCTTCACGAAGAATATTATTAGCAATTTTAAATCAAACCGAAACTTATCTCTAATTATTAGTGTGCCGAGGTATTTGTTTAAAGCCAGTGTTCTTATGACTTGCCATACCTATCAAGTACGAAGAAGATGACATCTTCGTCTGGCTCTAGCACGTCTACTAGGTTCACATTACCGCCACAGTTGATGAAGACGACATGCTTGACCTGAAAGAAGTTCAATATGAAAAATGCGATTTTTATTTCTCATGCTATTTGTCCACATTTTGAATGGGAATGATGTGCACTAACCTGTTCCGAATAGTCCATAAATGCAACCTTCATGTCACGAAGGCCTAACACTGGTACAATGGAGTAAACAACATGGTCACTCTGAAGAAGGTACTATCAAAAACGTTTATAGACTTAATATAATTCTAAATTCGTGAAAGAAAAGTGTCATAAGACATACCTGTAATATTTTACACGCGCAAAGTGCGTCGACGTCAAAGCTGACTAACAAAAGAATTCTCTAAACGATTAAATTGAAGTACAAATACAGTATAAGAGGAACAGAATTAGGTCGTTACAAAGTCAAATGTATCGACATAATAATCACGATTATCACCTTTCCAACAATAACATTATAAAAATCCTTTCGAAGATCTTCTACAAGCATTTCCAGTCAATTTCAGTTTGAATCTAAATCAGTACTAGAAATAAACCTCTATGCGTTTTCAGAATCTGATTTTCCCGCGCGAACTTCATACAAAAATCTAAAAAGGAGTTTAGAGCAGATGACAGCGCTTCGGCGTGTGGCTAATTATGACAAGGACGTCAACTAAACTTCTGCCCTATTAGTGTCCATCGTTTACAGCAGCTGGTTTACAGTATACAGTACATCATCATCACCATCGTACCCTTATTCTGCCTGTGGCAGGGTCGGGTCTGCAGGTTCTAGCCCTTCACTTCCACCTATCTCCCAACATTACCGGGTCCCCGTCCAACCCCCGCACACTACCATATCCTTACGGACAACCTTCTCCTACGTCTGCTTTGGTCTCCCCCTGCCCAGGGTGCTTGCAACAACCTGGATTCCTGTAATGGACCTGACGAGCCGAACACTCTGTTCCATATAGCATAGCGGGCCTAACCACTGCCCTGTAAAACTTCCTTTTCAACATTATGGGGACTCTCCTATCACACATGACTCCAACCATCCCCCATTGATCTTATGGGTCACATTCTAGTCTATATCGTTTACATTATACAATTTGTCATTTATCTTCAATATCTTGTTTAATTTCTCACTATTTTTAAAAGTAATAATAAAATATTAATTAAGCTGTGTTACACACAAAAAAAAAATCTATCTAACACAATGAAAGGTATAGGCATCGGAATTATCCCTATATGATACCATCACTGCTCTCGTAATTTCCCTTGTCAGAATCGGAATTGTCCCTATTTCAGACGGCAATTGTTATTCTACATGTTGAGAACCCCGTAGAAGTGTCATTCTAAAATGGGTCCGAAGCCTAAGAAGACTCCGGGAGGTAATAATAGATTTTTCGAGTATCTTTTTGGAAATATCAGGAAAGTTTCACTAGATTTGCATGTAGCTGTTTGTGCAGTTTGTTCTAAACTTCCCAGTAGTTGAAGATCTTATAAGTATAGAAATGGTCGAAAGTTATAGTCGCCACGTGTGTTAGGTTTAAACCTACGTTTTTCTGTGTTGTGGCCAACACTTAAAGTTTTATGGATTGGATTAGTTGAATGGGTTGGAGAGTAAGCCAGGCAGCCAGTTAATCAATAACAGTAGTATTAACATAGCGGACCATTATGGTTTCTGTTATTAATTGGGTTAAGTGAAGCATGAGAAACGTGCGTTTTAGTAATGGTATTTGTGTAATGTCTATAGGGGAGGACAAACCTACATCCTCGGGTCAGCAGTCAGGCGCCAAGCCTGAGCCTAAACCCGCTGGTGGAAAGGAAAATAAGCCTGCGGGGGACGCAGCAAAAGATACGAAGGCCGACAAACAAAAACAACAGGCGAAGGAGCCTAAAGCCGCGGGAGGACAGCCTAAGGAGCCTAAAGCCGCGGGAGGACAGCCTAAAGAGCCTAAAGCCGCGGGAGGACAGCCTAAAGAACCTAAAGCCGCGGGAGGACAGCCCAAGGAGCCTAAGCCCGCGGGAGGTCAGCCCAAGGAACCCAAAGCCGCGGGAGGACAGCCCAAGGAGCCTAAGCCCGCGGGAGGACAGCCAAAGGAGAAAAAGCCCGCAGGAGAACAGCCCAAAGAGACTAAGAACGCAGGAGGTCAGCCCAAGGAAAAAAAGCAGGGGAAGGAGTCAAAGGCTGCAGGAGGACAGCCCAAGGAGCCTAAAGCTGCAGGAGGACAGCCCAAGGAGCCTAAGGCTGCAGGAGGACAGCCCAAGGAGCCTAAGGCTGCGGGAGGACAGCCCAAGGAGCCTAAGGCTGCGGGAGGACAGCCCAAGGAGCCTAAGGGCGCGGGAGGACAGCCCAAGGAGCCTAAGGGCGCGGGAGGACAGCCCAAGGAACCTAAGTCGGCGGGAGGACAGCCCAAGGCTGCGGGAGGACAGCCCAAGGCCGCGGGAGGACAGCCCAAGGCCGCGGGAGGACAGCCGAAGGAGCCCAAGGCCGCGGGAGGACAGCCCAAGGAGCCGAAGGCCGCGGGAGGACAGCCCAAGGAGCCGAAGGCCGCGGGAGGTCAGCCCAAGGAGCCGAAGGCCGCGGGAGGTCAGCCCAAGGAGCCTAAGGGTGCGGGAGGTCAGCCCAAGGAGCCGAAGGCCGCAGGAGGTCAGCCCAAGGAGCCTAAGGCCGCAGGAAAGCAGGCCAAGAAATCTGCAGGACAGGCAAAGGAGACTAAACCTGCACCAGCAAAGGCCAAAGAGCCTAAACCAGCATCAGCACAGGCTAAGGAGGCTAAAGCTGCAAAAGGACAAGCCAAGGTGACTAAATCAGCACCAGCAAGCGCTAAAGAGTCTAAACCAGAACAGCCCAAAGAGGCGAAGCCTGCAGAAGGACAGGGCAAAAAAGCGAAGCCTGCTGCAGCAGCACAGCCCAAAGCGGCGAAGCCAGCAGAGGGACAGGGCAAAAAAGCGAAGCCCGCTGCAGCAGCACAGGCTAAACAAGCACCAGCAAAGGCCAAGGAGCCTAGGTCTGCTTCAGGAAAGACCAAAGATTCTAATGCCGCACCGACACAAGCCAAGAAGCCTAAACTCGCACCAACGCAGGGCAAACCAGCTAAAGGTGCAGCAGCACAAGGCAAAGGGCCTCAAGCAACAGTACAGGGTAAACGACCTCTGCCTGTAGATGGAAAGAAACCAGATTCTAAGAAGGGTGGAGAAGCGAAGAAAGCAAAGAAAGAGCCTAGTAAACCTGTGACGGGGGCGAAACCTAAGCCAAAGCCTAGCCAGAAGGCTGTGAAACCTGTTCAAAAGAAAGTTGGGAAGGCAAAGGTTGAAAAGAAAGTGGGCGGAAAGTATGAAAAGAAAGCTGGACCACCAAAGGTTGGTTTATTATCAAGTGAATTATACTATTGATATAATGCTATTCTGGGTATATGTAATTTGTAATTTTTACCTGTAGGTTCCTGGTGCTGTAGGTAAGGCGCGGAAGACAGCGAAGGCTCTTAATGCAAAGAAAAGCGCACTGAAAGGAACACTGACAACTAGGAAACGAAAAGTTCGTACATCAGTCCACTTCCGGAGGCCGAGGACATTACATTTACCGCGTGATCCAAAATATAAGAGGAAAAGTGTTCCTAGGCGTAGCAGGTAAGAGTTAATCAAAAATAATTTTATTTGATGCCCTCCTTAGTGATATTTATAAGGTCCTATATCTTTTTTTTTTTTGAAGGATGGATCAATTTTTTATTGTCAAATACCCCTTAACGACGGAATCTGCGATGAAAAAAATTGAAGATAACAACACTTTGGTATTTGTCGTCCATCTTAAAGCCAACAAACACCAAATTAGAAGTGCGGTGCGAAAATTATATGACATTGAAGTGGAAAAAGTCAATCTCTTGATCAGGTATATCAACTATGAACTCTTCCTTAAATAATTCGGCACCATCATACCCTTATCCCGCCTGTGGCAGGGTCGTGTCTGTGTGTGTTCTAACCTCGTCTCCCACCAGGTCTCCATCCACCCCACATAATAACATATCCAGTGCCGGATTTAGATATTGAGAGGCCTATGCTATTTCAATTCTGAGGTCCCTTTCAGGCGGTTTTGAGGTCCTTTTTTTAAATTTTAAAGCCCGCTAAATGTTGAGGCCCTAGACTTCAGTCTAATTAGCCTAATGGTAAATCCGGCATTGAACATATCCTTGCAAGCAGCCTGCTCCTACATCTTTTTTGGTTATCCCCCTGCCCCGGGTGTTTCCAACCACCTGCATTCCTGTAATGGACCTAACG
This sequence comes from Trigoniulus corallinus, assembly GCA_013389805.1. Lineage (NCBI taxonomy): Eukaryota > Metazoa > Arthropoda > Diplopoda > Spirobolida > Trigoniulidae > Trigoniulus > Trigoniulus corallinus. The sequence continues at coordinate 19,115,796 of JAAFCE010005724.1, read as the reverse complement.
AGCCCCTCCTCCCCCTCGCTTCTCATTACGTGACCATGGCACCGCAATTTCCTCATTTTTCCGCAATGTCCCCGGACACTTGGAAACACTGGGTACTGCTAATGCCCAAAAATCGTCCCATTGGTGTAGTGTCTGTGCAGTCCTCTGCATAAGAGGTACGTAGTTGACGGGGCTCTAATGACCTTGTAGTTGACGGGCCCTAAAACACCGAAAAAAAAAAAACAAACCGCATGTCCCCACCCCAGGTTACCTGTAATATACTCATTCCTACTTCTATCGGGAGCGGCGAGTTGCGTTGGACACGCCAGTTCTCGTCTGAAGTTAAGCAACGCAAGCCCAGTTAGTACTGACATGGGTGGTCGCTCGGGAAAGCTGGGTACTGCTAATACCCAATAATCGTCGCATTAGTGTAGTGTCTGTGCAGTCTATGCATTAGAACTATGCAATGGACGGGTCTCTAATGACCTTGTAGTTGACGGGACCTTAAACTCCAACAAACAAACCTACTTCTATCAGCTCCTGACATCCCATTCATGTACTGCGCCATTCCTATCTTGGCTACTCCTTAAATATAATTATTAATAATTTTCAGACCGGATGGCTTCAAGAAAGCATACGTGAGGTTGGCTCCCGACTTTGACGCCTTAGATGTTGCTAATAAGGTAAAGAGCTTATTTACTCTTTTAATGATATTTTCTTTAGTTACTCAAGTTTTGTTTCGCTTTTTCAGATTGGTATCATATAAGCAGTTGAAGTTTAAAAAAATCCTTTCGATGTACATTGAAATTCAGAATAAAACAGAAGGATTAAGAAAAAAATTTTGGATTTATTATCGACACAGGTAGAGATGATTAATGTATAAAAGGGCATTGACCCGAACTTAAAGAGCAACCGTCAGGGTGATGACTAAAAAACCAACAAGGTTTCACTTTAATCGGCCTCGGTTGAGGTTTTCGTTTAAGAGGAAACGGAAGTGCAACAGAATAGTTCCTCAGTGACACTTTCTCTCCTGAAACTGTAAAAAAAAATAAACGGGAAATTAACTCGTAAACAAATTTGATCGCTCGTAAGTTTGTGGTCCTACCTTCAAAAATGTAATAATGATTTTTTAGTAGCGTTTTCAGCCCTCCGAATTCTTGTTTCAGTAACTGACGTTGATGTTGTGGAATTTTAGTTGCTAACTCTTTCAGTGTTAGACACCCTATCAAGAAAATAGTGTCCTTTAAGATAAATTAATTACAAAAATCCCTTTTCTACCTATGGAAGGGTGTGTGGTACCCAGTTTTGCCCCACTGGGACACTTTCAAGGCAGCCAGCTAATTAGCTTTATGCTTCCGCATACCCCAAAGAAGCAAAGTAGGCCGACAAGAAATCAGCACTTTTCCCATTGGCGTCACTAGTGGGAGTGCGGGCCACACCACTCGCACCGTGACAAATGAGGGGCTTTTTTTTTCGGGAGGGGGGTGACGCCAGGGGAAGTCCACTTTGCAAAGTAGAAATTGTTCTTTAATGTGCAAAATGACATTGTACACCGTACAGGGCCACGGCTTTACTTTCTATGACGTACTGAGGGCCCCTCTCTCTCGCCCCGAATGAAGCCAACGCACCCCCAACCAGAATCGAACCTGGAACTCGTTGGCAGTAAGCACGAACACCTGTGCACCACCGAGCCGGCTCTTAAATTCATTAATTTATGAAAGGTATTACCTCCTGTATGCCACTCGATTACTGTCCCGTTTCCAGCATGAATGGGAACAGAAGTTGAAGCACTTCTTAAAAGATTGTTTGCGATTATTTGTACAATTGATGACTTCAGGTCAGTACTTAATCTGGTGCAGTTTCGGACTTGTTGAACAGGTGGTCTAGCACGGAAGTTTGCTGCCCATTTTTCCAGATTTTCAGGCGACTCTTCATCGGTTGGTAGCTCTAAGGTCGATGAAGTGCAGGTAGAAGTTAAAAGGTGAGAGGGAAGAGAAACCTTGGAGCACCGCTGTTGTATGAACGCATTGATATCTCCATCAATACTCGGCCACTCTGTAGGCGAATACTTCCTCTGCGACCCTATAATTGCTATCTGCCGTAAGAAGAAGGGGATAGAGAGTCAAGCACTTCCAAATTTACAGGTGAAATTTCACTTATTCTTTTTCCTGCTAAATATACCCACCCGTTTTGTTGATGGGATCTTCAATTTATCTTTCTTGACATAAAAGCCGCATACTTCAGCAATCTCTTGGACAAAACCTGTATAATCTTCATAAATACTAAGTTTTGAGTTCCGGCGTTGAAATTTGCAATCAAAATCGTGCGCACAACAAGGTAAGATAAAAAACTTTGTTGTTGGCGAGGACCTAGGAGTTGAAATGTAATGATTTAAGCTGAGATTAGCGTCCACACAACACTATCTCTTTTTTTCCTGCCTAGGGTAGGGTCGGGTGCCCATTGTTGTTCCGTTGGATTTTTTGCTGGTGTTTTAGGGAGGGTCCTTCAACTACAAAGGTCATTAGAGCCCCGTCCACTGCGTAGTTCTAACGCAGAGACTGCACAGACACAACACTAATGAGACGATTTTGGGGTATTAGCAGTACCCAGTTTTCCCAAGCGGCCACCCATGGTAGTACTAGCTGGGGTTGCGTGGCTTAACTTCAGTGATCAGACGAGAACTGGTGTGTCCAACGCAAGCCGCTCCCTATCCCGTTGGGGGTACTCTTGCACAGCCGGCTGCCGACCACTCCCCTCATATTTATCATCAGCTTATTTTGATCCCATCACCAGAGAAGGGAGGAGAGTTCCTACACCTTGGAAATTTTGTCGAACTGTACGTACTCCATGTAGAAAGGGGTTCTTTTTCGTTTCTAGTAGTGATAGTGGCCTCACACAGGGCCACAGCTTTACTTCACATCCGACGGAAGGGGTCCCTCTCTCTCTTTCTCTCGTCCGAATGGAAACACACTACCTCGGGTCAGGATCGAGCGCATACCGCTGGCGCAGCAGTCCAGCACGCTAGCTGCGCGCCACTGAACCGACATACAATAAGGACACGAGTCACTAACCTTGCAGCAATAACTGGTATCCAGGGTGTCAATTCATCGGAATGACATCCAATAATCCAATCGTATGATGGATATAATTGCTGAGATGATGGAACAATGGGCTGTTCCTACAGTGAAATTTCACATGAAAATTGAATCTAAAAGGTGAGAAATTAACTACCAAAACAAGGCAATTGTGACTAACCAGGAGAGTGGTTTCCGCAGCGTAGAAGTCCCAAATCTTTCGACGTTTTACGTCAACTCCAATTCCGTGATGCTGAGAAAGTAAAATTTGTTGTGGAGTCAACGAGGAGTTATTTAACAAAATGGATGAATAATTTGCAGACCATACCCCTTCAGAAGACAGAATGTGAGTCAGTAGTCCGTTGCCGCATCCCAAATCGACAAAACTTTGTTTTTCTTTTATTCCTTCATCGTTTCGCTGTGCTTCCCATAAAACCTAGTTGGAAAAGAGGACAACTGTCTCTTACCAGGTCACTTAGAACAACTAAAAAGCAGAATCATTTCATGGATTCGACCTACTATAAGATATGTTGCAACTCCTAAGATTTGGTGAATAACTTTTGTAGGATCCGTTTTTTCTGGCCAAATCTAGAAAAGATGCAAAATATTAAACTTCTGATGGTGGTGTGCTTCAATTCGCAAATTCTTGTTGCTAACTTTCAAGAAATGTGGAGCGTATTTTGTTTTTAGAGCAGCATAAAGTAAACCGTATTTTGCAGATGGAATTAAACTTAAAGATGGTAATAACTTCTTTCTGGGCAATTGAGAGGCGTCGGAATCTTCTCTAATCCACTGGACGACTTTTGGCCATAACACTGAAGACAACCACGAATAATTAGACAATTCGTCTGACCTATCTGACTCCACGATGTCGGTGAAAACCAAAAATTTCATTCTGTATAGTGCGAAAATATGTGTTTATGTGAAGCGGTGATTATTCTGCGTTTCAATAACATAAATTAAATGGTAAATACTTCGAGGTGGAATCATCATATTGAAAGGCGTAAGTCGCTGTTGGTAAAACTGGCTTCAAAAGTTGATCTCGTTGCAAGTATGGCACAAAAACTGCAGTGGAGTTAACAATATCTATAACAAAAAAAGGATAATTCATTATGATTTCTTATAGGATTTCAAATCAGACAATTTTATTTCTATACCTTTTATGACTAACTCGTACATTTCATAATGCCGTGTTTTATTTTTAGGAATGTGACATCTCAAACTGATTTTCAGTCCACAACTATCATCACTGACATGAACTCCGACAGATTCCAACGATTGCCGAAAAGTTTTCTTAAGTACATCTTGGTCTCCTGATAACGTCAAGTCCAATGACACTGGATTCAATTTATGTACAACTGCGTTCCAGGTAAAGTTTTCAACACCATTTAAAGATTGTGACTGGACAATGTTCACCGTTGACACGATGCTCATCACATTGATTCGCTTGTTTAGAATGTGTGGACGTTCTATCCATACTCCCAAACCATTCCAAAACCCTGTTTTATTAATCTCACACTCACAAATGACTCTCCACTTTTCAGATTCTTTAGCATTCATGTTAAATAGTCACGATTGTAAATAAATATTTATATAACTTACGAAAACCGGAGCAAATCTACAAAACGTGCATTTCACGTTGACAACATGCAGACCATTGTCGCGATGCGCATGCGCAGAGAAAACAGACCGTCTTCAGCCATTAAAGAGGACTGTTCATAAATGACTTGAAAGTCGTAGTGAAAATTTATTGTCATAATTTTCGCTATTCATTAAGACATCAAAATGAATCATCGAAATGAATTCGCATTGCGAAAATGTACAAAATTATACTTCCGATGTCTTAGTATAACTTCAAGTGTCCTGTAACTTGATCTACGAGCTCTTTAGGACCTAAATAATAAGATCAACATATTTATTAATTCTTCATCACCATTAGTGCCGTCTTAACAGTTTTGTTTGTTTGTTGGTGTTTTAGGGCCCTTCAACTACAAAAGTCATTAGAGCCCCGTCCATAGCATAGTTCGTATGCAGAGACTGCACAGACACTACACTAATGCGACGATTTTCGGGTATTAGCAGTACCCATTTTCCCAAGCGGCCACCCACCCATGTCAGTACTAGCTGGGGTTGCGCTGCTTAACTTCAGTGATCAGACGAGAACTGGTGTGCCCAACGCAATTCACCGCTCTTAACGGCATTATGGGCTCCTGGGCAAATCAGTGTGCTGGGGCCCGTACTGGGTGCACAGCGGACCCATACGTTAAGACGGCACTGTTCATCACTTATGAGTATAATTCTTGCATCTTTCATAACTATACCTGGTCCCACTCCAAGTACCGTCTTTGACCCGCAAGCTATCTGTGTTCGACCAGCATCTCTTATCATGCTTGTGGTCAATCCTACTGTTTTAGCTTCTCGTTCTACGGTCAACCTAGAGTTCAATGTCAGGGGAAAAAACTTCAAATATTAACTTAGTGTCTTAAGTTATATAGTTCAATCGGATTTAGCCTTCGACCGAGATACCTACAAGGATTCTTCATCATCAACTTTCAAGACCACTTTAGGTTGTCCATGACTTTCCCAATATTTCAATAACTCCAAATTGCATTTCATAGCTTGTTTATAGGCTAAAACTGCAGCATGAGCACACTGAAACACGTGATAAGACCTGCTAAGTAAAAATTGTAAAACTGACGTCTGAACACACTACTTCATATGGCACGGGTAGAAAAACTGGATTAAAGTTAGGCTTACCTGAGCAGCTGCTTTACCTTTACCCATTTTCAAGTCATTTCTCACGACTAAAACTAATTTATACTCTCCTGATTCAACGAATGCATTAAACTATTAAAAGAGTATATCGTCGATTAATGGAAACTATGAAAATGATCATCGTCATGGTAACTTTGGTGTCAATTAGGATTGCATTCAGAGTAGGACCCATTGTCAATTTACTATATTTAATTACCTCTTCTACCGCTCCAATTCCACGAATATATTTCGGTGGTTTAAATATTCGACTTCTTAATAGCCACCCTAAACCAACACCAAAACTAACTCCCGTAATTACGGTGAAATACATTTGAGAGTCCCACATCTCAGCAGCAGTTCAACAGGGATGCTACTACACGTTCGGTATTTGTAAGAACCTAGCGTCATAGCTGCTAATTGCTTATTCCCTCACTAGGATCGCTCATGTGTTGCAGTAGAACGCGTGGATTCCACAGAAAACATGGATTCGTTCGATTTGTTTAAGTTATTACGAACTGGTGCAAAATTTGACGCTAAACGGTTTAAAAACGAAGCTAATCGATTTAAGGTAAGGAGTAACGGTAATAATGATAAATTGTCATCTTGTGGCATTTTCTAATCGGGTTTCTGTTTATCGACTTCAGGTAGCAAATCCTCAGCAGCCACTTACCAATGCAGTTCAAACTAAGAGAAAGTCGACTGCTGATTCAACCGCAGAGTCCAATGTTGGCAAGAAGCGAAAAAAAAATATGAATAAGAAGACACGTATGATATATAATGCCAAACTATCAGACGGTAATAGTGAGGATGAAATTGAGTTAATGACTTCGTTAAAAAAGAAGGAGGTTAAGAAAGAGTTAATAGTCGAGAAACTGATTCAGACTAAAAAAAATCAGGTATAAAGAGGTCGTTTGTGTCTTGGATCGGGTCTGAATGTGTAGGTGTGATGCAGTATTTAATTTGAATTAGTTTTATTTTCTTAGATGGATGCATTTAGGAAGCGGAATAGCATTTATTGTACTGGAGCAGATATCCCAGATCCGTTAGAAACGTTTGCACAATTAGTGGCGGATTATAAAATGAAAGAAGAGATCTTGAATAACATCATGAGAATGGGTTATAGCACACCAACTCCTATTCAAATGCAAGCAATTTCTGTTATGATTCATGTATGGATAAATCTTCACTCAATTCTGTGAGATTTAGTCTGAGAGTAGTAATATTGACATGTGTTACTGTTTTAGAGACGAGAGATTTTGGCCTGTGCACCTACAGGCTCTGGTAAAACGGCTGCCTTTTTGATCCCTATACTTCTTCACTTAAAGGTTCGCATTAAGTTCTAAATGCATACTCTGGGATTTGTTTTAATTGTTTCAAATATGTTTTACTGTATCAGGAACCGAAGAGTATGGGATTCCGAGCATTGATAGTGGAACCCACTCGTGAGTTGGCAAAGCAGGTTTATGCCGAGTGTTGTCAACTATCTGAAGGTGTTGGATTTCGAATTCACATGATTGAAAATAGTAAAATTGCCAAAAAGAAATTCGGACCTAAAACAAGGCGTCGATTTGGTAAGCAATGTTTTCTTATTCCATTGGCTCCTAATACCTCCAGGTAACAACATTTATTTTACAGACATTCTCATTACAACTCCAAGTCGACTAATACACCTTTTGCGAGAAGATCCACCTGCAATCAGCCTTGATAGGTATGTCTCAGTTTGTTATACTTTTTTTTTTAGAATGAATGGTATCAACGTTGCAAACTAAATTTTCATTTCAGTGTTGAATGGTTAGTTGTTGATGAATGTGACAAATTATTCGAAGCAGGACCGGATAGTTTTCGTGATCAAGTAAGGAAACTTTTAGTGTCATTCCTTTTATGTTGCAATTCTTTAGCGTCTGTGTTGATATTTTTTCATCTTTTTTTGATCTTAGTTAGCAGTCATTTACAAAGCGTGCACTTCTTCAAATATTCGGCGAGCGTTGTTTAGTGCTACATATGCTTACGATGTGGAAGAGTGGTGTAAATTGACTCTAGACAATATCATTACGGTCTTCGTTGGCGCAAGGTAAAGCATTTTTAAAAGAAAGGTCTTGTCAAAGTATTGATCACTTTCTTGTTAACTTGATTCTCTTACGCTATTTTAGAAATTCTGCTGTTGAAACTGTGAAACAAGAGTTGGTATTTGTTGGAAGTGAATCTGGAAAGCTGTTAGCCTTCAGACAGTTAGTTAGGGCGGGTTTGCCACCACCTGTATTGATTTTTGTACAGAGTAAAGAGAGGGCCAAAGAGCTGTTTAATGAATTGATCTATGATGGTATTAATGTGGAGGCCATCCACTCTGATAGGACGCAACTACAGGTATTAACCTTTAATAATGTTGAATCCGCCAAGGAATATTTTCTTTTCAGAATTGTGTTATTAATTTATTATTTTTTATAGCGTGACAATGTGGTCAGAGCATTTCGTACAGGAAAAATCTGGGTGCTAATCTGCACAGAGTTGATGGGCCGTGGAATAGACTTCAAAGGAGTCAATTTAGTTATAAATTATGACTTCCCGTCCTCGGCTATTAGTTATATTCATCGCATTGGTGATTTTTTTTTCGAGTGTTGTTAATTCTCATTTGTCTATTTGATATTGAGTCATTTCATTACTTGAAATTTCTTATTTTAAAGGTCGATCGGGAAGAGCTGGACGACAAGGACATGCAATCACTTATTTTACAGAGGATGACGTTGTCAATCTGAAAAGGTTAGAAACGGAATGTCAGAATCTACAAGATGTGTCATTTATTGGTATCTGCTTTATTTACTAAATTTTTATGCAGTATTGCTGTGGTTATAAAGAATGCTGGCTGTCCTGTACCGGAATATTTGCTGAAGTTAAAAAAGCAGTCGAAGTAAGTATTTTGCCGTTTTTATAGTTCGTTCCTCCTCTCTTCCCGATTTGACTTTGTTTTTCTTCAGGCAAAAGAAGAAGCAGCTTGCGAAATGGGCTCCATACCGTGAACAGATTTCAACGATACCTCTTTATGATTTAGAAGTGGCGGAAAGAGAAAAGCGAAAGTATGAATTTACCTTGATTTTTTTATACCTTTATTTTAAACCTCGCTCATTACCATTGTATTTTTTTTTTTCATGCAATCATAGACTCCAGAGAGAGGCTCGTATTAAGGCACGAGATACGAAGGAACACAATACGAACGAGTCATTATCTAAATAAATTATTTTATTCGTTATTTAGGAGTTTTTTTCATCTTGAGTGTGCGTCACCTCTTAGATAACTTTTTCGATGGCATGAATCCAAAGTCTCCCATTGCTACCATGCCAACACGTCCATTTGGTTGGATAACCAACCATGTGAGTGACGCGTGATGAAGTGAAAGGCGAAGCCATGCCTCTGGAGGAAATTGAAGAGCTCTGAAAGATCGATTTGATGTTAAAAAAAAATAAACTTCCGTTTCAAGTTAACTGATAGACGAGTAGAAACAACACTTGCCTGCATACAAAATATCGGATGACGTTTGCATGGCATACAAGAATATCATAACTGTCTTTCTCTTGAGAAGCAGGAGCTCGGTGGAAGTAGTGCCGAAATGCGGCTTCGATACGAGCACCGTCCTCATAAAACTGCTACGACATTGAAACAGAAAAATATTCAAGCTAGTTTGCTCATTTGCCTTGAGACCTTTTAGACAACGAGACTCACATGGAGGTTTGGGCGCCAGTGTCCAACGGAAGGCTCAGGAGGGATTGGAGCACCTTCTCTTAATAAGTCTGTGGATGATCTCTGGACTTCTGGAAGATGCTTTGAGATGAAATCTGCAGTTTCTAGAGCTCTAGACATCGTTGAACTGACAAGTGATGTGTAGGGAAGATTGAGCTCTTGTAGCCTTTTGCCAACAAAGTCTGCCTGTTCTCGACCTGGAAGTATTAAATGGGACCAGTTCCTAGGTGGTAAATTCAACTTGATAATACGTGAAAAATCCCCGATTTATAGAATGAGCTGTGGTTGGTCCATTGGGAAGTTATTCTACTGTTACTAGGGCTTATTATTTTCATAGGGCTTGTGTGGGTTGAATATGCATTACAGTAGATAATTGTGCACTGATGTTTGGAAATGGTGGGTACAAGCCCTGATAAGTCTTACCCAGAGGAGTAAGAATCCTTTTTTCGTCACTTCCTTCTTCTTCATAATATTGGCCATGACGAATAAGGATGATATGACGGACAGCTTTCGATTTGACGGCCTCAAGTTTTTCATTATAGTCGTTGTTATTGTTGACACTATCGCCCGAGTTTCTGAACGGTTTCAGGAGACTTTTAGGTGACCGCCTGCAGTAAGAACGAGTAACTCAAATTAGTACTGTAAGTCTCAAAAGACAGGATAAAACTTGAGCTATCGTCACCTATCCCAATTGTGGTCCCAGGCCACCGAGGGAGTGAAATCCGTAGTCCATGAGGCTAGTACTGATGGGAGTTGCAATGGTCCTTTTGGTGCAGTTTTGGATGACCCTTCAATAGCTCTTCTTTCCGCTTCCGAGTCATGTTTGTTGGTTGCATATTTCAAACCTATTAAAGTTCCTCCACCAATAGAACCCAATACTGCGGCAATAAGCTTTCTGTTTCTCCAAAACTGGGTCATTTTTCATATGTTTTCGATTACGGATGGTAACCTGTCAGCCGAGTGGTAGTTGAGTGCAAAGAAAAGATATTCCAAGAGACGATAGAAACTGAATGTAAAAAAAACAACGGATATGCAAAACAGCGCCGCAACAGGGAAGAAGTCGAACTAAACATACTGTTTACTCTAATACAACATGGGTGGGTCTAAACATGGATAAACCTGCAAACACTGCCTGTCTTTCGTATATGAGACTATTAATAGATATTAAATTCTGTTATTAAATGGCAGTAAATTACTTTTTATACTGATGCTTACAGGCGTTATTAAAGCCTTAGCTAACAACACTAGGAACGAGGCTAAGGCCAGTGTTCGCAGCGACGCCTATACAGGGCATCCCAACGAAAACTTTACCAAAGTTGGGGGCATCAGGAGTTTAGAGGAGCGTAGGTGGGAAATGGCCAAAAAAAAGTTGGGAATCGGAGAAAATACGTTTATTTTTTGTTAGCGTAGAGGTAGCGTGGTTGTTTCGCCACACAAGCAAGGTATAATGGAATCAGTCCATGTTTAATGTAATTAGCATGACTGGACCCCGAGCTGCCAAATATCTAGTCCGAGTTAGATGGGAGCAGCACGGCCAGGCCCTGTAAAGGCGTGAACACACAGCGGTATACCGAGGTGGTCAGCGGTACTAGGACGCCACATTACGAACGCTTTTTTATATTGCACAAGATGACCTCAAACTGGCACATAGGACGCGGTATACCGCAACGTTCCTTGCGGTACCCCTGCAGCTTTCAACGCGGTCGCCCAGCAGTGCGGTAACAATGAATGACTTCATTGAACGTATTACCACCACTGCCAGCTTTCTGTGTATTCGGGCCTTAACTCTTCAACAACTGGCCCAGTCCTGGGACCTGGTTCTCCCGTTTCTGCTGAGAATGTGGCCCCGGTGGCTGTATCGCCTTCGCACCCGCCTTCGGGCAGAGTGGTTGTTCCTCGTCGTCGGGCAGTCGGCACGCTTGGTGCTGGCCCAGTGATTGATGCTTTTCTTGCAAACGCCTCAAGGGAAGCGACGGAGCGGGTTGTGCTGAACAACGTCTCTCCGCCGGTCCCCATAACTGCAATTGTTAATACTCTTCCCTCCTGTGGACATCAAGTTTTGGAGTGTGGGAGGTGGATTTCCAAATCGGGGCAGCCCACCCGTTCCATTTTTGTGAGAACTAAGGTCAGTGGTGGGGAGTCTGATGCCCTCAATCCGAAGGCATGGCCTGCCGGGGTGTATATTCGCCCATTCCGTGGCTCTAATCCAGTTGTTTGTTTGTTTGTTGGAGTTTAAGGTCCCGTCAACTACGAGGTCATTAGAGACCCGTCCACTGTATAGTTCTAATGCATGTTCTGCACAGACACTACACTAATGAGACGATTATTGGGTATTAGCAGTACCCAGCTTTCCCGAGCGACCACCCATGTCAGTACTAACTGGGCTTGCGTTGCTTAACTTCAGTGATCAGACGAGAACTGGTGTGTCCAACGCAACTCGCCGCTCCTCTAATCCAGTGCTGGCAAGTGACGCATTTTTTTGTGCGGGAGCTGTTTCGACGGAGTGACGCCACGTGTCTCTGGGGTCAAAGCCCCTGAGTCTTCTAATGCTTAATGGTTGGTCTCTGTTTGGTAAACTCAAATTGCTCGAGCTTTTGTGCGTTGAGCTCGTTCCCTCGTATGTTGTTGTGACGGAGACATGGTTTTCTTCGGCTCTCTCCGACGCAGTAGTTTCTGTGCCTGTGTATTCACTTGCTCGGTCAGATCGTTCCTCGCGTGGTGGTGGCGTAACAGTTTACGTCCACCAAACTATACCGTTTTCTGTGCTTTCTAGGTACGCTGAAGGCGGCTCTGAGTTCTTGGGGGTTCGGTTGGGGGCAGGGCCAAGCTCTTGCTGTATTTGGGCTGTTTATCGTCCCGCCTACTCCTCTGTGGACCTTTTATTTTCGTTCTTGGCGGCAAGGATGGATCCTGGTGAAGTGGATTTGGTTTGCACAGACTTCAACTGTAAGGCCGCTCGCACACACAACCACTTGCAGCGGCCACTAGTGGCAACCACACGCTGCGGACTGTGTTTCTAATTGAAACTCAATAGGCGCGGCGCAGACGCAGCGTTTGCAGCAGCGCTACTGATCCACAAGCTGCGGCAGTGGCCGTATCTCGCTACTTGTGGCTGGTGGTGGCGTTTTTCCTATTATCGCAAGCACGAGATCACGTTGCTGCCGCCTGTGGCAGCCACTGGTGGCCGTGTGCAGCGGCTAGTGGTCACCACTAGTGGCTGCTGCAAGTGGTTGTGTGTGCGAGCGACCTAATTTTCTGGTTTCTTCGTCCTTGCGGTCTTCTATTCTGGACTTCTTTCGTCCGTGGTTCACAGTACAACTAGGGTGACTTCGTGTTCATCGTCTCTTCTCGACCAGCTTTTTGTGTCCTCCTCTGTGCGTGTCGCGCACGTGGAAGTCTTTCGCGACTATCGATTAGATCATTCTCTGATCCGGTGCATTTTTTCTGTACCTTGTGCTTTTTGGAGTGCTGACAGATCCCGGGGCCCTATTTTTGCGAGGCATAACGCCACCTGCTTTAACTTATTCGTGTCTTCCCGCCTGGGACCTGCTTTCAGATGGGAAGCCGACTTGCCTTTCTTGTGCCAGAGTTTCTCAAACATTATTTGTGAGGCTGCCGTGTGTGCTAGTCCTCACGCGATCGCCCCCTTTTCGCGGTTTGCCCGCGGTTGGTGGAATCCTGAGCTCTCGGCTCTTCGAGCTCACGTGTCTCGGCTGCATTGGCAGTGCAGGACATATCCTAGTCTGGCTAATCAGTCAGCCTTTGTTAACGCCAGGCGGCTTTTTAAGCGTAGAGTCAGGGCAGCTAAGGCCGCGTGTATTACCCCCTCAGCCTCTTCCCGTACCCTTTGGCCCGCTGTTCGTCGGTTTGTATCTCCCACCCTGCACTGCCCGGAGGACGCTGCTGTTCAGGTTCTTGATCTTCTTGTCAACCCGTTTTCTGAGCTGGTTCCACTCAGTTGTGCTGTAGCCTATCCTGTCAGTACCTCTGGCTTTGATCCTCCAGTTCTTTCATGTGCAGGTCTTTTGCAATATGTTTCTCGCTTGCCTGGTTCCACCTCGTGTTCCCCTGATGGGATCCTCCCCCTCTGTTGTCAAGTGCTTGGACCTCCCAAATCTCCAGTTTCTTCTGCAGCTCTTTAATGCATGTATGTACTCGGGTTTTTTCCCGTCTTGTTGGAAGGCTGCATTCATTGTTCCCATACCCAAGGGTGGGTCTGGCTCGGGTCCTGGCAGTTATCGTCCTATTGCAATATTGTCCCCACTGGCCAAGGTTTTTGAGTGGTGGATTTACGATTTGGTTAGGGACCCTCTCTTGGCTCATGTTCCACCTACCCAGTTTAGTTCCCGGCCACTTTCCTCTGTGCGTTTTTTGTTCTTGTCTCTTCGGTGTGATCCTCGACTCCCTAGCGGTCGGGAATTCCTTTATTCTTGTTAAGACCGACGTCGCGAAAGCCTTCGACTCGGTCGACCACTGCCATCTACTGCCTTTGCTTGCCCATTACTTAACCAACCCTTTCCTTTTTAACCTCCTTGTTTCTTATTTTGATGGGCATTCGAATTGTTAAGCTTCGAAAGTCATCTCACTCCCGAACTTTGGTCCGTGGGGTTCCTCAAGGCTCAGTGCTGGGTCCTCTTTTGTTCAATGTGGCCACCAATGCTCTCCCATCTATCCTCGTTGATTGGAGAGTCTGGTCGTTCACAGACGACAATTATTTTGGTTTGTCCCTTTCCTCGTTGGAGAGGGAGCTTGTTCCTGTGCGGGTTGCCCCTACTCTCGCAGCTTGGGACTTGGTATGCTCGCCTGGGGATGCGTCTCCACTCTGATGAAACCAGCGTGCTCATTTTCTGTCCACATCAGAGGATGGCGGGGGGGGGGGGGTTGTACCGTGACCCAATTCGTGTTCTTGGTGTGTGGTTTGACCCCACCTGCTCATTTGTTCCTCATCGCGATCCTCTTGTTGCCAAAATTAATTTCTTAGCTTATCTTTTCCGTCGTCTTAGGGCTATAGTACCCCGTAAGAAGCTGGCCCTGGTCTTTCGGGGCAAGGTGCAGACTCTTGTGGCGTATTCTGCCCCCCTCCTCGCAGGCCCGTCAGGTACGCGCCTTGCCCCTCTTCGGGTGGCCTACAACAATGTGTTGCGTGCCATCTTGCATATCCCCCGTGGTATTCATTTGGCTCCACTGTGTCGCAAAATGGGTATCCTAGGGTTTGATAAATTTCTCTTGTTTTGCAATTGCTGGAGCTTGCTTGGGCACTTCGTAACCCCCGCCATCCTTGCCATGGCATAACTCGAATATTCAGGGCCTCTGTGGATGTTAGGCTTCTTTCGCCGCCGGTTTTTTTTCCAGTTGCGTGTTTCTCAGCCTGGAATTCTCTGCCCAGTACTGTCCGTTCCCGCGTGTGGGAGTGCTCCAATTGCAAGTGTATGGGGACCTGTCGGCACTTCAGGCGCGTGCTCTTTCAGCACTTGTTTTTGTCTATCTAGTCACGTTGTTTCTTTGTATTGGTTTTGCGCTTGTATGTACGGTAGTGTACGTGTTAAAATAAATTGAATTAAATTTAGGGTACGTCGAAAATTCCTGACTTTCGATAACATGATCGAACACTCTAATAGAAGCGCCATAGTTCCAATAGACGTTTATCTTGTCGCCAGAGGACGTTTTACTGAAGTTGTTTATCAACGTGCGGTGTGCGTATATAGGAAGCTGTCTGAATTCTATTCCAACATTTAAGCTCTTTGTATAAAAACGTATTTGGATTGTGTTTCTATTTAACGTGAGTATTTTACTTAATTTTGTTGGTTTTCCTGCATAAATAAGTATGTTGTTTGTCTGTTCAGGAATGTTAATATCGACCGACCATTTTAATTTTTGCTTTGTTGAAGAGGAAGAGTGGGTAGCGCGCTCGGTAACTGCTTTAGTAGTTTTTGGTTCGAAACAGCATTTTGGCCATACATACTACACTCAGATAAATGAATGCGGCCTTCAGAAATGAAAATGTTCCCCGCCCCTGGATTATGTTGACATTTTAAATTCTTGTAGTCATAATGTAGTCGGGACTTCAGAGTTCCTTAATATTACTGACTTACCGGTTCTAAGTAATAAAAGAGACCACTTTCTGAATTGAGTATTTGCAAGTAGTTAATGCACGGTGTACATTTTGGTCGAAGAAAGAAAGTTATTTTAGGTCTCATAAATGCTTCTTTTGGCGCCTATTTAATCAGTAGATTTGTTTTATACTGCCTTTGGTATGGAAAACAAGTATTGTGATGATTACACAAGCGTTCTTTTATCCTGAACTTATTAAATTCATTTCATTATAGGCTCATTCAAAATGGCTATGCCCCCGTATATGTTGGGGCCGCCGTACATGATGGGAATGCTGGCTCAGCAGCAGGCTCATCTAGCAGCAGCTGCAGCGGCACAGGCTCAAGCCCAAGCGCAGGCTGCTCAAGCTGCGCAAGTAGTGCAAGCGCAAGTTCAAGCTCAAGTTCAAGCACAACAGCAACAGCAACAAAAGCCCGAATATCTCAGTGAAGAGAAGTTGCAAGAAAAAGGTACATAACTAGCATGCTCAAACTTGGCGTCGATAAGTGTCTGATTAGTGTGGTTTTTTGTTTGTAGCTCGAAAATGGCAACAGCTCCAGGCGAAACGGTACGCCGAAAAGCGAAAGTTTGGCTTCGTAGACGCACAAAAAGAGGATATGCCTCCAGAACACATTCGAAAAATTATTAGAGACCATGGAGATATGAGTAATCGCAAATATCGACACGACAAACGTGTCTATTTGGGGTATAAATTGTGGATTCAACATTACTGACTATCTTCAACTTAGAAAGTAATTTTTTAATGCTGAAAATGTTTTTTAAAGGGCTTTAAAATACATGCCACATGCCGTGTTGAAATTACTGGAAAATATGCCAATGCCATGGGAACAAATTCGGGATGTGAAGGTGTTGTACCATATCACAGGTGCTATTACTTTTGTGAACGAAATCCCATGGGTGGTGGAACCCATCTACATAGCTCAGTGGGGGTAAGTACTCATTTCCCTACTATGTGTTTATTTTCTAGCTATATTATTATGGTCTAATTTTATTACTTTAATTTTTTAGAGCCATGTGGATCATGCTTCGTCGAGAGAAAAGGGACCGTCGTCACTTTAAACGAATGCGCTTTCCTCCGTTCGATGATGAAGAGCCTCCCCTAGATTATGCTGATAACGTCCTCGACGTTGAACCCTTGGAAGCTATTCAAATGGAACTCGACTCTGACGAGGACAAAGAAGTGTACAGCTGGTTGTACGAACATAAACCATTGGCTGAATCTAAGTGAGTTGCCAAAAAAAACTTTACTTCATCTTTGTATATCTTTTGCTGATGCTTGTTACTTGCTTACCGTCAGTTCTAATCGTTTTCTGTTGCAGGTATGTGAACGGAACCACATACAGGAGATGGAATTTGACATTGCCAATAATGGCAACATTGTACCGTCTAGCAAATCAGCTACTTACAGATTTGGTGGATCTGAACTACTTCTATTTGTTCGATCTTAAATCGTTCTTTACAGCAAAGGCGTTGAACATGGCTATACCAGGAGGACCGAAGTTCGAACCTCTTATTAAGGATGCTAGCCCAGCGTGAGTATAATCAACGCTGAGGAAAAAATACTACCAAGTGTTGTTTTTAATTTTTGGTCATTTGGTAGTGATGAAGATTGGAATGAATTCAATGATATCAATAAGATCATCATAAGGCAGCCTATCCGAACAGAATATAGGATTGCATTTCCTTATTTATACAACAATTTGCCTCATTATGTACACCTGTCTTGGTAAGAATCATTTTAGTTCTTTTTTCAATTCCACATTTCAATTACGTCATGTGATGCTGTTGTAAAAGTTTTTAACAAGCCTGCTTGCTTAGTCCGACATATTTTTAATTATATTGCAAATCTGAGACCGTATTTTTGGATTTCTTTTAGGTATCATACTCCAAATGTGGTTTTCATCAAGACAGAAGATCCTGACTTGCCTGCTTTCTATTTTGATCCACTTATCAACCCTATTTCACATAGACATTCAACCAAAGTGCGTAGTACATAGATGATTAGATTTAATCAAGTGGTTGGTTTCTGTATTCATTGTAGTAATGCTTTATAGATGACTGATCCTCTACCAGATGATGATGAAGAGTTTGAGCTTCCTGAAAACGTGCAGCCCTTTCTGCAGGATTGCCCTCTTTATACTGATCATACAGCGAACGGTATTGCCCTCTTATGGGCTCCTCGACCTTTCAGCTTGAGGTCTGGTCGGACACGTAGAGCTCTCGATATTCCATTAGTTAAATCGTGGTATCGAGAGCATTGCCCTGCGGGACAACCTGTAAAGGTTAGAGTATCCTACCAGAAGCTTCTGAAGTACTATGTTCTGAATGCATTAAAGCATCGTCGGCCAAAAGCTCAAAAGAAGAGGTAAGATCATCATAAAGTGTTCAATAACTTAGTGCGACCCTTTTAAACTTTTTATTTGGCGTGTTTTAGGTACTTGTTTAGGTCATTTAAAGCAACCAAATTCTTCCAGTCAACGACTTTGGACTGGGTTGAAGTTGGTCTTCAGGTCTGTCGTCAAGGATACAATATGTTGAATCTTCTAATCCATCGTAAAAATTTGAACTATTTGCATTTGGACTACAATTTCAATCTTAAACCAGTAAAGACGTTGACAACTAAAGAGCGTAAAAAATCTCGGTTTGGAAATGCATTTCATTTATGCCGAGAGATCTTGCGATTGACGAAATTAGTTGTTGACAGCCATGTTCAGTATCGTTTAAATAACGTAGATGCTTTTCAACTTGCTGATGGATTGCAGTATATTTTTGCTCATGTTGGGCAGTTAACGGGAATGTATCGCTATAAGTACAAGTTGATGAGACAAATTAGGATGTGTAAAGACCTGAAACACTTGATATACTACCGTTTCAATACTGTAAGTGAACTCTTGTTTGATTTTGCATTTACAACAAAACAGTTGGATTATTAATTTCATGTTTCTTACAGGGTCCAGTCGGTAAAGGACCAGGTTGTGGATTTTGGGCACCCGGCTGGCGTGTGTGGCTATTTTTCCTCCGTGGTATCACCCCACTTCTGGAAAGATGGCTGGGAAACTTGTTGTCTCGCCAATTTGAAGGTCGTCATTCGAAAGGCGTAGCTAAAACTGTCACCAAACAGAGAGTGGAGAGTCATTTTGATTTGGAATTGAGAGCTTCTGTAAATATTATATTTTGCTTTTCCTTATTGATCATTTTTTATCATTTCGTGAGTAGAGGAATGTTTTAAAAATCTATTTTTCATTTCTAAGGTGATGCATGATATTATTGATATGATGCCAGAAGGAATCAAACAAAATAAAGCTCGTACAATTTTGCAACACTTAAGTGAGGCTTGGCGATGCTGGAAAGCTAACATTCCATGGAAGGTTGGTAAAAATATTTTGTAGTTGAATGATCTTGGCGACAATTAGTAATGAATATTTTGCTTTTTTGCTTTCTTAGGTGCCGGGACTACCAACACCAATTGAAAACATGATTCTAAGATTTGTGAAAATGAAGGCTGATTGGTGGACCAATACAGCTCACTACAATAGAGAACGTATTCGACGTGGTGCCACTGTAGATAAAACAGTTTGCAAGAAAAATCTTGGTAGATTGACTCGACTGTACTTGAAGGCAGAACAAGAGAGACAACACAATTACCTGAAGGTTATTTTTTTTTCATTATCTGATGCTAGTTCATCTAAATGTTGTACTAAGACAGGAAATATTTTTGATATTACTTTAGGATGGTCCATACATCACTTCTGAGGAAGCAGTTGCTATCTATACTACCACAGTCCATTGGTTGGAGAGTAGAAGGTTTTCTCCAATTCCATTTCCTCCTTTGTCTTACAAACATGACACTAAATTGTTGATTCTAGCTCTTGAACGTCTTAAAGAAGCTTATAGGTAACTATTTGTTTATTCTTCATATGTTACCGCTCTTTAATTGGTATGTTTAGATTATGTCAATGTTGTTTTTTTTTATTTGTAGTGTAAAGAGTAGATTGAATCAATCTCAACGAGAAGAGCTTGGTCTTATTGAACAAGCGTATGATAATCCACACGAGGCTCTATCTCGTATCAAACGTCATCTTTTAACTCAAAGAACATTTAAGGAAGTTGGTATCGAATTCATGGATTTGTACAGCCATCTAATCCCAGTCTATGATGTTGAGCCCTTGGAAAAAATTACTGATGCGTACCTTGATCAGTATCTGTGGTACGAAGCTGATAAACGGCGACTTTTCCCACCATGGATAAAGCCATCTGACACTGAACCTCCACCCCTTTTGGTTTACAAGTGGTGTCAAGGTTAGAAGCGATATTATACTCTCTGAAGGGGGACGGGGGACTATTATTAAATGATGACTAACTTCTTTCTTCTTCTTCTTCTCAGGAATTAATAATCTAGCTGATGTGTGGGAGACGCTGGATGGAGAATGTAATGTCATGCTAGAATCACGGTTTGACAAAATGTACGAAAAAATCGATTTGACCCTTCTTAATCGACTTTTGCGACTTATCGTGGATCACAATATCGCCGACTACATGACTGCAAAGAATAACGTGGTTATCAATTACAAGGATATGAATCATACCAACTCGTATGGGATCATCCGTGGCTTACAGTTTGCGTCATTTGTAGTACAGTATTATGGTTTAGTACTGGATCTCCTAGTTCTTGGTCTACAGCGGGCGAGTGAAATGGCCGGCCCTCCTCAAATGCCTAATGACTTCCTCACTTTTCAAGATGTGGCCACTGAGTCGGCACATCCCATTCGTTTATTTTCACGATACATTGATCGCATCCATATTTTTTTCAAGTATGTCAATAGTTTTCAATTTACTTTTGATATACTTTGTTTTTTTTTTGTCTCACTATCTTTATTGGATCCGTATATATAACATAGGTTCACAGCTGAGGAAGCTAGAGATCTAATCCAACGGTATCTGACAGAGCATCCAGATCCTAACAATGAAAATATAGTTGGGTATAATAATAAGAAATGTTGGCCACGAGATGCAAGGATGAGACTAATGAAACACGACGTGAATTTGTATGTTGCCAAACGTGATTTGTAATTTCTTGACTTTGTTGTGCAAGTTTTTAGGATTAAGTGTGCTTCTTTCTTTCTTTAAAGGGGTCGAGCAGTATTCTGGGATATCAAAAATCGACTTCCAAGGTCTGTAACAACTGTGCAGTGGGAAAATAGCTTTGTGTCGGTTTACAGCAAAGACAATCCTAATCTTCTGTTCAATATGTGTGGATTTGAGTGCCGAATCCTTCCAAAATGCCGAATGACTCATGAGGAGTTCACTCATCGGGATGGAGTGTGGAATTTGCAGAATGAGGTACTTCTTTGCTATTTAATACATTTTTGATTAAATCATCTCATGTCGTTTGGTTACTTAGGTGACTAAAGAAAGAACCGCACAGTGTTTCTTGAGAGTGGACGAAGAGTCGATGCAACGCTTTCATAATCGTGTTAGGCAAATCCTGATGGCGTCAGGATCGACAACATTTACTAAGGTAGGACCCTTTCCTCCAACAGTTTCCTTATTTGGTCTTTTACTACGAATTGATTAAAATGGCTAATTTATTGGTATTTTACTTTTTGCAGATCGTAAACAAATGGAACACTGCATTGATCGGGTTGATGACGTACTTTCGTGAATCTGTAGTCAATACGCAGGAACTTTTGGATTTGCTGGTGAAATGCGAAAATAAAATCCAGACTCGTATAAAGATTGGGTTGAATTCAAAAATGCCCAGTCGTTTTCCACCGGTCGTATTTTATACTCCTAAAGAGTTGGGTGGTCTTGGAATGCTTTCAATGGGTCACGTCCTCATTCCACAGTCCGATTTAAGGTACACACCCTCCTCGCATATGCCATCATATGATAAATGTGATTTAGCAGTGCATTTGTTTATTTCTGTAGGTGGTCAAAGCAAACAGATGTAGGCATCACCCACTTCCGTTCAGGTATGAGTCACGATGAAGATCAACTCATTCCTAATTTATACCGCTATATTCAACCATGGGAGAGTGAATTTATTGATTCTCAACGAGTATGGGCTGAATATGCACTTAAAAGGCAAGAAGCTAATGCCCAAAATAGAAGATTGACTTTGGAAGACCTGGAAGATAGCTGGGATCGTGGTATCCCACGAATAAACACATTATTTCAGAAAGATAGGCACACGTTAGCATATGACAAAGGCTGGCGTGTCAGGACGGATTTCAAACAGTATCAGGTGCGGGATATTATATTTCGCCCCTCCACTACCTTTCTCTGCAGACCGTTAGCGTTATTTAGACCCTCACTACCATGAGTATAATATTAAGGTCTTGCTTTTAGGTTCTGAAACAAAATCCTTTTTGGTGGACTCATCAACGACACGATGGGAAACTTTGGAATCTTAACAATTATCGTACTGATATGATCCAAGCATTGGGTGGAGTTGAAGGAATTTTGGAGCATACGTTATTCAAAGGAACCTACTTTCCAACTTGGGAAGGTCTTTTCTGGTAAGCATAGCTTAGATATTGACACACTCTTCGACTGTACCCCTTCTTTTTTTTTTTGTGTAATATGTAAATTTTTATAAACCAGGGAAAAGGCTAGTGGTTTTGAGGAGTCGATGAAGTACAAGAAACTGACGAATGCTCAGAGATCTGGTCTGAATCAAATTCCTAATCGTCGTTTTACACTTTGGTGGTCACCAACCATTAACAGAGCAAATGTATGTGACCTTAAAAAAATTTATCAGCGTTGTGTTCTGTCTACTTTTTTCTAATTCATTAAATTTAATTTTATTAGGTATATGTTGGATTTCAAGTCCAGTTAGATCTCACCGGTATTTTTATGCACGGCAAGATTCCAACCTTAAAGATATCATTGATTCAAATCTTTCGTGCTCACTTGTGGCAGAAAATTCATGAATCGGTTGTGATGGACTTGTGTCAGGTTTTTGATCAAGAATTGGATGCGCTCGAAATAGAAACGGTTCAAAAGGAAACTATTCATCCAAGGAAGTCTTATAAGATGAACAGCTCTTGTGCTGATATCTTATTGTTTGCTGCTTACAAGTGGAATGTTTCACGACCATCTCTGTTGGCAGATTCAAAGTGAAAAAAATTGACTTTTATAGTCCGGAAATTTAAAATTATTCTTGGAGTTCATTTCTTTTAAGAGTCCATTGTAATTTTTCAGAGATACTATGGATGGAACCACAACTCAGAAATATTGGATTGATGTTCAGTTGCGATGGGGAGATTATGATTCCCATGACATTGAGCGTTATGCAAGAGCAAAGTTCCTGGACTACACCACGGACAATATGTCAATATATCCATCACCTACAGGTGTTCTGATTGCCATAGATTTAGCTTATAATTTGCACAGGTAAGTTTGTTAAAATTGAGATTTTAAATTCAGCTGAATGCCTCGCAGCTCATGTTTTGGCATTATTCTAGCGCTTATGGCAACTGGTTCCCAGGTTGCAAACCACTAATCCAGCAAGCAATGGCTAAAATCATGAAAGCAAATCCAGCCCTATACGTATTACGAGAGCGAATCCGTAAGGGCCTTCAACTTTACTCTTCTGAACCTACAGAACCTTACTTGTCCTCACAGAACTATGGTGAATTGTTTTCTAATCAAATCATCTGGTTTGTGGACGACACAAACGTTTATCGTGTTACAATTCATAAGGTGAGACAAATCTTGAACTGAAATTGCTCATCTAAGCTTGACATATTTTTATAATTTACTCATCGTTAAATGAAATATTTTCTTTTTTAGACATTTGAAGGCAATCTAACAACTAAACCCATTAATGGAGCCATTTTTATTTTTAATCCTCGTACTGGGCAACTATTTTTAAAAATAATTCATACCTCTGTTTGGGCAGGGCAGAAACGTTTAGGCCAGGTGAGTTGAGCTACAAATGTTAGATTGATAGAGAAATGTGTAAGGTCTGACAAATTTTGCTTTCATTCTGTTACGATAGTTGGCCAAGTGGAAGACTGCTGAAGAAGTGGCTGCCCTTATTCGTTCACTACCAGTTGAAGAACAGCCAAAACAGATTATAGTCACAAGAAAAGGAATGTTGGATCCTCTCGAAGTTCACTTGCTGGATTTCCCTAATATTGTTATAAAGGGCAGTGAATTACAACTACCGTTTCAAGCTTGCTTGAAAGTGGAAAAGTTTGGCGATCTCATTCTTAAAGCCACTGAACCACAAATGGTTTTATTCAATCTTTATGACGACTGGTTGAAAACAATTTCGTCCTATACGGTTAGTCAAGGATACATCATTCATTCTCTTGATATTTTTATTATAAATCTTACTCACCATCTAACTTTCAGGCTTTCAGTCGTTTAATATTGATTCTGAGAGCCCTGCATGTCAACAATGATCGCACCAAGGTTATTCTGAAACCGGACAAAACGACCATCACGGAACCGCATCACATTTGGCCAACGTTGAGTGATGAGGAATGGATCAAAGTGGAAATGCAGCTGAAAGATTTAATTTTGGCAGATTATGGCAAGAAAAACAAGTAAGAATAATTTAAAAAAAATGGAGTGGTTTCTTGTTTTTGAGAGAGTATAAATATCATTACTTTGATTCCAGTGTGAATGTGGCTTCCCTTACTCAGTCTGAGATCCGGGACATCATCTTGGGAATGGAAATTTCTGCTCCATCAGCTCAACGTCAACAAATTGCAGAAATTGAAAAGCAGACAAAGGAGCAATCACAGTTGACGGCTACTACCACACGGACAGTTAACAAACATGGTGATGAGATTATCACTTCCACTACCAGCAATTATGAGACTGCAACATTCTCGTCGAAAACTGAGTGGAGAGTAAGAGCCATTTCGGCCACTAATCTGCACCTTCGAACTAACCACATTTACGTCTCATCAGACGACATCAAAGAGACTGGCTATACTTATATCCTTCCGAAAAATATTTTGAAGAAGTTCATTGTTATCTCGGATCTAAGAGCCCAGGTATAATATTTTTTTTTTGTTTGTTTCTTGAGAAAATCGGCACATCCCTTGATTTTGTATATTCTTCTACAATGAAAAATTCTTGTTTCACAGATCGCAGGCTACTTGTATGGTGTTAGTCCGTCTGATAATCCACAGGTGAAAGAAATCCGTTGCATTGTCATGCCGCCACAATGGGGCACCCACCAGACAGTTCATTTGCCTAACCAACTCCCTCAGCACGAATATTTGAAGGAAATGGAACCTCTTGGATGGATTCATACTCAACCCAATGAACTTCCACAACTCTCTCCTCAAGACATTACTACACATGCAAAAGTTATGGTTGACAACTCGTCGTGGGATGGTGAGAAGACAATCATCATAACTTGCAGGTAAAACTCTGCACAATGCAACGTTTAAGTAATTATTACATAGCTCGAGTACTCATTTGGTCTCTCTCTCTCTCTTTAAAGTTTCACTCCTGGATCCTGTTCTCTAACGGCTTATAAATTGACTCCGAGTGGATTTGAATGGGGACGACAAAACACTGACAGGGGCAACAATCCAAAGGGTTATTTACCATCTCATTATGAAAGAGTCCAGATGTTGTTGTCAGATAGATTCCTAGGCTTTTTTATGGTTCCAAGTCAGTTTTCTTGGAATTATAATTTTATGGGTAAGTTATTGGCGCTGCATTATGGATGTGTTTTAGCGGGTGTTTGATGTATTTTTGACTTTGCGTGATTTTTTTTTAGGCGTAAGACACGATCCAAATATGAAGTACGATCTTCAGTTGGCAAATCCCAAAGAGTTCTACCATGAAGTGCATAGACCTTCACATTTTATGAATTTTAGTTCAATAGAGGAAGGAGAGGGTGTGGGGGCAGATCGTGAAGATATGTTTTCTTGAAGACAGCCGTCGACAATGTAAAACTCGACAAACATTGAGAGAAAAAAAACATGGTATCTCATTTTTATCTTAAAATAATTCTTACCTACTGTACTAAAGACGCTGCTGTTCATATCAACGAGAAGTGTCTCTTTTTGTATTATAGTTGATGGTTTGAAATGAGCTCTGCTTTTATTTTTGATATTAAAAGCAGAATTAAACCATTGAGTTTATGATTGTTGGTGTACTGCTCGTCACTTAAGACATGATTACTACTTTCAGTG
Source organism: Trigoniulus corallinus (assembly GCA_013389805.1). Lineage (NCBI taxonomy): Eukaryota > Metazoa > Arthropoda > Diplopoda > Spirobolida > Trigoniulidae > Trigoniulus > Trigoniulus corallinus. The sequence continues at coordinate 19,089,980 of JAAFCE010005724.1, read as the reverse complement.
GTGGCTCAGTGGTTAGCGTGAGTCCATGGTTGTAACATCGACCCTGGTTGACAGGAATGACTTCTTTCGGCCTAGAGGTATCCTTTTCATTGGATGGGTCTGATGCTCTGGGTGCGTAAACCCTTTTGCCCTTGTGTTCTTGGTTCCAGTGGGACAAATGGGCATCGAACTCTGCCATAGACCGTGAAGGGGGCTGAAATGATAATTAATGACCGATTACTACTAAGCTGGCGCCGAGAATATCGCAGAATCTTGACTAAAACGTGGTTGACATGGAAAAAAAATCGTTAAGACATTAAGGGCGTCAGAAACAGATAAAATTTTGAAAACCTCTGGTTTGATTGTTGATAATTAAAATGTTTCTAGTAGTTCATTCACGTGTTTTCTCGCCTGCTGTAATTCGACCTGGGACGACGTACGTGCTGTTGATGCTTTTATAGTCCACAATGGCTATTATAGTTTCAAGGGACTCGACCATTCCTTGTCTCCCCTCCCCTTTGCCCTATCACTTGTCAATTTGCGTTACTATACTTTTGTCGGTGCATAATTAGCCCCCCCCCTCCCTACACATCCTTTTTAAATTACAGAAATAAGAGAACCTTATTTGAGAGTAGACAGAAATCAAAAATATAGCCCAATATGCTTAGGCAATGCAAAATGATGACGCATTATGCATTTTAGGTAGGTTGTAGAATTAATTGTGCGATCAAATGACCACACGCCTCTAGCGGCTGCCTGGTTGAATCACTGGTCAAACCTGTTTTGGAGGGTAAAGTTTTGCCCAGCAGTAACAATAGTAGTTTGATTCCTTTCCAAGTTCTGCGTATTGTATTAGCAGCTTGTTTACGTAAAAATTGAATGCTTCCCGTCTCTAGTTCACTTTTTTTTATGGTGTGTTGACGTAAGCAACGGAGGTGATTTCTTCGAGCAAAAAAAAAAAAAAAATTATGACTACATTGGGATTTTAGAAATGCATCCCAAGTTTCAAGTCTTATTTCAACGAATGCCTGGAATCATATTATGTTAAATTTGAAATCTAACAAGTTGTTTTTCTGTACGACGAGCCTGTAATATACAAGGAAGAAGAACTTGGACATTTTGGTTGTCGAACACCTAGGAAACAGGTAATAGAACATTTTGTCGTCCATTTGTCGTACGAAGCAGCGCCTGGCACCGCGAAATGCATTATGGGGAATATTCATGCCGATCTGTTCCTGTGTAATTGAACTCTTTATTTTTTTTAGCCGAGAAACTTGTGTATTAATTGTAGTTTACAAGTTTATAGCTGCTTTGTGGTTAATCTAATGGGAATCTTATTTCTGAATCCACACAAAATACAAATCTACATTGAATCTTTACGTGTTATATTCATGGAATGATATTTTAGATCTCAAAATAATTTTATATTTGAGGGGGTTTAAGAGTTCACGCGCGTTCTATTTGCTGTCACCGTCAAATTCGTAAGTAACATTTTCTATAAAAACTTAGTGATGGATTATTTGAATATCAAGATTTATGAAATTTACTTCATCACCCATCAATACTATGTTGAACAGAGTTGAAATTGCATATCCAGTTGGATGATAAACTGAAATGTATTGATTATAGCTCCAGCTAATTTAATTGGCCCTATAACTCGTGTACTTAAACTAAACACCTGTCCTATTTTTTTTAAAATAAAATTCCCACACGGATTTTCAAATGAAAAAAATAATACAAATGCAAAAACAAGGAATTGTTTTATTATTAGTATTTTAATGAACGTATAAAAAGTACAAGCCAAAACATACACCAGGCATTTTTAAACTTAATTAGGTCACATAAGTTTAATGAATTTGGAATTTTATCTAGGGCCTCGACGTTTTTTGCACAAATTTCGTTGTAAGAATAGGGCTATCGTTATCAATAACAAATAAAACATGCATTATTAAATGTTTCTCGCGCCAAATTTCTTAATCAATACAGTACTTATATTAATTAGGTATACCATTAATTACAAAAGAAAATTGAACTTGGAAACTACTGTCCGCTTTCTTGGTTTAAGGACCTAGAGTTATCGTAATATCGACCGGTTATATTACCATTATTTCCTCCTTCCATTTTATGTCAATCTATGAAATCATGCACCCCTGAGGAGGAGAAAAGGAGCAGGATAATTTAATCTGTTGGAATGTTTCAGCAGAAATTTTCGGACATAATCAGCAGGAGAGCTACAATGGCAATAGCAGTGACCAATGAGACAGACCTTGAACCTGCCCAGTATAAGACTTGCTTCAAGAGTATTGCACTTCCGTGAGAGAAATTCTGGGTCACATGCAGGACATTAGTGTAATAAACCCTCCGGCGAATGCTGTTGTATGTAATAACCCTGGATAGTGCAATATATTTAATGTTTTTATTCGTTTTCCTACATTCATATTAATGGACGTATTATATCATTAATGTTTCTGCTTGCAGTGATCGTTGTTGAATTGCTGTTTGGTCAAATGAGTGTCCAGTTTCTTAGGTTTTTTAATGCCGCAATTATAAAATGAAAGTATCTCAACTTGTCTGAAACCGAAGTGGCGGAAAACATAGACAGAAACAAATATTTTGGAGAGAAAGTAGATACATTTAGTGGATTCCAGTTCGGTTTAGTATTTTTGAGTGACATCAATAAGGTACTTAATTATCTCGTACTGCAACAACGTACAGTAATAAGGTGCACTTCTAATCAGGCTGCTTCTAATTGTCTAAACAGGTGGAATTTAATACATTTAGTGGAAGTTAGTGGACACTTGAAGGATGAAATGACTGGATAATATTAGGATATTTTTACGGATGGCTGGGGTTATATTAATGATATCTAGAGTCTTATTTATAAAGCATATCGTCATTTTCAAGAAATGTGAACTCCAAATTTCTGTCAAGAAAGTGATTGAATTATGGTTGATGGCCAGAATTTGATGATTCTCTCTTCTGTATAATGCGACAATTCTTAGATTCCTACCACAAATAATAGCTGCTTGTTGGCACTGTAGAGCAGGCTAAAGTTAGGCACACTGAAACCGTCCAAAACTCATCTCTGTGTGTATTGTCGTGGATATATTTTCATTCATGAGACTAGGTTTTGGTTTAAACAAAGGTATACACACTTCTTTATATGTGTCTGACTGGATTCTTGGTTTCATTAACTTGAGGCAACATTTCCCGCGTGGCTTTCAGGGTTGATTATCAGATACACCTGAGTGGCGCAGAGGTAGCTGTGATCGGCAACTGCGTCAGTGATTCCAGCTCGATACTGGATCGAGGTGCGTTGGTTTCCCCTTCGGCGAGAGAGGAGAGGCCTCCAATGTACATTCCGTCGGTTGGGGGAGTAAAGCCATGGCTTCTTATGGTGTGTACGATGTCACTGTTGCACGGAACGGTGTAGATCCGTACCAAATTCCCGGTGCAGGAGCTCACCCCTTTCATGGAATTGGCGAAGGAAAAGTGCCCCAACGAAGAGGCGACCGGGGTTGGAAGCATGGAAACCCGCCGCGGTGGCGTAGTGGTTAGCACGTTCGGCATCTGCGTCAGTAGTTCTAGGTTCGATACTGGACCGAGGTGGGCCAGTTTCTTTCCGGCGAGAGAGAGGTCGCGAGTGTGCCTTCTTTCGGATGAGACGTAAAATCGAGGTCCCGTGTGGGTGTACGATGGCACTTGCACGTCAAAGAACCCTCTCTACTATGCAACGGGTAGATGAGGCAAAATTTCCAGGCGTAGGAGCTCGCCCCCTGGCGTCGGTAGCATTCCCCAACGAACACTATGATCAATATATCGCCCTATGTCCATTCAGAGGGACAAGATGGGTACCCGACCCTGCCATAGGCAGGGGGAGCGGCGAGTTGCGTTGGACACACCAGTTATCGTCTGATCACTGAAGTTAAGCAACGCAAGCCCAGTTAGTACTGACATGGGTGGTCGCTCGGGAAAGCTGGGTACTGCTAATACCCAATAATCGTCGCTTTAGTGTAGTGTCTGTGCAGTATATGCATCAGACCTACATAGTGGACGGGTCTCTAATTACCTCGTAGTTGACGGGACCTTAAACTCCAACAAACAAACAAACAAAGCCCTAGGCAGGAAAAGGGTTAGGAGTTGCTTTTGTTGGAAGTATGGGACAAAAATGGGTACCCGAATCGACCAAAACGGTTAGTAGTAGTTGTTATTTCGGGATACCTTACGAGACCTGCCATAGCTGTGGAGCAACTGAAAAGCTTGTAGTGCTTTGGGACAGAAGACAGTCATGTGAAACCAATACTGTATTTAATAGTTGGCCTTCCTCAATTCTCGCCGGTCTCGGTCTCTTTTCGGTTTTCTTGGAAAGGGTCTCAGAAATTCATTGGTTGCTCGACTAGATCTACTTTTTAAATAAGCCTATATTTTGAATTAATGTGATAGAAGCTGGTTAGGTCCATGACAGTGATGATGCAGGGTATTTATTGGAATCACCCGGGGCTGAGGAAGACCAAAACAGACATGGGAGCAGGTTGTAGAAATGGGTGTATGATAGTGTGTGTGTGTGTGGTGGATGGGGACCTAGTGGAAGATGGGCAGGAATGGAGGTGCCTTTGTTGTTTGTTGGTGTTTTAGGGCCCTTCAACTACAAGATTATTAGAGCCCCGTCCACAGTGTAGTTCTTATGCAGAAACTGCACAGACACTCAGTGGCGGTTTTAGGCACGTGCAAACTGTGCAAATGCACGGGGCCTCGCGCTTCAGGGGCCTCCCTTTTGCTAGTTGCAAATTTTTTGAAAGACCCTCGCACTTTCAATTTGCTTTCAATTTGCACAGGGCCTCGCGTATGCTAGAACCGCTACTGCAGACACTACACTGATGCGACAATTTTTGGATACTAGCGGTACCCAGTTTTCCCAAGCGGTCAGTACTAGCTGGGGTTGCGCTGCTTAACTTCAGTGATCAGACGAGAACTGGTGTGTCTAACGCAATTCGCCGCTCCCAATGGAGGTGCCAGAACCCGCACCCCCGACCCTACCATAGGAGGGATAAGGGTATGATAATTTCATTTTTATTGGGAATTGTGCCTTCTTCTCTAATCAGTTTTGTTTGTTTTTGCCATTTTATAGTTCATGCCATGGTTTCAGTGGTGGATGGTGTCCTGCACCATTTTGGAAAACCAGGTGGTTTTCATCTGCTTGTTACCATTTTGCTATGTTGCAACTTCTTCCCGATAGCCTTCCATCACATGAATAACATCTTTTATGCGAGTGACATTTCGCACACCTGTCGGGTAAGTACTTTATGTATATGTCTGTCATGATATCATTTTGTCGTTTGTCAAATCTGCATTTAGTGGTGGACTGGTCCGTGTTATAGGTGACAAACGATGTTGTTTTTGTTGTTGTTGTTGACTTAGTCCTGATATTATTGGTGATTGGCTAGTTGTCATAATTTGTCACATTTGAATATAAAATTAATGCTGGAAATCAGTGAAGGAGGGTTTTTCAAAACCGTGTAGGCTATTGCATGTCTTGCGTGTAGCACGAACGGGGGACGATTGTTTAGCAGCTGATTTTGAAAAGAATTGAGTATATACAGTATATTTTAAACATATTTTTAATCATGACAGGAGCAATTTGTTGCAATTTAAATGACAAAAGATAAATTCCCATCCCTTCCCCCCCCTTTTTTTTTAATACTGAGATGTTAGAGCATCATTTCAGAAGGGGGAAAAAATCTTAGGTTTTTGTACTGATAATGTTTACTACTTAGTTGGGAGAATAGTTTTGTGGCCTTCCCTTGTGTTTTTTTTTATTTCTTGTGTAGATTTCATCATCGCGAATGTCATCATTGTGGTCCAAATCAGCGATTTCCGTCGACATTCAGATATTTCGGGTGCACTGCCTAAGATGATGAGGTCCCCCTTAGAACTGAATGATATAATGTGAAATGTGGGAAGGTTGCCATGTCGCTGTCGACCTGAATCTCATTGATGAATGTGTTTTCGAAGAAATTTATAGATTGAGGTTACGATTTTTTTTTCCTGTTGTTTACACATGTATTATATACATATACTGTATCTACGTCATTAAGTTATAGGTAAAGGTAAAATATACAGGTAAAGGTAGAGTGCTTTCTAATGAAGAGTTCACCTGGCCTTGAGAACGAGTCGCGCTACAGCAGCATGGTCGTCAGATCAGAACAACAGCAACAACGCAAATTTCGACATAATATATATATATATTTTTTTACTGAGGTGGATTTAGAAAAGGATTGCTTAATTTTAGTAATAGTTTCATAGAGGAAAGGAAGGGTGATTAATTCTGACCAGTCTCCATCCTGCTATCTGTCTCCAAGACGTAATCATTACTATAGAGACCCTGGAGTTGTCACATGATTCTGCCGTGCGGAACTTTTGCATGCTGATCAATCACGAAAATTTCACCCTCTTTTATTTTTTATTTGTCATTTGAATGATGTTGACATTCCTATTGTTTTTTTTTTCTCTCTCTCTCTCTTCAAGTAATTGTCATGCTTCCTACTGACAAAAAGGGGGTAAGATTTTTTTTATAGATAGGTCAGAACATGAATATTTGCAATTAGGATTCAATATGTGACCCCATTTACTTCAAAAGGGTGCATTTTAGAGTTCGGGCCATTGGAAGTACACTATTGCGTGAGTTGTTGAAGATTTGTCAAGTATCTCGCCCCAAAAGTGTTGGATGGGATTTTAGCTGCATTATTATCGTTTCATTAAAAGGGATTGCCGAATGATGATGGTGATGATGTTTTAGGGCCCTTTAACTACAATGGTCAGTAGGGGGGAATCGCCGAAACCTTGTACCCTGCACCGTTTCAGTTCAAGATACTGTTCTAGTGGATTTTTCAAAAGCTTCCTTTCTGTTTTCTAGTAATTTTTGTAATTGCAAAGTTGAGTGGTTGCAATGTTTTAATGTGCTTGTTCGTAGATGTTGGAGATGTTCGTAGATGGTTCCAGGAGGAACCATATCATTGTAGTCTTAATAGAAAGTTCGCTCTTTGTTCTTTCACAGTTGCCAGAGGGTTGGCCATGGCACAAGAAATTTTCAATTCCAAAAGCCACAAGCCATGGACAAGTTGGTTACGACGAGTGTCGCATGTACGTGGACCCAAACAGCGACAAACTTGGAACCAAACCTTGCGTGTATGGTTGGGAATTTTATCCACAAGGACGCGAATGGACAATCGTTGCTGAGGTAAACTTCTAAGGAAGTGGAATTTCATGGCCTCTGCTGTTATTACCATTATTATTTTTTCTGACTATAAGCAATTGTATAAGGAGGTCATTGTTACGCTGCTCCAGATCATCAACAATTTTAGACGGCCAGTTTTACACGATAGCAGTAAATTTTAAACTTTACAAATGAATGATTGGTTAATGGTGCCAGCCAAAAGTATCGAATTTATACACACTATCCATTTCCGGTCGCTGGGAAATGAAAACAGAGATCAGGAAGAACGAATTTTATAAATTGTACCGCCTCACCTTGGGTTAAAACTATTTAGACCTGGTTATGGATCGTGCAGTTGAATGGGTGACTGTCTACTGCAGGAACTGTTCCCGTGAGTTTCCGACACTTTCCTCTCGTCGCATGTTAAGAGCATTGTTAGCCTGGTCTGGAATCGAAATTGAATTTAATGAGATCGTAAAATAAATATACTTCAACAAACATTTGATTTACTACGAACCCAAGATTTTAAGACCAGGTCATTATAATTGAAGCGTGATAAATTTGGCGCAGTGAAACTCATTAAGCTTTGCAAGGTCGGGCCATTGATAATTGAGGGACACCGTGTGATGATGGAGCCTCCATTTATGTTTCTTCGATGTAAGGGTTGGGCGGACCACTTATCACCTGCTTAACCAGCAATAACCCAGAAAAACAATTCGCCTTGTGATTTTCACTTAAGATTAAATTAACATGCGCGACCTATTTCTATAGGTCACCTTTTTCAAGTTTGATATCTGATGGAGTCGGTGGATACCTTGAAATTCGGGGGTCGGTAGTTAAATTTCCATTTCATTAGCGTTCTATTACACTAGCGTCTACTTCTTCCTCAACTAACTTCCTTTCCTGCCATATGTCAGGGTCAGGTACATCAGAGTTCAGGGTGTTCGAAGACAAACTAGAACAGGGAAAGGAGAGAAAGAAATGTAAACTGGTATGATAGGAAGTTTTATTAAACGAAATGGGATCCAAAAAATGCCCTCAAGCTTCTCACTGGTCTGTTTGAGAGACAAGGAAAGAAATCTCGAGTGCTGTCCTACCCAACCTACAAATTAAAGACTCGATCTGCATTAGCATGCTCCCTCGCCTTTCCCTCCAGTCGTGACCAGGCCCGGCTCGTGGGTTTCAAGCGCCCTAGGCAAGTGGATCCGTCGGCGGCCCCCCCCCCCATTAATTTAGTGTAGTTCTAAATTGTCCGAGCGCTCCTCACATCCTTGGCACTTGTCCCATTGCCAATGCATTGCTATGCCTCTGCAGCAGGGCACCTTCAGAAATCAAACATTTAGAAAAGGCCCCACAAATCAGAGAAGTTTTGGGGATCCCAGGACTACGAACATTTTAAATGACCGATAGACTGCATGGCAAGGAAGTACCTCTGAAATTAGCCGCCCCTTTGAAACTTGCCGCCTGTGGTCGTGACTCTTGCCCTTCCCGCAGTCCGCAATGACCTTTTTATCTTGCTGTTACCTGTATTTATTTTCTCATCTTTCTGTTTATACTTTACAGTGGGGATTAGTTTGTGAAAGGGAATACTTGGTGACTCTAGCAGCCGTCGTCTACCATGGCGGCATCATGTTTGGGGGACTTGTTTTTGGAACTCTAGCAGACAAATTTGGTCGTAAACCCCTGATGTTGTTTACCCTCTACGTCCAAACAGCCATCTCTATTGGAATATATTTTGTTCAAAACTTCATTCTGTTCGTTATCCTACGTTTCGTTCATGGACTACTGCTTCAGGTAAGTTAAACAATTTACAAGAGTCGTTTTAGAGTCTTTCGTTTCTTTAAAGAGAGAGAGAGCTTCATTGGTGCTATATTTCTTCTAGGGTTTGCAGTGCTCCACCATATGCTTGGTCATGGAGTTATTACCAATGAGATACAGGACTGCTGCCGGAATGGGTTGTTCAATATTCTGGGCAATAGGATTGATTAGTCTTTCGTTGATATCGTACAGCGTGCAACATTGGCGATATATTCAACTGGCCATCAGTCTACCTTGCCTCGTTACTTTCCTTTACTTATGGTACGCTGCATCATTAATCATTTAGGTTACTGGCAGCATTTTAGTCTCCTGTCGCGTTACTTGCGTTCAACTCAAGGCCTTCTGTATTTAAAAGTCCCAGTTGGCAACTAACTAAAGAAATATTCATACTTAAGCATCAATATTTATGCTTCTTTTTTTTTTTTATGGCAACTTACAGGTTAATTCCAGAATCAGTACGTTGGTTGATTACTGTCACCAAAACGGAAAGTGCCCTAATTACTGCCCGTAAATTTGAACAGTTCAACAAGCGTCCTCTAAGTGAGAATTTCTCCAAGGACGTCGAGATGGCCACTGGTCATATTACTTCAAACATCGGACAAGTGGAAAGTTACGGCATGCGAGAACTGTTGCTCCAAGGCTCTAAGCTCAGGGTCAGCTGCTTGGTGCAGTGTTTTTGTTGGTCAGCATTTGAATTATTTAAATGCTAAACAATCCCTATGGCAAATTTCACCATAGTGACCTTGATATATATACATAATACATTGCTTTTTTTTTGTTAGGTTTTCAACTTCCAGTCTGTATCATGCGCTCACCACTAAACTCCTGGAAGTTGGTAGTAACCGCTATACAGGTACTATCATTATTGGTGCAGTAGACCTGGTGGCATTTGTCGTTATGTACTTTTTACTTGTAAGGTAACAAATGTTTTAAATTATTCTCAGTTTTATTTCCGATATCGTGTTACGTAAACGTAATGTGCTGTCTAATATTTGTCAGGTTTGGGAGAAAGAGACCTATATGTGTACTACTGGTGTTGTGTGGAGCTGTTTGCATTTCTACCATAGTGGCAGAAAACCTTGATAAAAGTGTGTGGTGTAAACATTTACTTCTGTCGGATATTAGATTTAGTCATCTCAACAATTGTAGTGAGTTATCAGGTTTATTTTCGCCTTTAATTTCAGAAGACGGACTGGAGGTGTATGTTGTTTCAACTGTTCTCGCACTTGTTGAAAGGTCTTGCGTTGCAGCTTGTCTCTCAGGGCTGACTATTTGTGCTACCGAATTATTTCCAACAGTAGTGAGGTTTGTAATGTTCCTGTTGAGATTTTCTGATAATTTTGTCCAGAAAACGCTCATTCCTTAATTTTATTGTAGGACGTTCGGAATTGGATTATGTCTTTTCTGTGGTGAAGTTGGTTGGATTGCAGCACCTCAAATTTTAAAATTGGTAAGGAATTATCATCTCGTTTCAAAAATCCCAGTCGACGTCTTTGTTTATTCGGAGACAAAAGAAGTTTTAGTCTGATAATTACGTGTGGCTGAATTTTTAGAGCCAGTATACATTGCGGTCATTACCGTGGATTATTTTTGGCGTCCTTACTCTTTTGGGAGGCTTGTTAGTCCTTTTGTTACCTGAGACACTCACCATGCCGCTTCCTGACACTTTGGAAGATACCGAAAGTTTCGAAAGTCGAAAAGCTCCCGTCAAAGCCAAAGAGCAGCAAGCCTCTGTGAGTTCTAATCCATATGCTAATGACTGGAAGACTTCCTATAGACAAAAGATAGAAGAGGCCAATGGAAACCTTGGCTTGTATGAAAATGCGGAAGATGCTAAAGAGGGTGCAGAGAAGAAATGGTACCATCCGAATTATTCACAAAAATCAGGAAAGGTGGTAAGATTCTATGGCCTGGATACCTGCGAGGATCCTTGTCAAGAGGTGAAGACCAACAAGAAACAGAGAATCCGAATGGTTCGCTTCTCATTTGATAACGAGTTCTGCAATATTACTAAGTCTCCACCGGTGGAAATGTGCAGGAAGTTCTCAGTGATTCCAGAGGAACCGGAAGTTGACTCAACTGTGCTGGAAGACACACGAGAATACTTGTCAAACAACATCAACTATTGTGATTTAACAGATAAAGAGGCAATGCACCATGAAGATTTTCAGGGAATCGAGTGTGAGAGTTCTTTCCAGGAGGAAAAGTTTCACATTACTGATTTGGTGCAGTCCAACTCCGTAGAGCAGAAAGCAGCGCGGTTTACAGTGGAAAGGATATTAGAAGATGATGTTTCACAATGTGTTTGTCAAACACTTGATGGTCAACAAATTGAGGAAGACAGAACTACACTGCCAATTGGTTCAGTATCGGAACCATCAGAATCAGTAGAATCTGAAGCAGAGGAATCCGAGCCTTCGGAGGTAATCGCACAGTGTGCCCAAGACTGTGACGTGGAACGATCTCAGGTTGCCACAACCGGAGATGACGCTCAGATGGTTTCAAACCCTCCATCAAGGTTTGTCGTGAAGCGTGTTCAGGACTGTGATTCATCTCTGGAAGAATCTCAGTGCACCGTTGTTGAAAGTCCAGATGTGTCAGAGGATCCTAACCCATCAAGGTTCTTTGTAAAACGTGTCGAGGACTCGGATGCAGAAGCATGTCAGCGTCCTATTGCCGAAAGTGTTGATAAGTTGGAGGATCCTAAGCCATCAAGATTCTCTGTACGACGTGTTGAGGACTGTGATGCAGAAGCATGTCAGCCTCCTATTGCCGAAAGTGTTGATGTGTCAGTGGGTCCTAAACCATCAAGGTTTACTGTGCAGCGTGTTAAGGATTGCGATGCAGAAGGATGTCAGCCTTCCATTGCCAAAAGTGTTGCTGTGCCAGTTGATTCTAAGCCATCAAGATTTATTGTGCAGCGCGTGCAGGACAGTGATGCAGATCTCGAAGGATCTCAGCATCCCTTAGTAGAAAATCCTAATGTGTCGGTGGAGTCTAAACCTTCGAGGTTTATCGTACAGCGTGTTCACGACTGTGAAGCTGAACTATCTCAGGTCGATACAATAGAGAACCCTGATCCGTCACCACATACTTCAGCTGAAACTGATGGTCAGTCCAGGTTTGTAGTCAAAGTCTCAGAACCAGAGGTGGTGGAAACCTGCCCACAGGTGCTCGCAGCAAACGACTGCAATATTTCCGATAGTGCTGAAATTGTTGAACCCCGGGTGATACCCCAATGGGATTCAAATTCAGAAGTGATTATCGGTACTACGAACCACAGTGATGTCACAAGTAATAGTAGATTTGTTGTTCAACGGGTTTTGGAATCTGTGTTGATTGGAAAAGATTCGCAGGAAGTTAATAACGATGACAGGGGAGTGAGAAGCGAGAATGAGCATGTTGCAGTTCCCAACATTCCTGCAAAAGATCGTGTTGCCGATGTTTTCAAAATGAACTCGAGATTTCGAGTTGAACCAGTTTCAGAATCTAGTTTGCCTTCCAAAAATGCCTCCACAGAAATTCTGCCCAAAAAACAACAACAACAGCAGTTTGAGGAAAAGAGTTGTTCCATAGGTGGACAAAAGAAATCACGATTTATAGTGCAGAAAGTTAAAGAACCTCAAGACCCAGTTGTCACAGACAGAGATAATCGACTTAAAAATAGACTGGAGGATGGTGTTAATGATGTTCAATCTCATCGAGTTTCAAGTCCAGGTACACAGACAGAGAAGAAATCGAGATTCTTGGTACGTAGGGTGCCAGAATTGAAACCAGAACACGTGTCTTCGCAATGTCAATTAGGAGTAGCTGTTGTTGATAAGGTGCAAAACAATAACGTTGATCGAAATCATAATCATGTGGAAAGGGTATCACGATTCGTGGTACAGCGTGTCAGTGACGATGTTTTGCAAGATGTGGACAATCTTGGGAAGCATTGTAATAACAATGACGTTTGCATCGATCAGACGGATAATGGTTATCGGCCTTTCAGTAGAGAAGAGTGTGACAACTTTCAAAACTGGCAAGTGCTTCTTAAAAATGACGTTAATAGCTCTCTAAGCTCAAATGAAGGAGGTTTGAAGAGCAACTCGACAAAAGACTGCGCTGAGACGAATGTGGACGAGACCAGACTACTTCAGTGTGATATCGTATCCTGTTCTTAAGGATGTCCTGTTACCCTGATAACTTTTATTGTTTGAAAGGTAACACCGGGCAGCTTTTATATTTTAGAAGTGGATCTTGCTGATAACCCAATGTGTAACGGAGGGGGTCCGCCGGAATTTAAATGATGGAATCTTAAAAAGTACCTGGTGATCACTTCCATTGATTTTCAAGTGTCCGATCTCTCGTCTATTGCGAGTCAATAATATGTGCCTTTAGGACAGTTAGTTAGGAAAACAGAGTTTTCTGACAGCAGTCAAACAATTGTTGAATATTTAATTTAGAGTTGTTTTTTTTTGTAAGCTACTTGAAGAATATCTTGCAAGCTTCTACAAGAACGTCATTCTTGACACATGTCCAAGGAGGAATCGTTTTTCTTGTGGTAAGTGTGTCTGTGTCACTTTTTTGAGAGAACAGCCCCCTTTTTCGCTGATATGTGCATCTTTATCCGACAGTACTGTACTAGTAACTTATCATGAAGTACAATATAACATTATGAGCAGGTTAGGCAGAGTTTTAACTGTTATTAAAAAAAGTCTGTAAATAAAATCAGAAATTTTATAGTCCGACATCTTGGACTCCCAATATGGGTCTGTTCAAAAATTATTAAAACACTCTGAACATATACAGGAAGTGGGGTAGGCTGGCATCCCCCCACAGACAACTCAGCCAATTTTTCCTGCGGGTTCCAGACGCCTGGCTGGGGTGCCCCCAGTCAGAGCATGTTCAGTGAATCCTTAGACCCGACCCTGCCACAGGCGGGATGAGGGTATGATCGGAATATACAGGAACTTGCGACATATCTAAGATATGGTAATTTCGAAGCAAAAACAGTTGATGGAATGACACTCTGGAAGTTGAAATCCACAGGTGCAGTTGCAGCGGCCACACTAAAATGAGAGTAGGGTTTTAGGCAAAAAAAAAAACGTTGAAATGACAGCCAGCAAAAAAAAAAGTACCTCGAACAACGGGCTTCCTAGACAACAGCGCAACGATGGTAGACTGGGACAGCGACAACATTGGCAATCGACTTTGGAGCAGTGACACTATCGAAATGAAGTTGCACCGTTTGAGAAGGTGGTAAGAGGAGCAAACAGGTGCGTGGAGTAAAACTTTCTCCTATTTTGTAATTTTACCTGATCTGTACAAAGGTTTATTTCGCAGGTCTTGCAGGCAGCTAACTTGTCCTCGAAAGCGTTCCAACATGTGCGACAACCGCCGCAGTCGCATATGGCAGTTTGACAACAGGTGGATCTCTCCCATGCGACTTGCTGGAGAGAAAATTCCGTATTTAATTGTGGGCCATGTTTAGGGGAAAGGTAAAATACTGTAATTTACCGATTTGACGTAACGTCTAATGAGCAAAGCAATGACTGTTAGGATAACATAAGCACCTATTGCAAGACATAGGATAGCTGCTGTAGGAATTGATGGACTAGAGTCAAAATCTACAGTAGTGGAGTTGGTAGTAGACGCAACGCTTTTCTCCATAAATCCATAGATTGTTATGAGGAAATTTGTCGATATTTATTTAATCTAAAACATTAAAGTAAGGTTGAAATTGACAATAAGCAAATGGTTGCTAATGGCAACTGACAACGCTTCTCTAACTTACCAAAACAAATTCGGGAGCGGAAAAGAGCTATCTCTTATTAAAGATGCGGAAGTTCCGGAGCGTAACCGTTCAAGTGTTCATTTATGAGTTCCATGAAGCACGCTAGGTAAAAGTAATTCTTTTCGCAAACGTGAAGTTATAAACACCAATTTTTGACATTGGAAGCAGTTCACCACACAAAACTGTTAACGAGATCAGTGTATGTAGTTAGAAATTAGAGTTAAGTAATTTTTTAAACTTCTATGAATTATCGATTTCTCCGAACTTTTGTCACCATAAATGACAGCTACAAAGATCACTATGGCTAGAGGGCGCTATAATTCACTTTCGCACCCAGTAGCGCCACCAAAGTTAACATCTTTGGCGGTAACATTTTAAAGGTTCACATTCAACTTCGACTTGACAGAACTTTTAAGAATAACGCGGAACATAATTTGTGCATTTCAGATAAGTGGGTAATCATTTTGTTTAGTTGCAAAACACTTCTAATTAAGTAGCGAGATGATGCAGATGTAAGTTTTAGTTTATAGAACGTTAGGCTTAGAGTAGGCCGACGAGTTAACAGGACATTAAAATGGGGATGTGTTCATTTGATTCTGAAACGTTAAACACTGTACTAGCTGACGTAGTAATATTCATCAGTATGTTTCAAGGTGGACATCCCAAGGTGTTGGTTGCTTGACTTCATTACTCAGACGTTTAGGTTACCTGCGGTGGCAGCAATGAAATATTTTTATTACCCCAATTGAAGAAAAATTTGAACGAACTCCAACCATTAGCAGCTTAAAAAAACCAAAATAACCCGCCGCAGACCAGGCGATGATGACAGTGTCTTGCCTTTGTGACTTTTCTTCACTCACTTATTTTGAAGTCAGTGTTAAGTAAGCATCTAATTATGGATCAGTCGTGGTTTTTAACGCGTGTCACATGAAATAGCAGGTATGTGCAGGCGTAAAGCGTGATATGTTTAACACTGTAAAAGGGAAGGCGACTCTTTCAGTCCATCTTAGGATGGAGTTTCAAGTAGCAGGATGCATACGTAAGGTATACGTGACACGATAGGGCTTTGGGTTTACTTACCCAGGGCATGGGCAGACACGGACGTTAATTCCGTCACTCACGATCATTTATATAAAGACATTTCAATTGCAGTCTGGCGAAGACCGGCTTCCTAAATACCAAGGGTATGTTAGGAAGACAGAGGGTCCGCGGCTCTGTCTCCTTCAATGGTTGGAAGGACGCTGGAGGAAGTTAGAATAAAGAAGTTTCGCGCGTACAGGTGCAAAAGGTAGCTCGGGTCGCATTCAACCCCTCACTTTATTTACAAGTTTTTCCATTTAAGTTTGGTATCGAACATGACACCATTTTTATAGTGCACTAACAATAGAAACAATTACGCTTCACAACCGATTTCATTTTTCCAATATTTACAAGTGACAAACTGATTGCAGTTTAAAATTTAAGTATGCAACTTTGAAATGTGACAATTCTCTTAAAAAAAAAAAAAAAAAAAAAAATGAATATGTACAATGGTAGGTTATTTCAAGGAATTTTTTAAAACGACTTTGGCACTTCATAATTATTAATACACAATAAATAAATTTACGACGTGGACACGTAATAAACGTTTAACGTTAACACTTTTTTGGGAATTTAAAGTTTTGAACTGCTATGTACAATATGAAAAAAGGTAACGTGGATCGATCAGTAGGGTAGCACATCCTTCAGGTGAGCAGTTAACTGTTTGCCGTGTTTTAAACACCTTCCCCACCAAGCTCTTTTGGTGCAAATTTTCTCCGATTTGAGGACAAAACACTTCATTTGAACAATATTAAAGAATAGTTTTCCCACTAAATTCGATGATCCATTGTCTACCATCTTCAGACAAGTCCGAAACCTAGAATTAGAAGATAAATACCTTTTATTTAAATCCGAAGAGCAAAAAAAAATATTGCCAAATATTGATTGAACGGGGATATTTTTACGACCGGCAAGTTACAACTAATGGTGGCATCAAAACTGGGAATCCCTTTTCATTAGATAAGCACCCCTCTGAATTTTTGTTTTGTTTGAAATAGGGGGAAAGATGTGAAAAAAAATCTGCAAAGCGGACGACAAGTCGATCAATGGTACCTAATCAATATCTACCCATTCTTTGAAGTTTTATGAAACGTGAATATCAAAGGTTTGAGAGGAACGCTTCGGAAGTTTGGTGGTCACGCCCAATCCCCATCCATTCTTCGTTTTAATGATACTTTGAGGAATTCAGATTGCAGCGCATAACTGGAATTATGGTCTTCACACCATTGCGTGCAAGTAGAGATTTCTTTGTAGCCAGCCTCTTCCAGTTATTATATTTTCTCCTTCCCTAGTCCAACTACATTACTCTTTCTTCCCTTTTCCCAACTCAGCCTCGGATGATAGATGACTGTGCATGGTTCAGCAGCAGTAGTGGAACTTCCAGGAATTCAGCTTCGTTGCACCATTTCAATAGATCTCAAGCAGCAAAAATGTATAGTCAGACATTTGGTTGTCTCGTCCCAATTGTTTGTGGTTTCAACAATCATAGGTCGTCCCCCATTTATTTACTCTTCGTGTTATAGCTCAATGTGCCGTATTTTAGTCCAAATAAAATTACAACGACTGCAGTTAAATAATTAACTGCTGCTTCTTACTGAGGAAACTCCACATTGGAAAGGGTTCGAAATCGTGCGAGGTTTCGAGATTCATATGCTGCTTCGTGGTCCGAGTTATTGTTTAGTCTTTCAATTAGTCATTTTACTAACTCCTCCCCCTTCACCTAATTCTAACTGCATCTATCCAAGATCCCTCTAATTTAACAAGCTTTATACACCCCCATACCACTTCCATCTCATTTGTTAACTTCGGGGGACATGCGACTTCCTGGATCCCTCAACATTGCAAGCCCTGGATGGCACTTTTAGGGTAGATAGGCCAAAGCGTACGTGGGAACACAGAAGGCGAGACAAGGGGTTTTAGGGGCCAGAGTTCCTCGACCCTACCAAAAGGTTTGATAAGGACGCAATTAACTTTTCTAAGGATGTCGCGTAGAAATCTTACGGCGGGAGTAGCTACGACTTCTTGGTCCGCCTCATGGATTTCTTGAGTGGTCAGGCGGTACATCCGTGGAAACCGACCTCACGAGTGTCTCTTAATCCATGGAAGTCTGTTACAAGCTCCCAGTGCCCTCCCTCCACGATGGATTCTCTCCGGGCAATGGCTATTGGATCTGCATTCCTTGTGGTAAGAGGATCTTCAGACCGTCGGAGACGACACTTTGCCACAGAAAAACTTTACACTGCAGAGTTATGTTTATGGTTTGCGGTTACCTCAAATTCTCGCACCCTAACCATATCAAGCTGCACTCGTGTACCCGGGGTATAATAGGCACATGGCACCTTCCCCCAGTGAATGTCGTGAAATGAGACTAAAACGGGGCGCACCCAGGGAAAGCCAACCTGGAACATTATAATTGGGCCTGGTAGATGTCGGTTGCTCTGGAAGGTGACCGTAAGAAAACGCCTATTCACGTGTTTGCCGTACGTGAAGACCCGAATTCCTGGAGGAAGTGGATCCTGGTGGTTGAGGGGGCGCATGGCGCCACTTTGGCCACGGCTTCCAGTGGGGAAACAGGCTGTCGGACTGATACCCGGTCTGATCAATCGGCTGGAGGCACATTTTCGCCCCTTAGGGTTACTTTCAGAGATGACGTGGTCAGCTATGTTATATGGATCAGTATTGGGGCAGTGAGGAAGAGCCACGGAAATGGAACGCAAGTAGCAGAGATGCGGTATACGAGCGGGGTGTCGAGAGCCGATTGTTAGGAATGAGTATTAGAGGTAACCTGGGGGTGGGGGACATCGTGGTAAAAGTGTGGGAGAGTAGGTTGAGGCGGTATAGACACGTAATGAGAAGAGGGGAGGAACTCGTTAGGTCTATTTCAGGAATGCAGGTGGTTGGAAGCACCCGAGGCAAGAAGGAAACCGAAGCAGACGTGGGAACAAGTTGTCCCCAAGGCCATGGTAGTGTGTGGGGTGGACGGAGACCTCGTAGGAGATAGGCGGGAGTGAAGGGCTAGAACCCGCAGACCCGACCCTGCCACAGGCGGGATAAGGGTATGATTATGATGATCACGTAGAAATCTTACCTCTCATCGCAGTCGCAGTGACTCAGCGTATGAAATCTATAGTTGAAGTGGTTATATTTGGTTGTGAATCCTTCTATGACGAGCGGACAATGGTCATGTTGCCTACAGCACCGATCAGCAGCAGTGTTAAGTCCGAGATCATTGTATTTCTCTGACGTTGTTCCCACTCCGCACCAGTTTGTGCCAGGGTAGATGAGGGGCAAGTCTCTCCTCTTCCTGTTAAAAAGAAAGAATCAAAGGTGGTTACGGGTTAGGATAGTCGCATATTTCACTCTTTTTTGATGGTCAATAATGTTCCCAGAGATGCTTTTCCGAGTGCAAATTAAGGTTTCCTAACAAAACAGTTCGGGGGACATCTTACACCTGAATCACATCCTTCTACTTCCGTAGTCACAATAGACTCATTTCCATCTTCCTCTTGCAGGGTAGTATTAACCCTGGCCCGGAGTCAACCTTAGTTTTAACTTCTAATGCGTGCTTCGTCTACGGAACTTTAGGACTGTTCTAATAGACCATAATTAAAATTGTGTCCTTCTTGGGTAATCACCATCGGGCCATGACATGGTCCGATGTGACATCGACCCCTTTTTTTTTTAAATTTTATCAGGAGTCTGAGACAGAAGATTTATACTCAGTCCTCCATTCTTTGGCAAGAATCTGTTTAAAAAGCCAACCAGAGGTTGAAAGCGACCTTGGCTAGACTCCAGGTCATGTCAGTACTCCGAATTCTCACTCTTCCTCCACCTGAAGTCCGGCTTTAGAAGGACAACGAGTTGTAGCAATAGGGTTAATTTATTAAGTCAAGAAATGTCGACGAATTTCAAAGATATCTCAACCAAACTTGTTGCAAGCACCAGGGGTGCTACAGTGTGGAGGTCATATTTGCGCTACCTGTGGGATGGGCCAACACCTTTACCAATTAGTCGAATAGCGTCATCATAAAACGCAGTTTGTCACACCTCCTCTCCCCCAATAGTTACACGATGGCTGAGGGCGCGGCTAACGAGTGCCAAAGTGGTGAAACGTGGCCTACTTTGAAGCAGCTAACCATGGGATCGTACGATATGGCGTGATTATCTCACGTGGAAATAACTGGGCCTGTTGACCGAGACGAAGGTATGTCTGTGACGTCATCACACCAGGGACATCCGATCACTACTACTACTACACCAACATTCTTGGGAATGTAGCACCTTTCCTCTTTCCCCCTTCCTTTGTAATATTTTTTTTTTTTTTTAACTCATTTCTTTCCCCTCTCCCCAGGTTTCCTCCTCTGCTAAAAGGCAAGTTAGTTGGGTATATGCAAAGTCATTACCCAACATGCACCAATGTCCAGTTGATGGGTTAGCCAAGTTCACTCACCTGTTCTCCTTTGACTTCGCTATTCGTTTAATTTTTTGATGGAGTTTTTTGCACTCTCTCCGTCGCTCTTCGTAATTTAAAAGCTTACGAACATCTTCGGTAATATCACGCTCCCTTAATAATATTGTCTTATTGAAACCATCGTCCAAGTCGATGGAGACGAGGTTGTCGACACGGCCCGAGTATATCCTGCGTAGGTTCTGTGCCAGGTCAAAGTCAGATTTCATTTCTTGGAGGAATTTGTGGGCTGTATTTTTGTCTCTTACATATTCACAGTCCATTAAATTATTTTCTTTATCGTAGATGGATTGAAGAAAGTGACGTCCGTCGGTTATCTGCAGGAGCCGAAGTCCCTTGTGTTGAAGTACCGCACCGTTTTTGTCATCATCTTTAGCACTACTGACGTTAGTAGTCCGGGCAGTGGTCTCTATAACCGACACGTGACCGTAATGAAGTCTTCGTTCAATCTCACCGTCCGGCAACACTCTGATATTGAGAAAACCGACGTTTTCTTTCCACCGGTGACTGGTTGTTTCTTCTTCGTGCAGCGACCCGACAACGGCTGCGTTAGCAGGTAACGCTGGTAACATGAAAGACATCCAAGTAGCCAATACAAAGATTGACGATATTATCGTCGACCTGACCACTTGGATTTGCATTGAAGTAGCGATTGGGAGGAATAAAGAGGTGTTAATCCACACTCACTATCCGAAATGAATCAATCCCTTCTCTCTGTCTCTTTCTCGACTGCCGGCCGGGTTTGCTATCTTTTAACCCCCCACACAAAAGTTCTTAAACTACTGATAACGAATGTCGTATTAGCTCCCCCACAATCAACTGTTACCGGCAGTCGGACGAACGCACTAATAACCCCTGAAATCCACGTATAAGTTTTTTAAAACTACCTATATATAAGGGGATCGAGGGCTGTAACACGTGCTTTTTCGCCGGGTCAGAAAAATCGTACGATGATCACCTGATCAATTCCACAAGTTGTGATTGGTTGGTTGTGACAACGCCTCTCACCGTCACTTGTGATTGGTTGTTTTGAAAACGCCTCTCTATCGTCATTGGCTATGATGCACGTTGTCGGAATTTTTTTCCCGCCACCAATCTTTTTTTTTTATTTTCTTCTTAATTTGGCAACGGTAATGAATGGGTGAAACGTGTTATTAAGGCAATCGTCAAATATTTCGTTAATGACAGTTAATTATTTAGTTATGGTGGTTGCGTAGATGAAAAGCATATTCAATGTGTGTAGGATGGTTCAGTTCACTCTGTGGTGTAAGGAATGACCCCTGCAGGAGCGTGGCTTTTTGTTTTCATTAATGTTTATTGTTGTGACGGAGTAATTTTCCTTTTAATTATCGTTGATCACGACATCTTGAGAAATATTGTTTTTTTTTTAATGCTTATTTTCTTCCTTAAACTTGTCAACATTTGCCATCCATTCTACTCGCCTCTCTCCCACCCACTCCCTCTTTTGCCCTACCCTGTCCTCTTCCGCTTGTATTTACCTACACGACTCACCTGATGTCGGCTGATCTGGTGATTTAGTACATCAATGATGATTTTTTTATTTGTTATCATACAGTTCAATATTTACTGCCACACAAATTAACTTGTCCTACATATGAATGCTTAACTCTTTCCTCGCGTATACCTGTCATCTGCCCCTCCCAGGCTACACTCCATCCCAGTTCCTATCGCCCTCGTAATCGTGTTTACTTCCGGTTTATTGATGTTTTTTTTCCTATTCTGTTGTAGCGTCAAGTCTTCCGCACCAATCTGAATGTCGAAAGATGTCATCCTGACGACATGGCGCCAGGGTTTCCGCTTGTTGGGTTGATTAATGGGCATCGTTTCTTATTCATTCAGGTTCTGAGAACACTGATGCCGACTTTTTTAATATCTCCTTTTATTGCACCAAGAAGAACAGAGGAGATATCACAATCACGTCTTCACAGCTGCGAATTGAACCCAGACCGTCTGCACACCGTGCGGATACCGAGTCACTTCCACCAAACGGCAGGACAACTGCCTGCAGGAACCCATGATGTGGGTTCCCATTATGATGTACCACTCGTTGTATATAAAGCGAAAGTCGTGGTTCAGTCTAAGGGTGCACGTATCCATCCACCAACCCTGGACACCTGAATCGGATAGAATCTACTAGGGCACGTTTCATCCTCCCCCCTTCTCCCAATTCCAGGAAGCGAGCTCCTCCACCTGGAAGTGTTGCCGAAATATGCGTATGTATGACTCTCCATGTAGTAAGGGGTTTTTACGTGCTGACGACATCGTACGCCACACGAGACTACGGCCTTATGTCCCATTCGACGGAAGGCATTTTGGGGATCTCTGCTCCTGTACAGGATCGCTAACTCGGGACTATTGAAGCGGGCTGAATGATGAAATTATAATTAGACTAAAGTATTCAACGTGATAGCAAGTTCTGAGTGGGTGTATGCCATGCAGTCCTTGGTGAGGGGTATGCAGGAGCCTAATTTAGGACAGTGGATGTGGAAGAGCTAGAAAAGTGTAGACACGACGCACTCGTTATAGGTAGGACAAGGATATTACGATTAAATTCTATACAGCAATTTACAGTTCAGTATTTTTGTGGAAGGGAAGGAGGAGAGTAACGAGTTATTACTTTCAGGTAGTACGTAGGATCACGCCACTGAGTAAACAGGATACCCTACCGTAGAGTTATCTTTCATTGTCACCTGCCTCGTATTCATAAGTAGTGCGTAATACGTTAATATCACGCGAGATATGACGTCGTCCTTTAAGGCTGGGCGTTCTTTGAATAGTTCCGATTTCTTATTACGAGACGTGTTAGCCAACTGGGTTAGTAAGACGGTTTGAAAGTGACTAAGGGGTTGACGCCATGCTTATAAGATAGACGTCGGAAGCGTCAGCATATTTCATTTGTGGCAATGATACCAAATCCGTTGAGAATTTTTGTGTATCATACTTCAGCACAAATGAAAGTGTAGTTATATTTCGTTTGAAATTTTAGCCAACTTTTATTTTGTTATTAAAGCATCATCAGACATCCAAATCTATTTAAAGACACCGCTTTATTTTTATCCTTTCTCCTTCGCCCACTTTTTATCCAAATTAACGTTGGCAGCATAGTTGTGAGCATATTTTATTATTGAGTTCATTGTTTGAGGGTTCGATTCCAATTCAGATGCAGTGTTGACGTTGTTGTTTTTTTTTTCTTTTTAGAAAAGAAATGTCACAATTGCGTCTTCGGTATCACCTCTCCTTAAAAGGACCTTTTCTGTGTGGAAAAGAAATGGCGTAAATCGACTAAATTTCCTCGTGTACAAGTTTACCTGTCGTTGACATCCGTTTAGAGGTGAGAGACTGATATAATTTCTCGTGGTGTGATTTTTCAGGCTCTACAAAAGTCATCAGGCAAGACTAGAAGTGAACCTGCTTCGTCAAACTTATGCAGCATGTATAGCTAACAACTACGAACCCTTTTCCTGCCTATGGAAGAGTCAGGTACCCATTTTTTGTTCCTCTGGGACAGTGATTCTCAACCTTTTTTTCGCCACGGTACACTTTTACTAATTTCAAAATTTGGCGGCACACTAGCAACGACACATTTCTAGGTACACAAACGCCAAAGAAAATATATAAGTTGTAGCCTAACCCTATGCAAAAACTTGCCTCGGTAACTGTGTCAGTAGTTTTTGGTTCAATACTGGACCGAGGTGGGTTGGCTTTTTTCGGGCGAGAGAGAAGCCCTGAGTGCACCTTCTTTCGGGTGAGAAGTAAAACTGAGGTCCTGTGTGGTGTACGATGGCATTTGCACATGGAAGAACCCTCTCTATATGGAACGGGTAGAGGACCAAAATTTCCAGGTACAGGAGCTCGCCCCCCCGTCTTCGGTGGAATGTCCCAACAAACAGTAGAAAGACGATAAATAGCATAGGAATTGCAGCTTTGATTGGCAACCGGCTGTGGGAAAACACTGCCCAATATATCGCCCTTGTGTCCAGTCAGAGGGACAAGATGGGTACCCGACCTCGCGGCACACTCTCGTGAATCTCACGGCACAGTGGTTGAGAATCACTGCTCTGGGATGCATGGGCAATCTGTTGGACGGTATTTTTACGCAACCGGCTGCCGATCAAAAATGCAACCCTTATGCCCTATTTTTTTTATCGTCGACCTCCTGTTCGGCATCATACCCCGACGCCAGTGGGCGAGCTTCTGCACCTGGGAATTTTATCTCATCTACCTCTTTGCGTAGTAGAGAAGGTTCTTCTACGTACAAATGACGTGGCACATCACGTCATTCCATCGACAGAAGACACACTCGGGACCTCTCACTTTCTGCTGAAAGAAACCAAGCCATCTCGTTCCAGTATCGAACTTAGAACTGCTGACGCAGTAGTCAAGCACACTACCTCTGCGCCACCGAACAAAATCTTAATCAGTATGTAAGGGAATTTTAGATGTCGATGTCTAATTTAATCCTCTCTTGCCTCAGCATGATGGTCTTCCTCTGTCTAATTGCGAAGTCGGTTAAAACGGACGTTGTAAGAATTTATACTAATTTAGGTTTAATGGATCGTGAATTTCAAAGTCCTAAGTCGAAAAAGTAATTCAGGTCATTTTTATGAAGCATTAACCTCTCTTGTTATAATGCGACAGGCTGATGAACGCGTATGTGCTCAGATTTTTTTTTCAATGTTGTTGTATTTAATCATAACAACTCTAATTTTAGTTTTATAATGTTCCTGACCAGGATCGCCAAGAGGTAATGACAATAGGAACAGAAAATCGAGACATTCTAGTGTGATGTGGGTGTCGCATAGTAGCCTACTGCCACCAGACACACCAACTTGAACTGGGGCAACTCAATTTGAACCTCCCTACGAAAGTAAGAGATTATTTATAACTTGATATCTTCATCTAAGGTGCGTATGCCATTGTATGTGTAGTTAGTTCCCATCAAAATTCCCAAGTATAGAGAGAGGCCCAGTGGCGGATCCAGGATTTTTCGCCAGGGGGGGGGGTTGAGCTAAAGCTCGCATATACGAGTATTGGGCGAATACGTTTATATGTGCATGGGGGGGGGGGTTGCAACCCCATCATGGATCCGCGCGTGGAGAGACCCGTCTTCTGGCTTCTGTAAATTACCTTCAGAGGTCGACGTTGAATGACCAAACACATCGTATAGGGCCCATGGCGTTCTCCCTCTTCTCCTATCCGGAAGGAGTTGTTTGTTGATGTTTTAGGGGCTTTCAACTACAAGGTCATTAGAGCCCCGTCCACTGTGTAGTCCTTATGCAGAGACTGCACAGACACTACACTAATGCGACGATTTTTGGATACTAGCTGTACCCAGTTTTCCCAAGCTGCCACCCATGTCAGTACTAGCTGGGGTCGCGTTGCTTAACTTCAGTAATCAGACGAGAACTGGCGTGTTCTACGCAATTTGCCGCTCCCATCCGCAGTGGCGTCACTAGGATTGGCGTCACCCCCCTCTCCCGAAAAAAGCCGCTTCTTCTGCTTTGGTGTCACCCCATTTCTCATGGTGCGAGTGGTGTCACCCGGTGTGGCCCGCACCCTCCGCCCCCCCCCCAGTGACGCCACTGCCCATCCGGAAGGAGACCTGTTGGAACTTCTCTTTTATATCCCGAAGAAATCTCCACATTAATCAGGATGGAACCTGTGATCATGAGCTCAAGAGTCAACCACCCACTACGTAGACGCGTTGATGTCGTACTCATGACAGCTTTCCCTTTTAGTGTGGGAGACATTCTTGCGTGTAGATGACATTACATAGCATGCGGTAAACACTGACCATCCGATTAAGGGATGGTCCGACCTGTCTTTCATCCAGAAACACGTATGGGACTGGTCATGCTGAAGGAGGATGCTGTCAGGGGGAGAGACTTTGAAATGTACTGTGTAGAATCCTTTGAGTACAACAGAGAAAATCCATTTACTACTTTTCATAGTAGTAGAACTGTGATGTAGTCATGAGGATAAGGTCATAATTACTGTGGTTTCAATGTCAACAATGTGTCAGCCATCAACTTTGTTACTAATCATTGGCCAGTTGTTTCTCTGTGAGTGAGGTTTTGCACTGACTAACAGCAGTGCTGATGCAAACTGATGGTATGCTCCTTGCTGGCGCCGGTTTACGTCATGTTCTCAGGCGTTTCATGTCCCATGTTTATTACTAATTAAGTTATTAATTTCATTGAAAACAAGTTTTATTAATTATTGTATATATATACATGTAACTTTGAACAGACAGCTTTTGACCCTGATGCTGAAGTTTTGGCGTCTGCGGTGAAGAGTTAAATAAAAACTAGACTGAAGTTGGACCCCTCAAGCTTCAACATCAAAGTCTGGTGGAGGGCACCCATCTCCAGTTTGCATGGTGTATGATAAAGGAAGTACAAGAGAATGATGTCAAATGTGAGGTAATTAATGGGCCGAAATAATATGACGCCAATTTTTTTTTTCTTGTTTCTAATATATCTTACATCTTTGGGGATTTCTTAAAAAAAAAAAACATAACTCTTTGATAATGCATCAAGGTCACACCTGTATTTCTCTCTATATTCAAATTTTATCCCTTAGAGAGAAATTAACTTTCCATATCGTTTTGTAACTGACCTCTGACCTGCAAAAATTATGATCTCCTTAGACGACAATAATGATATTGTCGTCGCCGTTAAAATTATCCCAAGTTCATTAGATTGAGATAAAAGGCTAGTATCAAAGGTCATCACGTTGTCTGAAGATGTGGGTGTGTCACTTGAGGTTATGCGATGTCTCCCCCCCTCCCCTCAGATATGTTTTTTTTTTATATATATATATACAGTATATAGTTTGTGACCCTGAGTCGAAGTAGTGACGAAATAAATTTTCCTCAAGGTTGTTTTTCCTCTTAATTTTCTGTTATCGTTTGCAGTTCAAAACGGCGACATCTCTTTGTTTTGTTATACTTTCATCATCGTTTTGTCCATTTAATGCATGTGGAGGAATTTAGATTAATGCGTTCGTACTCGCCCCACTCTTCCTGTTGGAAATTGGAGTTGCTTTAACCCAGAAACCCATGCTGAAACCCTTCTCATGCTTGTCTTGGCAGATCTGTACTGTGTGCGGAAAAGATCCGGTTAAAAGACATAAAAAAAAAACTTGTTACGTAATGTGTTGGGTAACGGTTGCTACCATTGTATCCACCCACTTTTTCACCAACATTTTAATTAAATACTGTTTACAGGGTTCTTCTCTTTTTCGCACCACAATGACGTTTTTCTGATGGAAGCGATATCTGATTCTGCGTTTTGTCAACTAAACTGCTATACAGAGGTATCTGAGCTCATTCATCAATTTCAACATTGTAAGTATGTAAACAAGCTAAGTTGGTGGTATGCAGGTTCAACACCATGGTCACTGTAATGTGTTTCTTTCGCTTATTGTAATTTCTAATCCTAATAATCCCTTTTTTCGTTTATTTTCTCCGCCTCTGTTGTCCAGGAGGTAGCGTGCTCGATCACTGCGTTTGTGGTTCCAGGTTCGATACTGGATCGAGGTGGTTTTGGCTTCTTTCGGGCGAGAAAGAGAGAGAGATCCTGAGAGCCCCTTCCGTCGAGGGATGGCAAGTAAAGCCGGTGCTCTACTGTGTGATGTGCAATGTTATTTGCACGTAAAAGAACCCCTTCTACTATGCAACGGGGAGAGGTACAGTAGGTGCTCGGTGGAGTACCTCAACGAGCAGGAGGCCGACAATAAATTAGTATAACGGCTGCAGCATAGGTTGGCAGCGGGCATACCGTCCACTTAACTGCCCAGTGGGACATAGATGGGTACCCGACCCTGTCATAGGCTAGAAAAGGGTTGTTAGTTGCTTTTTGCTTGCTTGACTCTTGCCGACAACAGGATTGACTACCGGCCCTCAAAAGATCGGAATGTGAAATTCACCTCGATGGTAGGGTGCTTGATTTGCAAGTCCATGGTTGCAGGTTTGAACCTGGCTAAGATGGATGATGTGATGAAGGAAATCTCAGATGCTCCATCATTGGATAGGAAATAAAGTCGTTACCTCATGTAAGAGTGTGTACGATGTCACCAGTACACATATCTTTCCTACGTGGGAGTGTCAATACCCACTGGCGTAGGTAAATTACCTCCAGAAGTTGATAGATATGACGTTAAATAAGACGAAATAAAGCAAAAGAAATTTAAAAATAAGAGTTGAAGAGGAGGCGATAAATGGGTAGAGTCGAGAAGCAGAGGAGAGGAGATGATAGGACGGAAAACTTCAGAAACAGCCATCACCTCTTTTAGAACCCCAAGAGATTACCCCCTTTTTCCATCTAAGGCAGGGTCGGGTACTCATTTTTGTCCAATCGGAACACGAACGAGCTATAGGACTGTATTTTTAAGTTGTCGATTGGCCACCTAATGCTGTACCCCCTATGCCTACTATTCGTTGATTGTTGTTGTTGTTTGTTGGTGTTTAAGGTCCCGTCAACTACGAGGTCATTAGAGACCCATCCACTGCATAGTTCTAGTGCATAGACTGCACAGACACTACACCAATGCGACGATTATTGGGTATTAGCAGTACCCAGCTTTCCCGAGCGACCACCCATCTCAGTACTAACTGGGCTTGCGTTGCTTAACTTCAGTGATCAGACGAGAACTGGTGTGTCCAACGCAACTCGCCGCTCCCACTATTCGTTGAGGCACTCCACCAACACCAGGGGGTTGACCTCCTAAACATGGAAATTTTCCCGAACTACACGTATGCTGCTTTATTCCATGTAGTAAGGGTTCTTTTACATGCTGATGACGTTGTATACACCACACGGGCCAAAACTGAGGGTCTCATTCTCTCTCTCTCGCTCGCTCGAAAGACGCCAAATCACCTCGATCCAGTATGGAACCTGGAACCACTGATGCTGTAGTCGAGCACGCTACCTCTACTCTACCGGATATGTTCCTGATGTAGAAAATAGTCTCCTTTCTCCGCCAATGTAAATGCTATTTCCTTTTCCTGGCAAAGGAAGGAAGGGATGGAAACCTTTAGTGTTCTTTTGATCCCGTGTGGGAAGTAAACCCGTGGCATGTCACGCACGTCCCTCCATTATATACAGTACACATCTGTCTTGGACATAGGTTCGAGTCTGAAAACGTACGTACATTTAACCGAGTGTTATATTTGAAATTCATCTAAAAAACACTAGGCAACTACTAACTTTTTCTCGCCTGTGGCAGGACCCTTCTGAATGGACACATGGGCGATGTATTGGACGGTATTTCTGTACGCAGCCAACTTTTCACTTCTTTCGACAATGAAATTAATGTAAAAATAACATGAAAATGTACGTTCATGATAGATACTGTATATGCAGTATAGAGGGAGAGTATAGTTGGGTCAATATTTTGCAAACGACCCTTCTTTTCAAAGAGGGTCACTTGTCTGTCAGTTTGACGTTAGAAAGACAACGGTTCCCTTCAGACTGGAAATGAAATTAGGCGATATCAAAATGTTGGTTTTGTTGGAAATCGATATTTGCGCAGTTGTCATTGTTGAAGTTGCATATCTGTGTGTGGGTGTGTTTGGCAAATGAGCAGCTAGCCATTCGTAATGTAATCATGTCATATCATTATCATTCATTCATTTCAAAGAGAGAGAGAGGGAGACCATTGTCCAGTTTAGCCAAAAAAAAAAAAAAAAAGAAGGACGGCGCTTGAAATTTTAACTCGACTCAAGAAGAATGAAATGATGCCGCTCTATCATTTAAACTGTCAGCATGTCTAAATGAACTCTTGTCATTTTCTAGATGCTCATCCCCCGTTGAGGTCCTTTGGTTCACAGATCAAAAACCCTTCTACAGTCCCTGTTTCCTGTAAGTTGGCCATTTACTGATTTCTGTATTTTTCATTTTGAGAGTCGACCAACAACGGCTTCTCTCCTATTCTTGAAGTATAACGATTAAGTTTTCATTTGCAGGTCAAGCCTGTAAGTGGCGTTGTTGTGACCGTTGAGAGATAGCGAGTGTCTTTATTGACCATTAGTACTTTCTTCCGAATAAGACAGCAGCTGTCTTGTAAGTAAAAACAACAGAGGTTTATTATCTTACCATTTGAAATGCTACTATAGTCCATTGAAGAGTTGAAGCCAACTGTAATGTTGAGCAAAGAGAGGTTAAAACTTGAAAAGAGTTGATAGAAATAGTCGCTTGTAAATGATTTGAAAGGAAAACAAAAGATGTGACAAGAGTGAAATGTAAATCTTGTTTACATTTAGGGGAATACGGTTAGTTTTTGAATCCATGATGAGATGAGAGGAAGATGAAACCCGAAGGAATCAAGTTGAGCGGTTTCACTCCTTGACACTTCTTAGGAATCTTTTAGTTGTTTTTTTTTCCTTACTAAAGTGAAGCCGAAGTTCACATTGAGGTTAAATATTCATTGCTAGTCTTGAGGTTTTTAGTCGTTTTCTTTCCTATTAACTTCTTGAGATGTTTTAAGATGTCCATTCCGTCGTCTGTGTTTGACCCAACGCCCCCCACCTCGATGGCGCAAAAAGTAGTGTGCTCGATTACTGCGCCACTGGTTTTAGGTTCGATACTGGTTTCGGAGCGGCTGTATTGTGTTGGATACACCAGTTCTCGTCTGATACACTGAGGCTAAGCAACGCAACCCCAGCTAGTACTGACATGGGTGGCAACTTGGGAAAACTGGATACCGCTAGTATCCAAAAATCGTCGCATTAGTGCAGTATCTATGCAGTTTCTGCATCAGAACTACACAGTGGACGGGGCTCTAATGACCTTGTAGTTGAAGGGCCCTAAAACACCAACAAACAAACAATCCCAGGTAGTACTGGCATGGGTGACCGCTTGGTACCGCTAATACCCAAAAATCGTCGCATTAGTGCAGTCTCTGCATTAGAACTACGCAGTGGACCGGGCTCTAATGACCTTGTAGTCGAACCAAACCTAGATTGTAGGATAAAAGCAGCTGGATGTAATTTTCAACTTTTCAACGAGGGGTCACGAGGTACCATACCATTGCCAAAAAAAAAGAAGAATTAGTAGAAAAATCCAGATGGTTAAAACGATGATGAATTTTTCATATTGCTGAAGAGATATTTGGTTTCATGTCCGTTATGGGTTGACCACTGAGCCTTTGTAAAGGTCAGTCGGTGTTAACAAAAACAAGATACTCTTGCGCGTTATCGAAGCTAGGGTCCAAGTGGCGGAAAATGTTACAGGAAAATTTCGGTCCCTCAAAATTATATACTGTACACAAATCTAATAGTTTTTATTGTTTGTAATTCACCCAGTATCCTAAGTATGCAGGGAGCGGCTTATTGCGTTGGACACAGCAGTTCTGGTCTGATCACTGAAGTTAAGCAACGCAAGCCCAGTTAGTACTGACATGGGTGGCCGCTTGGGAAAACTGGGTACTGCTAATACCCAAAAATCGTCGCATTAGTGTAGTGTCTGTGCAGTCTCTGCGTAAGAATTATGCTGTGGACGGGGCTTTAATGACCTTGTAGTTGAAGGGCCCTAAAACACCAACAAACAAGCAAACAACCTAAGTATTCATTCAATGAGTCCCTGTGATGTTCTTACAGTTTTGATTAAGGCATTTCATGTACAGTAATTTATGCAATTTATCGTTATTTAGAAACCAGTCGAAGGGAAGGGCTTTTGAGATTGAATTCCTGTAACAGTCATCGTCATTTTTCTAGCTGAAATTACCATGCATTACGCAAAGACAGTTACGTTGCAACCTTTCCGTGTTTTCGTCCAGTTCAATTATTGAGTCACTCAATAGCATTATTAAAGAGCTTTCTCTTTTTATATATAAAACCATCGTCGCGTGATTACACACGTATCAACGTGAAAACGTATTGGTTCACGCACCAATCGGTATGTCATAATGATGAATGGGTTTGATTTTGAAAGAAAATTCAAGATAGATATACGGTTAAATAATATTACCAAATCACTTTCCAAACTGTTTCACAATTGCTTATGTTCACCGGCAACGAAAATCACGAGAAAATTAACGTCCTAAATTTGTTTCATTACGTCAAAAAAATACTGTGTAATTATTTCCGATACTAACCGCTAACTCCGTTTCATTGAACCGAAATTCGAGTTCATCTACAGTACGTACAATATTGAGTTAATAGACTTTTATAGAGGGGTAGCGGCATATTGCGTTGGACACACCGGTTCTAGTCTGATCACTGAAGTTCACCAACGCAACCCCACCTAGCACTGACATGGTGACCGCTTGGGAAAATTGGGTACTGCTAATACTCAAAAATCATCACATCAGCGTAGTGTCTGTGCAGTCTCTGCACTAGAACTAAGCAATTGACGGGGCTCTAATGACCTTGTAGTTGAAGGGCTCTAAAACACCAACAAAACAAAAAAATACGGATCATTGAAGTTAAGAAACGCAGCCCGAGCTAGTACTGACATGGGTGGCCGTTTGGGAAAACTGGGTACTGCTAATACCCAAAAATCGTCACATCAGCG
>JAAFCE010005724.1:18996606-19057097 GCA_013389805.1 Trigoniulus corallinus | reverse complement strand
CTGGGTACTGCTAATACCCAAAAATCGTCACATCAGCGTAGTGTCTGCATTATAACTGCGTAGTGGACGGGGCTGTAATGACCTTTGTAGTTGAAGGCCCCTAAGCCACCAACAAAACAAACAAAATTAGTTTAGTTATAGACTCACTAATCCGGTAATTTTGTTGAAGTTTCTGTTTTGCAAATAAATGTACAGTATTTATTTCCAATAGGTTAATTCCAGTAAGTGGTCACTGGTTGAAACTGCCATAAATCGGGTTGACCCATATGCGGGGTACTGTCTGCCAAATCGAAAGTGCTCCACTGGAATGGGGGCACTTTGTCGTAAGTCGGTCCTCCATAACCTATAAACTGAAGATTTTGGAACAGGCTGTAAGTGGTAAGCTGAAAAAGAAAGAAAATGATCAAGTCGTTAGATTTTGATATTAAATCGATGGCATATTTGCCGTTAGTTCCATTAGAAGTTGAAACTCGTTTTACTAAGATAAGATATCCTTATTTGTTGTTCATGCTTTTCAGATGATAATGACAATAAGGAGTAATCAAACGTTGACTGCTTTATTGGACCATTTAACGCATTAGTTTTAGAAAAGGTGAGATTGATATTAAGTTGCCATTTTATGTGATTTTTAACTAATTATTGATACTGATTTTTTTTCCTGTACAGATTCGATCAGGAGTGGAGTGCTCACAAGGCAAACATCCACTCACATAGCTACCACTTGGGTGACCACTTCCTACCGCTAGAACCAAGTACAGATAATATCAATAATAATAATAACGATTTTTTTTCCCCATAATGTATGTTAATGTGACTTAGACTCGATGTGACCCATAGAATCAGTGGGGGACGGTTGAAGTGGAGACAGGCAAGTGGAGTCCTGTGTGATAGGAGGTTCCCAATCAAGTTACTATGTCTATGTTGCACTAACGGGTTGGGGAGTAGGCCAAGCAACCATAACAGGCTGGACCCTTAGGAGGCTGCTCGCGGGAGAGGAGTTGTTGTTGTTGTTGTTTGTTGGTGTTTAAGGTCCCGTCAACTACAAGGTCATTAGAGACCCGTCCACTGCATAGTTCTAATGCATATACTGCACAGACACTACACTAATGCGACGATTATTGGGTATTAGCAGTACCCAGCTTTCTCGAGCGACCACCCATGTCAGTACTAACTGGGCTTGCGTTGCTTAACTTCAGTGATCAGACGAGAACTGGTGTGTCCAACGCAACTCGCCGCTCCCGCGGGAGAGGAGGAAGTAGGTGTAGGAGATGTAGGGGGGGGGAGAAATTTGCAGCACCCAACGTTCTCTACCAACCACCCATGTTGGTACTAACGCGGGTTTGCTTTGCTTAACTTCAGTGATCTCACCATAACTGGTGTGTCCAACGCAACTTGGCAGCACTGTTGAAGGGCAAGTTGGTTGCACTGGCCGCAAATTGAAAGGGAAATTTTACAGGGCTGTGGTTACCCCCGCTATGCTATATGGGTCACAGTGTTGGGCAGTGAGGTAAGAGCCACATCAATGGAATGCAAGTAGCCGAGATGCGAATGCTGCGGTACATGAGTGGGCTGTGGCGTAACTTCAGTTGTGGCGCCCGGGACAAGAAGCATTCGAAGCGCCCCCTCCCTTGTTGCTTGTCCTGAACAGCCATGGTATACGTATGTAGGCACTTTTTATTTGCCATAAAGTCGTCGCACAGACATTGTGTCCCGGCGGCTGATTTCCAGAAAGGCGGACAAGGTGCCCACAAAGTGGCGCTTTGCCAGGCACCCGGGACAATTGCCCCTACAAGTTACGTCACTGAGCGGGATTTCAAGAGCTGATAGAATTAGGGATGAGTATATTAGAGGTAGCATGGGGGGAGGGGGGACATGGCGGAAAAAATGAGGGAGAGTAGGTTGAGGTGGTATGGACGCATAATGAGAAGAGGGGAGAAGGAGCTCGTTAGGTCCATTTCAGGAATGCAGGTAGTTGGAAGCATCCCAGGCAGGGGGAGACCAAAGCTGACGTGGGAGTAGGTTATCCGTAAGGATATGGTAGTGTGTGGGGTGGACGGGGACCTAGTAGGAGATAGGCGGGAGTGGAGGGCTAGAACCCGCAGACCCGACCCTACCACAAGCTGGATAAGGGTATGGGGATGATGATGCATGTTAATGTGACTGTGGGTAGCTCATCATAATTGATTTATCTAACCTCAGTGTCTAGTGACCTCTTCATTAATGAGTTCTTTTGTGTACAACTAGCATACTGCGTAGGGACATAGTGTGTGTGTGTGCTTGCTTTAAGACGCATGACGAAAAAAAAAGTGAGAGCATCGACCTATCAGGAGAGGAATCTACTGGATACATAAAAATCAGAAGAGTTTCTTTTTATAACATGGTAGGTTTCAAAAGGACTCAAGTGTTGAACAAAGCACTAATAAATTTCAGTTATCTTGAATTCTCATCTCTCTCCTGAGGGAAAGCAGTAAATATTTAACAGTGAGTGTTTTGCGGTGTGTTTTGGATCACTTCTGAGTAGGGAATAAACAAAAATGAGAAGCAATCGAAGAGAACATACTTCTTGCCTCCTTCTCATAACACATGATGAGGAAAACAGATAAGATGCTTCTTCCTGCGTGAAACTATTAAATTTAAAGCTCACTGCCGCCACATGAAAGCTGACTAGTAGAATTCAAGTTAAAACAAATGACTCACATTTAAAAATTTTCCAAGTTCGAGTCTGTAACCACTTTGGGTTCAAATTTGTAATGAGCCATGGCTAATGCATCTTATCTATTTTTAAGAAAACCCTCCCTGGTGGTGCAGGAGGTAGCGTGCTCTATTTCTGCAAGGGTGGCTCCAGGTTCGATACAGGGTCGAGGTAGGTTGGCTGCTTTCGGCCGAGAAAAAGGCCTCGAGTACGCACTTTCCGTCGGATGAGAAATAAAACCGGGGTCCCGTGTGGTGTACGATGTCATTTGCACGTAAAAGAACCCTCTCTACTATTCAATGGGTAGATGAGGCAAAATTCCCAGGTGTAGGAGCTCGGTGGAGTGCCCCCAACAACCAGTTGGCTGACGATATATACGTATAAGGCTTACAGCCTTGGTTGGCAGTCGGCTACGTCAAAATACTGTTCAATAGACCGTTCAGAGGGACAAGGGAGGGGACCCGACCCTGCCATAGGCGGGAAGAGGGTTATTAGTTGCTTTTGAACCCGATGGAAATCGTAGAGGGGTTTCATGATTGATTCTTCAACTAGTGGTAGTTGATTTTAATTCAGTTTTTTTCTCGTGATATAGCAACTCCTAACCTTTATTATCCCGCCTATGACTGGGTCGGTCACCCACCTGGTTCCTTGGAATGGAACAAAGGGTATTATACTGGACATTGTTTTTCCTCATCCGGTTGCCGACCAAAGCTGCAACCCCCGTTGGTCTACCATTCGTTGGGGAACTCCAACAAATGAGTTGAGATCATCATCATACCCTTATCTCGCCTGTAGCAGGGTCGGGTCTGCGGGTTCTAGCCCTTCCACTCCCGCCTATCTCCCACCAGGTCCTCGTCCACTCCACACAATAATATATTCTTTCGTACAACCTGCTCCCACATCTGCTTTGGTCTTTCCCTGCCCCCGGGTGCTTCCGACCACCTGCGTTCCTGAAGAATGAGTTGATATGAATTTGAATACTAAGTATGTAATTTCTATATAGGCAATCTTATGAAGTGGAACCAGAAATTCATTTAAGAGGCGAATCTTATCAAGAAAACGAAATAAAGGTGGACATTCATGTAGTTGATGGTTGCTGCCCTTCTCTGCGTTTTCCTGTTTGCTCCAAAAGGTAAAAGTTAGCATCTATCATGAGCATCACTCTGGTTTCTTCATCATTTATCTTGAAAGTGATGACCTAGACTTTCAATAGGGATGATGACATTTCCGCATAATGTAAATATAATGTTTAGAGAAATATGCAAGGGAGTGTTAGCTTCATGGTCATGGCCACCCATCGCAGGTTTGGGTCAGCGAGTTCTGCCTCTCTACTCCCTCTCTGCTCCTACTGAGTCCCCATCATCCCCATGTTTCGTAGGGAGCAGCTTTATTGCGTTGGACACACCAATTTTCGTCTGATCACTGAAGTTAGGCAACGCAACCCCAGCTAGTACTGACATGGGTGGCCGCTTGGGAAAACTGGGTACCGCTAGTATCCAAAAATCGTCGCATTAGTGTAGTGTCTGTGCAGTCCCTGCATCAGAACTACCCAGTGGACGGGGCTCTAATGACCTTGTAGTTGACGGGACCTTAAACTCCAACAAACAACAATTGAAGGACCCTAGAACACCAACAAACAAACAACTGAAGTTAAGCTGCGCAACCCCAGCTAGTACTGGCATGGGTGGCCGCTTGGGAAAACCGGGTACTGCTAATACCCAAAAATCGTCGCATACGTCTAGTGACTGTGCAGTCTCTGCATAAGAACTATGCTGTGAACGGGGCTCTAATGACCTTGTAGTTGAAGGGCCCTAAAACACCAACAAACAGGAAAAAACCCCGACCCAAGAGCTGCTTCATTTCCTAGAGTGTGGTCCTATCTACCTTGTGGAAGTACGAGTTGGGCCTTTATTCGTAGCCGTGGTTATTTCTTCATACAGAGAAAACAATGATTACTCCTATCATTAGGTTTTTTTAAAAGAGGGAAAGGAAAATACAACTGCTGCTTTAGGTTTTGGGGGTGTTCGCGCCTCCTCATCATGATCCCCAGAAATCACGCTGCCGTATCTGCTGCCTGTGATTGGACGCTTCACTAACAAGGCGAGCGTCTGATGTTTTCCTAGGTTTTGTTCATCTATTCATTTTCATCATCATTCATTCCAAATGCTTCTTTTTATTGTCTCCTCTTTTTTTGGCAATCGTTTCAATTGTTTAATAGAAAAAGTCGCAAGGCCGTGAAAAGGGAGTCTAGAAGAGCGGGTCCCTCTTGTGCCCTTCCATTCCTTCCTTCAATGATAGTCATTGATTTTTGTGTTCTCTTTCAATCCTTTCCCTCGTCTTTCTTCTCAAGGATCTTCCCAAGACTGTCTAACGGGAAGCCCATTTAGGAATCTGCTGCCAACCTTATGGGCGGTATAAGTTATCAAGAATTTGATGAGAACTTATTTTGCAAAATGACCGGATTTGAAGGAATAAATATAGCATATTTGTTTTTATAGTATCTGTCGTGCGCGTAGTAAGAGGAGGAGGCGTTTAATGGTCACTGAAGAGCACAAAGAATTAATTTTTGTCTACTGTGGCACCCCAACCTTTTTCTGCCTCTCCCTTCCTACACAAATAGATTAACGGTATCTATTTGCTAATGGGGAATTTATTACCACAATAAGTGGGATTTTATCCCTGAGTCATCGTACGGTCCTATATGGCATCATTTTCCAAAACCACTTCAGTAACCCTTTTCAAACTGTTGTGGCCTAACAAAATTTTATCCGATTTCCCATTTTGATATGTCCTCTTATTGTCTGACTACCAGCTCTGAAATGGTCACTGATAAAATATTGGGTTTGTTAGAGTCAGATTGTGGGTTCAATTCTTATTTACGACAGGGCTAAGGTGGCATTTGCCCAGTTTGTTGTTTGCTTGTTAGTGTTTTAGGGCTCTTCAACTACAAGGTCATTAGAGTCCCGTCCACTGTGTAGTTCTGAGGCAGAGGCTGCACTGACACTATACAAATGAGACGATTTTTGGATACTAGCGGTAGCCAGTTTTCCCAAGCGGCCACCCATGTCAGTACTAACTGGGGTTGCGTTGCTTAACTTCAGTGCTCAGACGAGAACTGGTGTGTCGAACTCAATTTGCCGCTCCAGTTGCCCAGGGGCAGCGAAAAGTGGTGTAAACGTTGTTAATATTCCGCAAATACCAGCAGTGGTGTTGGGTTGGGTAGGGGCGGCAGGCGTGGGTCGGAATGTATTTTGGTGTGTATAATTACATACAAAAAAAAGATTAGTAAGGAGCCTCGAGGAGGGACATACTTATTGCGTTGGACACACCAGTTCTCGTCTGATCAGTCACTGAAGTTAAGCACTGCAACCCCAGCTAGCACTAACATGGGTGGCCGCTTGGGAAAAGTGAGTACCGCTAGTACCCAACAATTGTCGCATTAGTGTAGTGTCTGTGCAGTCTCTGCGTTAGAACTACGCAGTGGACGGGGCTGTAATGACCTTGTAGTTGAAGGGCCTTAAAACGCCAACAAAACAAAAATAGGCTCGAGGAAGCAAAAAAAAAAAAAAAGTTAACAGGGATCATGAGGGACCAAGGGCGGGGAAATGATATACCTGGATTGGGGCCTGCTGGTAATTGCCTATAAATGACTGTAACACAGCCTAGAAAAAAGGTATATCAAAAAATAGTAATAGTTACCTTCATATCAATGCCACCATGGGCTCTGTGTCCGAGAGCATCAAAGGCATATGTTCCATTAGCGGGATTCAAGTCACTTCTTGCAGAAATGGCATTTTCAGCGCTGTACGGTGGAGTACAGTTGCAAGCAGAAAGTGGATCGTTAGTGTAGTCGTTAGACCTGAAGAAATAATGAAAGGATTTTCTTGATTTCTTATCAGAAAAATGTCTTGTTAGGAGATTGGCTTCTTACCTCATTAAAGTGATCATAGTTGAGACGTCGACCACACTGCCTTGGTCTCTTTGGAAGATGAGGGCTCTCGGGGTTTTGTCATACGAATACCAGTCTCCGTAAGTCTCTACAAGCTCGACACAGCCGCTAGCATTAAAAATGTCTTCAAAATATCTGAAAAATAGTAAAATTGAGAATATGTTCTTTATTTAAATTATAAAGACATTCTTTGATTATTTCAGGTGAAATCCATGGCAGAGTATGAACTTACGGTGCGTTGTAACTGGCCCAGTATCCTTGTTGTCGAATGGTGTCAGTTCTGTCTTCAGCTCGGTACATTCCAGGAAGCTGTTCACTCACCCATAAGAGTCCATCCTGGTATGTAGTGTCACCTGGAGTGAATTTCTTATAATCTACTACCATCCATTCATTATTATACCTAGATAACAGATTTAAGGCTTTTGTTGAAATAAACAACTATGGTGGTGCGTTTATCCCTTTCTCCTTTCCAGGGCTTACTTACGTGCCACTGTTATGCTGTCCGAATAATGAGGTCCAAGTTGAACCATCAGTTGCTAGACGATTTGCAATAGTGGCTCTTACGTATTCAAACAATGTAGTAGGTTGCACATACTGCCACAGATCATTATTGTTGTTGCCTATGGTGGTTTCTAAAGTGGCCTGGAAAAATGGCATTTATCAGTGAACTGCAAAGATTTTTTTTCAGGTGGAATTCCACTCTTGCTCTCTCGTTCCAGCGCTTACCAGACCAGATGAAATAACATAGAAATCGTCAATTGACAAGATAGTCCCAGGATAAGACGAGAATGATGAGTTAAATCCTGGAATTAGGGGACTTCCTATTCAAGAAAAAAAGCACACAAGAAACATTTAACACGGCAGGCCTTCAGTGCTGCTGAATTGGTGTTGTCCTAGTTTGGAATTGAACTCGGATCAGCTGACAAGATTTCAAGTTTTGACTATCTGTTAAGTCGTCTTAGGGAATGCTGAGGTCTGATAAGGTACGCTCGTGGTCTAGTAAAGTAACTAAAGACGATACTGAAAGATAGTTTAAATAATGCGAAAAGATAAGACTATTCAGTCCAAAATTATCAGCCTGATTTGACGTATGACAGGGGAGGGAGAGCAATATTTGGCAGGTGTCAGAAATCTTTTATTGGCTCTTGTCAGATTTATCGACGTCAAGGAGTTTATTACTAATATACATACCATCCTCATCAGTTTCATGATAATGGAACTCGTAATGCTTCAAAGTTCTTAACATGCTCTGATAGGTGTTCCAGGAGTCGTGGGCAACGTAAAGATCACTGTTTCCTGGAGTTGGTTTGATCAATGCAGAACAGGAGCCCGAGCCAAGTATGTGCTTCAAGTTATACGACTTATTTAGAGCCATTTCAAGGTCTTCAAGGTCTCCCGCTATTTGAAAGAATCTAAAGGTGTAATTGATTATGGTTCAATTTTTAAGTAATATCTTTCTATAGTCTTCATATATTGTTCAAGTGCCTTACAGAAATCCGAAGTCGTTGAGTACTGATGGATCATTTGAGTTGATTGGAAAAGTGCTCTGGTATCCATCTTGAAGACCTTGCTGTTGCTGCATAATTAAGTCAACCTTCAAAAGAAGAAAGATGTGAGCATGAATTTTGTCCTTCCTGACTTTGTTATTTCATTTCAGGGACTCGCCTGATGCCAATAGGGATCACTAGCTGCACTCTGGATGGTTTGGCTCTTGATCCATTGCTTGTTGGTATCTAGATATTGATAAAGGCGGTTGCAGTAGTCGATATCTTGTGGATCAGAGCAGTAGCCACTGACTGTGTTCATCCAATACTGATACATCAGGTTAGTTGTTAAGTATCCTTCCACCAGACCGGCTGCATAGGCCTGCGACTGGTCAGTGTGACTTTCATCAGTGATGACTGTCAAGAATGTCCATCTGTATAATATTGTAAAGATTAGCTAGGAAACTTTAGAAAGTTCTACTTTTAGACTTTTGAAGTCACAGATGTGAAGCCACTAACTAGGCCCCTTCTCACTCAATGAGGGTAAGTTAGGGGAAAGGATTCCCCTGTCCTCTTCCGTTGAGTTCTTGGGTTTCACATAAAACCCGACCGAGGACAAATAAGATAGCTATGAAGGGGAAGGGTATGCTCTGTCACCTACCAATCCATTAATTTAGTTAATTTGAATCACACAACTTTGGTTTTTATTTCTCCCAATCATGGTACTTTGACTCCGGTTTTAAATTACTGTTTGATGATAAGTGAGTTTTATGTGTCTTCTTGTTTAATTGAAAACGTCGTCAGTCGTTGACCTAAACCCCACACCTAAAACCCACTGCTGACAGTTTTCTTACCTGTAACAGGCCTTCATGAGTCAACCTAGGAATATGAACAGCTTTCCCATTGTTTTTCCATTTAATCAAAAAGATGTTTTACGTGTTGCAGGGCCCGACGCAAAGTTAACTCGCGGGGGCCGGCCTTAGAGAACCAGCCATAGGGTGCACGCCTTCGAATGTTTGCCTTAAGAGCACCGGAGTGCCGATCATAGAGTGCATGCCTGACCTTGCAGGCCAAACAGCGCCTGCCATAGATTGCCGGTCTTGGAGTTCCGACCATGGTCGGTCTTGGAGTGCCGTCCTTAGATCTAGCTCCGGCAATTTTTAAGCAATTGTAGATCTCTTTTTTGCAACTCGTTTCCTGTGGCGCTGTAATTTTTTTTTTTCGGGCGATCCCCCTCCCTTGGGTTGATCAGTATTCGCGTTATAGGGAAAAATGAAAAGCCATTTTCATTTTGCAGTCAGTGGCGTGGGGCCTTGCGCACTCGCACTGTTCGCAACCCTCTCCGGCCGGCCCTAATTGTAGATGTCGCGCTCTGCATTCTCCCCTCTCCCCACACTAACCATTGTCTGTGACCGAGTGGTAGCGCACGTTATTCGCGAGTCTGTGGTTGCTGGTTCAATTCCGGCCGAAGTAAATAGCTTTCTTATCGAGCGAGAGAAAGGGAAGTCCCATATACGCCCTCCATCGGATGGAACTCTCACCCGAAAGAAGCCAAACACCTCGGTTCAGAATCGAACCTAGAACAACTTCCGCAGTTGTCTAACACGTCACCTCTGCGTACTGGACTACCTCACTCACCCAATCGGGTCTTTGGGAGAGGAACTTTTGGGACATTTCCACTATGATATAATGACGTCACTACAGTTTTTTAATCAAAAAAATATCCCTGTTGGAAATTATGTCTTACCCGTTGTCGTCAATCTGATCGGTATAGTTTCCCCAGGCCACCCAGTCCGGAGCAGTACCATCAACGATCTTATAGGAGGATGTGGCCGTGTCCCAGATGACGGAGGCGATCTTCGGTGGCGCAGATGCATTCAGATTTGAACTATTCAAAGTGAGTATCACGAACACGAATAATCCAAAGGCAGTGTATTTTAATGGCACCATTTTTGTCCCGTCCGATGCAAATCGTACCTAATTGCACCAATGTTTTTTTTTTGTTCTTCAGAAAGAGAGGGCGAGAGGGGATTCAACTCTTTAACGCACTTTTGGGACAACTAACTACGCTGACATATAGTCGAGTAAGAGAATTGTGAACTAATTGGCTTTATAAGTAATTGTCGTTGTCATCTTATCATTTGTCATCGTTCCGTGCCAAAAATGGTACCACGGGTTGTTATTTTTGGGTTTTTTCGTACTATCCCTCTCTCTCTCACTTGAAAGGCCACTCAAAGGTCTCCTCCTCCTCCTCCTCCTTCCGTTGAGATATGCTGGTGTGAGATCATGTGATTAATAGTTTGTGTGGTGCGCACTTTGGAGTGTTTATTCGTGTGTGTGTGTACTTTTGGGATAATTTACAAAAAGATAGAGCCCGTATAGTATCATCACTTGTAGATGTGGGTCAGAGGTCGACCAATTAGATCTGTGCAAAGAAATGACAGTTTTTATGTTCAAAATCTGGAAATTACTGATAAGCTATTCTTGTGTTCTTTCAGTGATATCGTGATCCCTGTCAGATTCTGATTACACACCATGTTCCGGGTTGTTCATGGTCCGTGTGGATCAGTACGTGACATCGCAGTTACATACGCCCACAGTATCATGGTCCTTACTTCTTGTAGGACGCAAGGGCGGCGACTATTGGGTCTTCCCTTCCATCTCCCGTTATCCGAGAAAGAAAACAACCAGGCTCCAACCCCCGTAATTTGGAATATCGAAAGGTAAGCACACTAGAACCTTGTTCAACCTTGAGGCAAGGTTAGATCTAAAAATTGCAGCAGTCTGCCCCCCCCCCTCTCCTCCGTCCTCAAATTAGATCCCATGTAGTGGAATCAGGTGTGGGCATGAGCCTGACTCCTGTTACATTGTAGTTATTGTGCAAAAGGTCAGACACCATGCAATACTTTACCTGCCAAAAATTTCTATTTTGGTTGTGTAATGCGGTGTTGGAACAGTGGGGTAGGCCGGCATCCCCTTCCCCACAGACAATTCAGCCAATATTTCCTGCGGGCTACAGACGCCCGGCTGGGGTGCCCCAGTCAGAGCATGTTCATTGGACCCGCAGACCCGACCCTGCCACAGGCGGGATAAGGATATGATGATGATGTAGGGGAATCAGGTGTCCTGGAATCTCTTGTGGGCGAACAATGGCTTCATAAATGGACGCGGAGGTAGCGTGCTCGACTACTGCGGCAGCAGTTTCAGGTTCGATACTAAATCGAGGTAGTTTAGCTTTTTTACGGGCAAGAGAGAGAAAGGCCTTCAATGCACCTTTTGTCGCCGGATGGGAAGTAAATCCGTGGCTCCGTGTAAAGTGTACGATGTGACTACTACACGTAAAAGAATACTTACCACATGGAATGTGGATTTCGGGACAAAATATCCAGGGGTAAATGCTCGCCCTCCTTCCCTTCGTTTGACGGCGGTGGAAGAAAAATGCCCATGGAAATAGGCCGACGCGAAATAAACATTGGGGGGTTTGCAGCATTAGGTTAGCAGCCGGCTGCGTAAAACTACCGTCCAACAGATCGCCCATGTGTCCCAATGGGACAAAAATATACCCGACCCTGCTATAGAGGAAGAAAGGGATAATAGTTGTTGTTGGCGGCTCAATAAATGGACTTCAGACTACAACAGTTTAGACTCGGAACTTGCACATCAGGTGCACATGAAAATAACTGACCCCCCCCCCTCACAATTGACCATTATGAGGGGGAACTTCTATCAGTTCGTTCTTGGACAGTGGAT
This sequence comes from Trigoniulus corallinus, assembly GCA_013389805.1. Lineage (NCBI taxonomy): Eukaryota > Metazoa > Arthropoda > Diplopoda > Spirobolida > Trigoniulidae > Trigoniulus > Trigoniulus corallinus. The sequence continues at coordinate 19,045,222 of JAAFCE010005724.1, read as the reverse complement.
AAAGTATCTGCTCGGTGTATCTGCAGTGAAAACAACACCTCGGTCGGTGTTGTTTTTCACTGTAGGCTCCTCATCCTGGACTTGGGAGGGAGCGTCTAATTGCGTTGGGCACACCAGTTCTCGTCTGACCACTGAAGTTAAGCAGCGCAACCCCAGTTAGTACTAACATGGGTGGCCGCTTGGAAACCCTGGGTACCGGTAATACCCAAAAATCGTCGTATTAGTGTAGTGTCTGTGCATTAGAACTACGTAGTGGACGGGGCCCTAAAACGCCAACAAACGAAAAATGTGCTTGGGAGAGTTTAGCGGCAGGTAGATAATGATGGCTTGGTGGACTGAAGCGCTACAGAGAAGTTGTAAGTGGATGGTTCAACCTAGGATGCCATCGAACCGGATCTAGCTTTTTATTGCAATATAATCTTGGAAGCGATAAATGATTGGTAAATGGCGTGCTTGCGTGGCGTTCACTTACGTAAAGCTTGATTCACACCAGGCGAAGTAGCAAGTGCAAGTAGCACGTGACCTGCCACAAAGCAGGCAAGTATCCAATAACTGCTCACAAGCAAGTTCATAATTGAGAAGCTATCAAGATGAACACACTACAGCTCTGCTATAGAGATCCAATTAGAATAGTCGTAAATATGGGAATAAAATTTATTTCATTTTAATCTCGTTTTCTGTTTGTTTGTTGGTGTTTAAGGTCCCGTCAACTACAAGGTCATTAGAGACCCGTCCATTGCATAGTTCTAATGCATTGACTGCACAGACACTACCCTAATGCGACGATTATTGGGTATTAGCAGTACCCAGCTTTCCCGAGCGACCACCCATGTCAGTACTAACTGGGCTTGCGTTGCTTAACTTCAGTGATCAGACGAGAACTGGTGTGTCCAACGCAACTCGCCGCTCCTCTCGTTTTCTGTGAGTCCAGGTATGTTCATGACCATCTCCAAATTGTTATAAGTCAATTGCCGGATGTGTTTATTTTGATACAATGGAGATTTAATATTCCACAACTACTCATGCTGTAAATATTTTGAAACAAATTTAATTGTTGTATCCTCAGTCCGGAGCTGGTGACAAAGGTGCAAGAGGTAAAGTACTTAGGATCAGTGTTCCAAAGAAACTGGGAGATGATTCGGATGTTACCCATAGAATCAATGGGGGATGGTCAAGTGGAGACAGGCAAGCGGAGTCCTGTGAGGTCACAAGGCAGTGGTTAGGCCAGCAATAGTTGTCGAGACGGAGAGGGGGGGGGGTTCTTTTTACCTGCAAATGACGTCAAACGTAGCACAAGCTACAGCATCATGGGGGTGGTGTACTATCCGACGGAAGGCACACTCGGAGCCTCTCTCGCCTTCAATCCAGTATCGAACCTGGAACTACTGACGCAGTAATCGAGCACCATCGAGAGTTCCGCATTAGATGAAACCATATTAAACTAAACCCCATTGTCAGGAGAAGGCCATTTCCCCATCCAATTGCAGACGTATTCTCATGGGTTAAGCACTCAAAGGGAGGAGAGCGCCCTGCCTGACATGCAGGAAAGGCTATTCACATCTTAACTTGCGGCAAAAGACCGCAGCGTGGTCTACCTGAGGTCTTTTGTGGGCTGCAGTCATTTGGCTGGGCCTTTAGTCATGCAGTGTTTGTCCTGCATCTTTTGTCATGAAACCTTGTAGCCAGAACCGGTCTTAGGGCGAGGCAACCGCCTTGGGCCCCGCGCATATATTTTGATTTCATGTGTTTACAAACATTAAAGTACTGCATTGGTCAACAATCAACTTCATAAATCTCCCTCACACTCCCCAAAACTAATAAGAAACCCAGTTCTACTTTGAAAGACTGCACTTTTTATTCCATCGGATCAACATTTATATAATGAATGATACTTGATCCAGTTTATTCCATTGGACTTCTGACAATTTATAATCCTCTTAATATTTTCAGTTGTCTCTCAATTCCCTTATATAAGATCCATAACTATCAACAATGCTCTTTTTAACAATCAACACACATTTTTAAATTGATTTTCAATTCATCAACCTAACTATAAACAACAAACTTTGATATATATATATTTATGATGATTAAAACATCTCGTTTTAAGTTGATATTCAATCAAACGACAGAAGGGATTCTTCTTGACATATTCCCTAGCCAGGACATAATTGCTTCAAACGTCAAGAAAATCTTGATATCCAATTTGCAAAGGGTAGGGGAGGGGGGGTCAATTTGCATAGATAGGAACTACTGATGGTGGAAAACGGAGATTATGTGCAGGTCATCACCAAATGACCGACTTACCACAAAAAGTCTGGAAAAAAAAAACAAGGATAAGTAGGATGAATATCCTGAAGTTTATAAGAAATGGTGTAGTGGTGAGGGGGTCTTAAGTTACGAGATTCCATTAAAAAGCAGGTATGAGAGGGAATGGGTCTCAACACCATCATCCAAATCATTTTGTCATTGTGCTATGACCAATTAATGATCAGTCCTCTTCTGGAATGCTAGTTTCTCAGATGCCAACTTCTTATTTGAGACATTTTTGGTATTATCATCATAATCCGTGTGTTTATCAGCATCATCTAACAAGTCGTCCCACTGCCTTTTAAATTCTGACGGTAAGGAACGCAAGGATGGATTTTTCCTGTCTTTGACACTACGAGGCTCAACTGGATGCACAACAATCTCAGCACTATCACGGCTTCCTTCTCCATCATCTGCATCCACAGTCTCGCTTGACTCCTCCCGTTGTTTCTTCAATTCTGGTCGCGAAGGGCGCACACAGGGTATAGCTACTTCAGGAATTTTGCGAAATTCTTGGTCACCAGTTACGGGATTTATCAAACTGGAATTTGTGGTAGTTATATGACAGCTTCCACCATTAACAGCATCTGGATACATAAGCTTGTTAGCCTTTGCAAGCATCTTGTCATCCTGTAAGTGATCAGTGGATAATGTAGTAATTATAGTCAGTGATAATGGTAAAACCAGGATAGGTCTCTCCAAGGTTTACCATCAGCCAGGGATGTTTCAAAGCTTCTGCAAGGCCTAGACGTTTTTGTGGATCAACTGTAAGGAACTGCTTGACCATATCGATAGCTGAAACAAAAGAAATACCAAAAACCGTTATCGCCACCGCTGATAGAAGGAATCCGTACGTGTCTGTGCCATTCTGTAATAATGTTAACAGAGCTTACCTTCAGAGGAAATGCCTTTCCAGTATTCTTTGATAAACTTGTAATGCCCTTTGATAATTTGCTGCGCTAGAACCATGTCTTTATACTCGTCCGAAAATGGTGGATACCCACTCAGGCTACGATTAGTAAAATTGACAGAATCAAACATGAGAAACTAGAGTCTGTCTTTACTGGTCAACAGTAGTAGACTTACCAGATAAAAAGAATGACTCCCATGCTCCAGCAATCAATAGCACTGGTGTAACTTTGAGTCCCTGCAGTCTTTAACACCTCTGGTGCCAAGTAGTTAGGAGTGCCACAGAAAGTCTTCATCATGGTATTGGCATCCACAAACTTCGAGAGGCCAAAGTCAGTCACTTTAATCATAGTTTCCTTGTCGTCTGTCATTAGCAGCACATTTTCTGGCTATGTGAAGAGAGCACAGTTTGAAAACGTCACGAAATTATTTCTTAGGGAAAAAGTCTTCTTTATGTTCTCATTTTTTATCGACCTTAAGATCTCTATGTGTAATTCCTTGTTCGTGTAGGTACTATTCAAAGGAAATAGGATTTTTTTTTTTTTAAAAAATAATTTGAAAAGTCAGAATGATTGAACAAATTTCACTAACAGATATTTCTTACTTTAATAGCTACCACCAGCTGATAGAAAATAAGTTTGGCAGTAGCCTCATCTAGCTGTCCTAATGAGGCCACTCGATCAAATAATTCTCCTCCTTCAACTCTGAAAAAAATACCAACCAATTACATAACTGACTTCAAGAAAGACCAGTGTGAAGTCATCTGCTGAACGGAAAATGCGATTGGAGTTTCCCCACTCGTACCTGTCTCAACCAGGATCGAACCTGTGAGTACAAGGTCAAGTAAGATTCCTATTAAGTTAATAAGGTAGACTTTACAGAAATGGAGTTTAAGAGACCAGAGATTCGCTTTCTTTCCCAAGAAAATTGAAATTCGGTCTTCTAACTTGCGATGAAAAATTGTCAGCAGTCTTGGCCTGGGATTTACTCCTACTTGATAACCATCTGAGGTACTGAAGTCTGCTGCAAGCAAATCTTCAGCAGTGCCTACCAAAGATCAAGCTTCATAGTTGTGTAAAATTTTACTCACAATTCTAATATAATGAACAATGTGTCCTTGGTATCCATGACATCTTCAACTTGGATAATACAAGGCTGTAAATACAAATGTTAGTTGGTAACAGAACCGAAACAGCATTTCTTAAGAATGTGGTGACAAGAAATGGTGGTAAGCTTACGTGTTTCAGAGCTTTCAAGACCTTCACTTCGTTCATTACTTGTGATGATAAATTCTGCAAGAAATAAAATATTATCAGAATGAAACTCAGTGATGGAAATGTTTGCAACTGCAATAAATTCACTCACCATCTGAGTCTTGCCTCCTATGGAAAAAGTCTTTTTTGAGATGACTTTGATGGCAAACTTTCTGCACGTTCCTTTCTCAAACGCCAGGCGGACTTCGCCACAGGCTCCCCTTTTTTTTTTTTAAACGGTGAATTCTTATCAACATTTGTAATGTGCCACTACTGTTATTACATTAACGACCAAACGTGACAGAATGAAATACCTTCCTAAGACTTTGGAAATGGTGTACCTAGCTCTGAGTTCTTCTGGGAATTGCATGTCTTCTTGAACGCTGGTATCCATATATACAAAGGCTGATGATAATTAGAGCACAGATTTTCAGCATTAGTCTCTGAAGTAAGATTGGATTTCGTAATCAGAGTTACGGATTCATTCACCTTTGTTCCTTTTAAATGATAACGATATTTCGTCGTTGTTTTTCAAGACTTGTCTCTTATTTTTTCCTACAAGATGATAAATAAGATTTGCTTCCGCCTTAAGTAATTGTTAAGACAAGAGCGACAGAGAATTCAAAAAGGGATGTGAATTATTGCAGAGTTAATTATGCTGTTCTTACCGACTTTTGTGCCATTTATAAATGTGCCATTGCTACTAAGATCTTCAAGAAGAGTATGACATCCAGTGGAAGTGGTTTCCTGAATGGATCACCAAAGAGGCCATCAGCTGAAACTCTTTCGTATTGTGAGTTATTTTTCTTTGTTTGATCCTCTAATATACTCACCCTTGTTATTTTGAAATGCACCTTGCTATAAGTAAGAAAACTGTCGTAGGCCCTGAGTTCTGGTATGTTAAAGGAGTAATCGCAAATGTCCCCACGACCAAACGTATAGGACAATTTGCATAGATCTATAAGAAAAACATTGGACATAAATGCATATCCCGTCATGTATATTATCACTGGCACAAGTCCTTTCATTGTTTAAAGAGACAAAAAGCAAACTTGGAAACTCGGCAGACTGTCAACCTACGTGAGGTCATTTACAAGCGACCACTGGGCACAACGAGTTTCGTATATAAAAGAATTTTATCAATTTTATATGTATATTTCTTCTCTGTTTAAGGATTCCTGTTTTCGGTGCAATGGTGATATTGAAGAAAGGATCTAGTTCATCAGAAATATGGCCTATATTCAGGAAGTGCAAGAACTCCTAGGTGCCTCATATCACTGTTGTCATAAGTTCCTGGATTACCCATAACATTGAAGCAAAGATGAAAAATATGATAGAAATGATGTCAGGGGATGGTGGGGTAATCCGGTGAGTCGTTTTTTATTTAGTTTTCATCCACTTGATAATCCACCATGTGAAGTGGTATTCATACATGGTAAGGTGGTTGGTTATCTTATCAAGGCACCCAATAGCGGGAAGCTTTGGGGGGTACGTTGTGCGCGTTCAGGGGTGACCCTTCATCACGCTAAGAAAAAATCGGCAAAAAAGATCTAATCAACGAACTAACCTAAGGTTTTGAGATGATTTCCTATAGGAAAGAGTCTTCCCCATGGCCCTTCCACTTGGCTACTTCGGTCATCGTCTTCAGAACAGAAGGTATCTGGAACGTCCACTGTTTCCATGCTGCATAACATGTTGGAACCACTACTGCTGCCCAATTGCTGGCTAGGACATTTGTCACTTAATTGACTCATCTTTCTTTTATTATCATGTCCACAGTGTTGTCTTTTCACAATCTAAGACGATAAATGATGACCAAACGATCGAACCTTTGGTGATAATGGAAAGCGAATCGAATGTTCTTTTCTTTACATTCTCAAAGTAATAACTACCTGTGCGTATCGTATTATAACCAGTTGACGTAATTTCTTTTATTCCTAAACCCTCTTCACCACTAATAACCGTGGTCTGAAATACGAATCATTATTTTCGAAATCCAAAAATCCTATCACTTCCAACACCCTTGTCATTAGAAACGCTGACACTTCTTTTTTTTTTTTTACGGTCAAAGCATTTTCAACGCTACTTCTCTCAATGACGGACGATACTGGACATGCACTGAATTTACGGTTCAACCACGCCACAACAATACACCAGCGCCATCTTCTTGCACATCGCCATTCTGACAAAAGGCGCGAATGATGTCATCACAGCCGCCATTAATACGAGCCGTCGACTAGCTGACGCCGGCTGAGTAGCCATTGTTTATTCGTTCGCCGGATGATGCAAGTAGGTAGCCATTTTTAAAAAGAACACTGCGCTATTGTAATAACAGACATTAGTGATATTCACAATAACCACTCTATCGTCATCCTCATAATACCATTATCCCACCTGTATCAGGGTAGGGTCTGCGGGTTCTAGCCCTTCACTCCCGCCAGTTCTCCTTCCACCCCACACACGAAACTCACAGACTCGACCCTGACTCCGGCGGGATAAGGGTGTGATGATGAATTACAACTTTAAAATCTTCGCAATATTGGACAATTTATTACGTTAATGAGCCTATCTCTTTGGAGTAAATAAGACACCGTTGCACAGTGGGGCAGGAGACCACAAAACGTGGACAAAATTCGAAAAATGAAAGTGTCCAAGAGATAAAATCTGTGAATGTACTTGACCCTGGATACCCTCCTGAACCATGCCCTAGCTGATTTACAGGTGTCTGCACTGGTTTTGTGCAACATAACAAGCTACATTGTAACCTTTGTTTTGCAGTTAAGATGACATGTTCCGATTGCATTTATTTTAAGTCCTAAAAGTGTCGTAATTTCCATATCTAGCTTCAAAAATCGGAAATTTTTTCTATGTAACCTTCATCTTCAGGCATGTGGCTATATTAAACTCTTGCCAAATTAATATTTCAGCGCACGGAATTTATTTAATAAAGCTTCAAAGAAGGGTGAGATGAAATGTTGGGATTTCACACCTGTATTTGGAAATACATCTAGTTAATAATGTATCCAGTGAGATCCAGCTTGGATTCTTGCTTTTTTCGTTGTAATATTCATTCCAAATTACATTTCAGTTGAATTTTTCTGCTACTTTTTGCTACTTTTCAAAATCCAGAAGGTTATCTAAAACAATTTACCCCTTATCTTGCCTCACCAAGTCTTGCATTTTCTGGATTTTCTCTTGTGGACTTCACTAGCTTCCTGCTTTTTGTCGTACAGCCATGTGCTAGAGAGATTTTTTATTCCAATGTGTAGGTTTGTTTATATAACAGTGTTTATATAACATTGTTTATATAACATATAGAACATAATTTGTAAGCTAAAAAACAGAGAAGGATTAATAAGGAAACTGGCATTTGATTCATTCTCCAGGTATGAAATGGTTAGGGGCTTATGGAAAGCGGGAGCAGTGCCAGGGCTAACATATGGAAACGAGGTTCTGTGCATTAGTAAAAAGGTAATGGACGGTATGGAAGTAGCCCAAAGAAGGTTAGGTAGGATGGCATTCGGGGAAATAGGTTTACAGCAGTTGAAGCAATACAGGGGGATATGGGATGGGCTACATTTGAACAGAGAGAAATGGTTAGTAAGTTGGTGTACCTGTGCAGGATATGGGGGCTTCAAAAGGAAAATCCAGTATGGCAGGTAAATACATGGGTAAACGACATGAAGGTTTCTACTAACTGGGAGAGGAGGGTAAACAGAATATCAAAGAAGATAGGCATATCACTGCCCCCCAGGGAGGGCATGGAGGGGGCAATAACACTTCAAAGACTTGTGCAGGACAAAGTTAAGGAGTGGGGGTTGGAGCAGTGGCGACAGGGGATGGAGGGAAGGACGGCAAAGAAATCGTTGAGGGTGTATGGGAACAAGCCTAACATAGAGAGGGAGGTAATTTATGACAACACGTGGGAGAGCTCACTTCTGTTTCGGGCAAGAGCTGGGTCACTGAAGACGAAACAGAGGATGGCAAAGATCACAGGTGGAGATGAGGGCTGTGGATTATGTGGGGACGAAGTGGAGGATGTTAGGCATGTGATACTGGCTTGTCCAGCGCTGGATCACCGCAGGAGGGGTTGGGGCACCCCCACCCTGGAAGAGGTTCTGGGGGTGGTGGGGTCTGGGGTGGAGCGGCTGGAATGGGTGCGGAAGGCAAAGGTGTTGCTTGGGTGCTGGTGGAGATCTAGGCAAAGTGGTCTAGCATAGAAAGTCTCCCTAGCAAGGTTTCCGTCACAAAGGATTATATATTCATATTCATATAAATCACAATTAAATTAGGTAGTGAGCTCGATTTACTGCGACAGTGGTTCCAGGTTCAATACTGGATCGAGGTGGGTTGGCTTCTTTAGGATGAGCGAAAAGTCCCAATTAGCCAGTTCCAATTAATTGAATCATTTGTTGGTATTTTAAGGTCCTTCAACAACAATGATCATTAGATCCCTGTCGACTGCTTAGTTCTAATGCAGAGTCTGCTGCACACAGTGGGGCAGAAGAGCATGAAAAGTGGCAATAATTCAAATATTATTTGAGGAATGTTCTAGGTTGCGCATTTCTTTTAAGGGTATTTGTTAGACAAAAGAAATTAATTCCTAACCCTATTCCCGCCTATAGCAGGGGCCTAAGTACCCATCTTGTCCAGCTGCAAGAACAAAAACTGCAACCCCACTGCTTATTTATCGTCAGTCTATTGTTTGTTGGGGCACTCCACCGACTCCAGGGGGCGATTGTAATATTAGATAAATACTGTTAAAACTAAAAATACAGCTATCCTTTATGTTACTTTTATTACATGTAGTGTAGCCTACTAACGTTGCTTAACTGCAGTGATCAGACAAGAAATGACGTGCCCAATGCTATACACCCGAAATGAAAAATCCCAAGTGTGTCTTCCTTCACATGAGAAGTAAAACCATGGTCCTATGTGGCGTACAATGACATTGGCAGTGAGGTTGCAGTTTTTGTTCATGCAGCTAGGTTCAAAACCATGCTGTGCAATCAGTGGCGGATCCAGGATTTTCGTCGGGGGGGGGGGGTTGAGCTAAACCTCACATATTATGTGAATATAAGTTTACATGTGCATAGGGGAGGTTGCAACCCCAAACACCCTATCCTAGATCCACGCGTGCATGCAATATATCACCATTGTGCACATTCAGAAGAGCAAGATGGGTACTCAGGTCCCTGCCATAGGCGGGAATAGGGTTAGGAGTTGTTTTCTTAAGTCTACCAAACGCCCTTAAAAGAAATGTGCAACCTAGAACATGCATTGAATAATATTTGATTTATGTCCAGGTTTCAGGGTCTCCTGCCCCACTGTGCGTTGATAGGACTTGAAATTTATTCAAAACCATGTACAGGTGTGCGGAGGCGTAGTTACGGAGGGGAGAGGCAGGGGAAGGGGGGGGGGGGGTCTCTCAAAGGTCCATATGGCCCCGGGCGCAAAATATCCTAGCTACGCCGCTGCAGGTGTAGTAATAATTCAAATACCCCACGCAGCTTGAAATTCTGAATTTTTATATGCATAATTTATATTACTTTCGAAAAAATGCAACGAAGTCCCCAATATTAAAAGCAAGTTTTAAATCCTCGTCAACAAATAAGTAGGGAGGTCACAGATGTTAAATGGATGGCAGTTCATGACATTGTTTCTCAAAAAAAACAGCGGTATGTTGACTTTCCTTTAGGGGAAATGCCTCATTAGTTCCAAACTGCTAGTCTTGGCGTGGCTGAAACATTCATGCACAAGACATGTCTGAAATTTTTATAGAAAATATTGATAACATCCCATACATACACAAATTTTTGGAACTAAAATAAATAAAAGTAAAAATAATACAATATTTACTGTATAGCATTATCAAACTGTATGAAAATGGAATGATCACAAGAATTCAAAAAATCAGTTAAAAGTCAAATGGCATGCAGTAGTGTACCATTCTCCACTCCTGGCTAAAAACTTATCACATCAATTCGGGTAATGTCTTTCTTAGACGTAAAAAAAAAGACGACGTCAGTATTTTCATCAACACCGTTTTGTTGAGTTTCGATGAAACTCACGCATGTTATTTCATATTAACTTCAGCAATGAATATCACCGCTCTTCGTCACTTATCGCGCCATATGACTGATTGCCATTAACAATTAGTGGTGTGTGACTGCTAGTGGAAATTACTGGAGGTTCTTGTCTCGACGCAGAGACGTAGGAAAATAAATTAAGGAACAACATCTTCACTCCACCAAATCCATCCCAACTACGATATACTAACGTATTTAAGACAGCTTGTAATGGATTCAACACAGCCTATATGAAAAATATATAACGGATTACATCACAACAGACAAAACTTTTCAGGTGACATTAAAATGTTGAACCACAAGGTACTCACCATTATGTACCAGACAGTAATTATCACATCTCGAATAGATTGCAAATCATGCCACATGGTCCAAAGAAGTAGACTGTTGATTACGTTGGGTAACCAGCTGCAGTACAGATGAATAGCAAACTAATTAAATTACTGACGATTATTTCATCTCTTTCAGTATTTTAAAAATCTTTCTAGATATAAAACCTTACCAGATATAAAATACTAAGACAATATCAAAAAATTTCTGTTTCAGAGCTCGAGCTACTCTACGTTCCTGATAGCCAAATTGGCCACTACTTTTTGTCAACAAATTCTTCACTAAATGAAAACCCAAACACCAACTAAATTAATGTATATAAGGCACATCATCACAGATTTTAAAATCATATCAATTTCAGATTTATTCTTACCTTGATCAGAAGATAATATATACAAAATAGGATTTGCTATCATGGTGATGAGAAGTGGAATGTGAGCACAGAGGTAGCTTGGTAAAACGTGAGGTACGTCATGTTGACATCTGAAATCATGTCATAAAATTATATTTTGAGAGTGAATTGAAATGCTAAATGTGGGGGGAAAAATGCAGTCAATAATTAATTATACATAAACTCACTTCAGATCTGGCTTATAGAGAATCGCTAATCCAATGGACGAGGTAATGGCAGGCAATCCCCAACTGAGAAGATGGTACATCACAGGTCGCCTGTCAAAAATAAGTTGATGATTATTTAAGCAACATCACATACGACAAATGTATTCATAATGACACAATGATTACCCTTCTTTTTGTTTTAATACGAAATAGACATCAAGAGCATATGAGAGATTCCAGAAATATGTTGAAGTATAGAAATAATGGATCCATCCCTAAAATGATACATGGCAAAAGAAAATTGATACATTATCCATAACTTGGAGTGTATATGGTAACAAGGTAGTTATTGAACATCTAGTATCTATCTTCTAACCAAATCGTTTTCAGATGTATGAATATTCCGTGTTTGTCATTTCAAACTCACCGACATGAAGGCGCAAAACAGTCCTCCATTATTGTTTTCTTCTTCATCATGGACTCGATGAAGCCAATATGCTGATCTGACTAAAATTCCTACAGGATAACGAAAATGTGACCCTATCATTCACTAATCATAGTTCCACTGAAATTTGAAAGTATCCAATGGAGTTAATTACAAACCTAAAGCGGCAAGAAGATCTGCAAAAGCCAGCCATGAGATAATTGATCGTTGTCTTGCACCAGAAAAGTGTAGTCTCTTATTTTCGACCAAATTCTTTGGACGGGGAAGTAACTGATACAATGCTCCCAAAATGCTGAAGAAGGAAGACGCTATACAGACAATGGTATAATAGTCCACTCGAAATTCTAGTTTAACATCTATTCCAACTCCACTGCTATCAACGATGCAACAAAATGTGTCGATGGTCGGAGACGACATCAGAATAGCACTCACGATCCTACTGGACTCCTGAAATTTAAAATTAATGAAGATTAAAACGGGTTTATAGTTAGTAAGTATCCACTATCGAACTGGTTTGTTGAGCATCACTAATTAGTGCCAATTTTACCTCGCTCGATCGAAGGTCGCATCAAACTGCAACCTTCAGTCACTTTTTGAATGACATACCACCGTAGAAGTAGATTTTATCTTGAACTCAACTTACACTTGCTGCGATTTCAAATACAATTTCAAGGATCTTGTCAGCGTGTCGTGCATAAAAACACAACCGGTACCCACAACAGCATGGTCATAAAATACTATTTGAAATCATTCTCTAATATATCGAACTAAATTGACGCCAATATCTTATTGGAGGCATATACTTACGTTAATGCCGAACAGATACTGGTCACTATACATAATTTTAAACAATTATTTGAAATTAACAAGTGGTAAAAGAAAAAAAAACTGAAATTAACTCGTTGCTGACCTTTCAAAATATATTTTCAAGCTGAAGTTAACATTGAGAGATCCGCTTTCAACTTCCTTTAAAATTATAACCAATAATATGTAACATGAATCATAACTACATAAGAAATTGTTTGACTTCTAATGAGTTAATCCAACTCTGTATAACTGCGGCACCAACAACTAACTATCTTACACCATCAAGGAAATGTTAAAATTTACATTAACGACCATCCGATCCCTATTTGAATTTTATTTTTCCACCCTTTGCCTTCTGCACTTGCAATCATCAGCACGTGCTCACTAATTGCCCATCCAATGACGTTTGATCGAGCTTGACCTTCAGCCAATAGGAAAATTTGGAACCGTTCGACCCCCTCCTTGGAGGTAGATTCGAATATTTATAGGTAGCGCTGTTGTCGCCCGCCTTTGTCGTCTGCTTCCCAATCTTGAAAATCGTCTGGCTTTTTTTTTTCTATCAATATTTTTATTGGTGTCTTTCAGCATCTAAATTGATATAAAAATGGTTCGTGTGAAATACAGGTAGTTCTTATCATTCACAATCTTATTATTTTATATAATACTTATGTGCTCTGTAACTTTATCATGTGCATTGATAGGCAACGATAGCATCTTATTGAGGCTTAATTTCTATCGGCACATTGTTCTAAATTCGATTTAGACCACTGATCTCAAATTTGAATTAATAAATGAATTCATGAAAAAAAATGTTGAGTGAAATAAAAATTCTAGTTCGGGGGAGGCGAAGAGGCGAGAAGAAACATTGCATTCAGTGATAAATAACACTATACGAGTATCGCTAAACTTAGTAGGCTTACTCCATTGCAATTAAGTTATCATCACTTCTAACTTTCATTATTTCAGATATTTTATTGTCGAGTTTATTTTAACTGACCATTTGAACCAGGTCATTGATGAACTCCCGTTCGAAAGAAAGAATATCTATGGAGAACTAAAGGATGTTATAAGTCGGACTTTTGGTGACTATGGATCAGCTATTGTGACTTCGGGGCTGCTTGGTAAGTATGCATACAGTATATCTACACTACTACATTCATCATACCCTTATCCCTCCACTCACGCCTATCTTCCACCAGGCCCCGTCCATCCCACACACTACCATATACTTACGGGCAAACTGCTCCCCCTGCCCCGGGTGCTTCCAACCACCTGCATTCCTGAAATGGACCTAATGAGCTCCCCCTTACATATCCATACCACCTCAACCTACTCTTACGTATTTTTTCCACGGTCCCCACCTCCAGGCTGCCTCTTATATACTCATTCCTAAATTAATTCCGTCTAGTAGATAAGGTACTATATTTCCGCATGTATAAGACGCACTTTGTTTCTGTAAAAGTCTATACGTCTATACGATGGTAGTGAAAAATAAAAGTGATACGACTAATGTCATGGGGCACAAGGTGGACACAGTTTAACTAGTGCATGTACTGGAACTGGATAATGTAAAGATTGAGATCATTGTCAAATCATTTAAGAAATGTGGCATTTCAAATGCCACAGATGGAACTGAGGATAAGGGAATATATGAAGACAGTGATTCGTCATCAGACACAGACGAGGGCAAGCTAAAGAATTACCATTTGGATGAGAGTTTGATAGTGATGAGGAGTTTTATGCATTCTATAATTGATAAAACTTGAGTTCGACAATTTTATGCAATCAATTTATCTTTTTTTTTTTCAAAATTTTGGGTCCTAAATTCAAGACGAAGTCTTACACATGGGGAAATACGGTATGTGAACGTAGTTATATGCATACTTAAGAAAAATTGAGACAACAAGACTGGTCTCCCATGAGGTCTGATCAAGAAGTTCGTATAATTTTAGTGTATTGTCCGAGCAAGTTGGCATAAGTTAAAAAAATTTTTTTTAAACTTAGTTTCTACACCTTTCCTCGACGTCTGTGCAAAGTGGTTGCCATTTTAGATATTTGGTTTACATTTGACTGTTATTTAAGTAAAAGGGGGGGGGGGGTCATTTGACGTGTGTGGCGATTTTTTTTATCATCTTCATAATGTCCGAAAACAATGACCTGTTTAATTCAGTGTTTGTCAATTTTCAGTAAAGATGTTTAGTAAACTTGCTCGAATGGCATATGTGAGATGTAGCCGGGCATCATATAGAATGCTTGGTTCCGTCTTGCCATTCATTAGGAGTATCAATGGTTATCCGTGCTTCTTACGAACTGTGCATGTGGCAGGTAACACTACTAAACTTACAGTATTTTTTATTCAGTTGATTCTTTGTAATCCTACTAAAGTATATCTTTCCAGGTTCAATTCGATCATGTCACAAATTTCTTAAGCGTCACACTACTATGACACTGATCCATATGATGGCTCAATGCTCAACCCTAGGTAATTAATAGCATTTGAAATGTGATAAGTTCTAATGTGAAATAATCGTCATCTTTTTAATTTCTAGAGGGGAAATTGAAAGTTAAGAAATCCCTTCAAAAAAGTCTACACAGTTCGAAAAAAGATATGAGTAATTGAAACATAGAATGATAATCGCAACATTGACCAATAAATTTGTAAAAGCTAAAGGATTGCCACTGAACCCATCAGTGGAAGCGTTACACAGAGGAACAGAATGTTCCGACTATTCTGTTGTTTACAGATGAAATAACTAAGGCTACTTGTAACGAGACCAATGATGATTTCTCACTTCCAATAAAAAGTTGGTAATTTTAATGTTCCTATAAGATTGTTATGCCATTCATTTCATGCTGGTTAAGTTCTAAAGTACTGTTTTCATTTCAAAATGTTTTATGAAAATAACACCGAATTTCCGTCACACTGTGTTTGTATGAGTGAGTAATGACTCTTTCCAGAGTATCGCTGCAAATCTTAATTTTACATTTTATTCCACAGAACTCACAATTTAAATTTTAAGTCCCTCTTCACTAAGAAGAAATTATTGATTGTGTGATATACTAAAGGCCCCACTAAATCTCTGCTTGTCCCAATCAAAAGGTGACTATAGGGAACAGCTTATTTCGTTGGACACACCAGTTCTCGTCTGATCACTGAAGTGAAGCAACGCAACCCCAGCTAGTACTAACGTGGGTGTCTGCTTGTGAAAACTGGGTACTGCTAATTTCCAATAATCGTCGCATTAGTGCAGTGTCTGTGCAGCCTCTGCACTAGAACTAAGTGGATGGGGCTCTAATGACCTTGTAGTTGAAGGGCCCTAAAGCACCAATGAAACAAGCGATGCCTTTTGTAGGAAAATACATTTTACATTTTGTAATAAAGACAAAAGGTGCATGGGTGGAGTGTCCGAAGCCGTTAGAATTAGGAATGAGTTATAAGTAAGGGTAGTTTGGTGGTAGGGGACATCATGGAAAAGATGAGGATAGATTGAGGTGATATGGAGGAGGAGCTGGTTAGATCCATTACAGGGTTGAAGCAGTGGTGTTCAGAGGGTATTCTGCGCCCGGGGACAAAGACTGAGATCTGCGCCCTCTAAACTTAATGCGAACCGCATTTTTACACTCCCTGTCTTCTGCGCCCGGGGACATCTGTCCCCTTTCGCTCCCCTTCGGTGCGCCTCTGGGTTGAAGGTTTTTGGAAGACCCGGGACAAGAGAAGATCAAAGCAGACGTGGAGTCAGGATGTACAGAGGGATATGATCATGTGTGTAGTGGATGGGGACGTGGTGGGTGATAGGCAGGAGTGAAGGGCCAGAATCCGCAGACCTTAAGACACCTGACCCTGCCACAGGCGGGATAGAGATACGATGTAGTCCTCATCTGTCCTCTCTACCTTCCGTACTCTTCTTGTTGGAACCTCAAAAATGTCGCTTGGGGGCGCTGGTGGTAATGCTGGTGATGTAATTCATTCGGATGTTCGATGTCGTCTGCAAAAGTCAGTTATTGTTTTAAGAAGTCTTTAATTTATTGTAGTGATTCAATGTTAAGGTTAATAATTAAAAGAAGAAATTTTCCGGGGATCCATGAAGGGTGTTTACAGACGTGCTGCCAAACTTTTTACAGAAGTTATTCAGCAGGCAATTTCTTAATTATTCCATCTTAAAAATAGTTCTATTCCACTGTAAGAAAGGTTAAAGGGCGTTCCTTCTATTTTAGGTGGAAAGAGTCAAGATTATGATTTAGTGGTCATCGGTGGAGGCTCCGGGGGCCTAGCCGCTGCTAAAGAAGGTTAAATTTGCTCATTTTCTTATTTTAATAAGAGAGCTTACTTAGGAGTAAACGAGTACTTCATTATTATTATAATATTTTATATATAGCTGCGTCTTTAAACAAGCGAGTCGTTGTTCTTGATTTCGTAACGCCATCACCCAAAGGTAAAACTGATAAATACACAACATTGACCTTTCAACTGGAGAGTGCTCATAAAGTTATTGAAAAAATATGTTTATTCTCTTATTTGCACATGTTATCGTTCTGTAGGTAGTAAATGGGGCTTAGGAGGAACTTGCGTAAACGTCGGTTGTATCCCCAAAAAATTGATGCACAAAGCAGCTGTACTAGGAGACGCTATTAGAGATGCTAAGAAATTTGGATGGGATGTATCACCAGATGTCAACCACTCTTGGTAAAGCATTATAACTGTTCATCCTTCATGGAATCACACAATTTTTACAAACTGCAATTCTGTTATTATTTATAGGGCTATTCTTCAAGAAGCAGTTCAGGGTTATATCAAATCTTTGAATTGGGGACACCGTGTTCAACTTAGTGATAAGTGAGAAGTACTAATTTCAATAAAAGTTATAACCTTCAGGTTTTTAAAATTATTTTGGTAATATTCAGGTCTGTTGAATATCTCAATGCCACAGGGTCATTCATGAATCCCAATACCATTAGGGCAGTACTGCCAAATGGAAAAGAGGTCCGTGTACTATAGTAATTAGCAGTGAGAACAAGGCATCGCTGACTTACTGATGGTGTATATTTATATTTCTCTCTAAGAAAATACTTACTACTTCTAATACGTTGATAGCTGTTGGGGGCAGACCATGGTACCCTCCAAATGTATGACCTACTTTAATTTTTGTATAACGCATATACAGTACTAAATTTCTTTTGATATTTTTTTTTTGGTTGAAATTATCTTATAGTTAGAAGAAGCCATAAAATTCTGCATCACAAGTGACGATATTTTCTCACTGAAACACCCACCTGGAAAAACGTGAGCTCTCATTATTTCGAGTAATGGTAGGAAGTATTATACGTGTTGTTTTTCACTTCAAATGCCTTTTTGTTTCAGGCTTGTAGTTGGTGGAAGTTGTATCCTTTTAAGAATATTTCTCTACTGAGCTGCTAATTTGTCGTTAGTTGGAACACCTTAAGTGCTAAGAAAAGATGTAGCTCTGGAATGTGCAGGATTTCTAACCGGCTTAGGTTTTGAAACTCATCTTATGATCCGTTCCATACCCCTCCGTTGGTTTGATCAGGTATTCAGTCTTACAGAAATAGGTGTGCTTAATATAAAAAAAAATTTGATTCTCAATGTTTTTTTTTCTTCAGCAAATGGCTAAACTAGTAGTTGATCACATGAAAGAGTCGGGTACTTGTATTTTGAAACGATGTGTTCCGCAGAAAATAGAAAAAACTTCATCAGGACGTTTGATGGTGACGTGGAAAGAGCATGAAGGAAATATGAAGCAGGATGAATTTGATACTGTTTTATTGGCTGTAGGTAGGCAATTTTAAGCGATATAAAATTATTTCCTCTCCTGCCCTAGTTACAGGGATTTACGTCACCAACATGACTTTAGGTCGACGGCCGGTAACAGAGGCACTCAAACTGTCCAACGCTGGTATAAAGATTCATCCAGAGAGTGGCAAGATTTTAACTAATGATCAAGATGAAACTTGTACTCCAGGTGTTTATGCCATTGGTGATGTGTCTCATGTTAGTATCATCACTATAAGAATAATAACTATTTAATTAAAATAGTTAAAGAGGGCTTACTTTTTTTTTTAGGGTAGACCAGAGTTAACTCCCGTGGCGATCTTAGCGGGAAAGTTACTGGCACGAAGACTATTCACTAAGTCGACAATAAATATGGATTATGATAAAGTACCAACTACAGTATTCACTCCTCTCGAGTATGGATGTGTTGGACTGTCGGAGGAGGAGGCATTTAGGAAACATGGTGACGATAATGTTGAGGTAAGTCGTATTATTGTTTTGTAAGATTTTTCACGGGCCAGAGCAAGAGACAGATAAAGAGTTGAACCGTATTGCTATAATTTCGTGAAATTTATATTTCAAAAACTTATTTTAGATCTATCATGCATTCTATAAGCCATTAGACTACGTGATAAGTGGAAAAAATAGTAAAAGTTGCTACATCAAGGTAAGATAATACCTGTAACCTTAAATGGGACCTCAGTTATTCTGCCTGGTTTTTGTTTTACCCTTTTGTATTCAATGCAGATAATTTGCACTAGTCAAAAGCCACAAAAGGTATTAGGACTTCATTTTGTTGGGCCAGATGCTGGAGAAGTTATTCAGGGTTTTGCAGCTGCAATGAGGTATACTAATGAGATTCAAACGCAACGGTGATTAAAAACTGTTAACTACAACTTATACTAATGGTCATAATAGGTGTGGTCTAACAAAAAAACAGCTGGACACAACAGTCGGAATTCATCCGACAAGTGCAGAAGAAATTGTGAAACTTCATATAACGAAAAGATCTGGTTTGGACCCAACTGTCACAGGGTGCTGAGGTTAAAGACACCCTCTCTCAATTGAAGTGATATATTTTCAAGGGTTCTTGTCCATAATATATCATATTGAAATGAGAGAGGAGTCTTCCATGTTCATAATATCCACGAAACGTAGTTTTGGACTAATTCTGGATACCTATAAATGACACTGTGACCCAAAATCCTTTTAATGGAATGGTCATAGCTGATGATTAGTTTGTATCCGAAACAGTCACGCCATGCAACTGGCCATTCAATAGTAACTCTAATATTGAGTTTTTTTTGTACATAGCTTACTAAATATGTCACATTTTTAATGTGTAAATATTTATTATCGTATTCGAGTATTCGAGATAGTCACCAACAAATATTTGGCAGTGAGCTGTTGAATAAAAATATTGAGCATGAGCTATAAATATCCGCGATGATGAAGATTATTTTATCATGGCATTTCAAAGATGAGTAATCTAAGGATATCCGTGGCATCGTCCAGCAGATCATCCCTTTATAAGGCCTGTTTATGATGACTGTGCCTGTGAGAACGTTTAAGCTGTGACTTGTTTTCTTCTGGACATCCAAACCAGTACTGTGGTGCCGGAAGTGGGAAGTAATCATCCACTTTGACTTTCTTATCGTTAAATCGATAAAAATTCTTTCTTACAAAGAAGTACGTTTGTCCTTTGTTTTGAAAAGATAAATTCGATGTTTCAAACAATGTGCAAATTCAGACTGTCCATTTTTAAAGGAATATTTTGTAACTCACCATCTTTCCATTTGAATGCAGTATCAATAGGATATGGCAAATTCCTCCAACGTTTCATACCAATAGGATACCCCACATCCCTCTTCAATGTTTTGGAGTCTAATTTCCAATATTCACTGCCACTAAAGAAGTACGTTTTCCCATTTTTTCCCCAGATGAAAGCAGCATCAAGTCGATCAACATAAGATTCAATGCCAAGGTCGTCCAAGTTGTGAGGCCAACGATCAATGAATTTATTACCGTCAAAGGTGTACACGTTACGACCTGAAAATCCACAGTGAAAAATGAAATGACGAAGATACGATAAGGAGGAGCACAGCACATGCAAATCACTGAATTACTTGCCAGAGAAAAAGAGAATATTCCCCTCATCGTGTTCATTTTCATAAGCTGCATCTATTCGCTGGATTTCTTTTGGGAATTGAAACATATACCGAAATTTTGTTGGGTATCCTACTTCCAGTTGCTTCCGTTCCCGAAATCGCCACATGTACTATAAATAATACATCAATACATTTAGTAAACAAATTGGAAGGAGACTACCTGACTGAAGTTGAAGAGAGAATGTGAATGTTACTGCTTACTTGTCCTTTGAAGACAAACAGCTCTCCTCTTATCGAAGCTACAGCATCATAAGATCCATCACAAATATTTGGAATCTCTGGAACTGGCGGCTCTGGAGGAGTCGGATATGGTACAGTCGTATGTACTGATGGAGTTGTGTGAATGGGTTTATCTGTTTCTTTTTCACGAGATTCGTCATCTCTCCCATTGCCATCTCTATCAGGTTTATTATTATTGTCATCTTCCCTCCACCTTCTAGTTGTTGGTTGGATCGGAGAATGTGTTGGTGGTGGTGGCAAATGACCATCTTCGAACTGTGTCGCAGCTGCACATGCCGTCAGCAAAAGTAATTATCATTAGTACGTCAGCTCAGGCTGTTTGGATTCATGGCTATCACAATGCAGTTTTGGTTAAAAACTCACCATAAACTGCATGCATTGCCAAAATATCATCATAACCAAGTCTCAAGTTAGTGTCATAACCACGATAATATGGAAACATAATTGATTCAGGATCTGCTGAATGTCCTAGTCCAAGGCTATGCCCAATTTCGTGGGCCGCCACTGAGAAGAATTCGACGTCTAAATAATGGGACGATAGTAGTAAGTCATATGATCAGTAACGAGACCTATTTCTAGTGGATGCTACTATATATAATGACACTAACCATCTCCAGGACCTATGATCCAGTTTTCGGAATCGTCGAAGTGTATATCTCCTCCAAAGTACGAGAAGTCGTACGGAAAAAAGGCATGTGCTAGAGTCATTTGTGGACCATCAAATGGATAGCCGTCTCCATGATCGTAACCTGCAAAGCTGATGATTATGTCGGATTCCATATTTTCCTGATGTGTAAACGTCAGAGGTGAGTAGTCACTCCATAGTTTAAAAGCCCTTGCAAGTTGTTCAAGGATTTTTTCTCTGGAACCTAATTTTGGTGACCAATTTGACAAGCTGTATGATAAAAAGATTTAGTTTTCTTAGATCACTCAATAATGATTTGTTTGATGTCGCGCCATGCAACACAATATGCTAGGTCCATTTATAATCGTAATTACTATACAAATAAGCTACAGTAGTTAACTTTAGAAATATCCCGCTAGACACCTCGGAGTGGTTTGCCTATCACTGAGCTGATATCAGGAGGCAATTGGCAATTTAAAAGAGAGTCTTTTACATAAAGCCCGTATGGGTTTTTGACCAAAAGAAACCACAAGCCTTGATCGGCATAGATCCTGCAGTCACATGCTCCATCAGGATCCAAATAAACACATTACTACTGAGCTACGCCATATGATTCACTCAGCATCCGCAGCTGAATATCCGGGACCATAAAATGCCCTTTGTGGAAATCAAATATCTTGGTCACAAGGGTCGATCAACTTACAAATACGTTAGGTGTCTCTTCCGCCATCCATTGGATGCAATGACATATCTTTTATGTCTCGCGGTTTCTTGTTGTACATCTTGTCGAATTATATCTGGGACTCCACATCGTGGTTTTGTCAGTAAGTTTCTTGTAGCGTTATCCATTTTTCCCGTTTTATTTAAACCACCGAACATCTGCATAATTTTGATGGCTTCAATGACAGCGTCTTCTTTATATAAGGCTTCAGTTTTTCCTTCCGGAGCGTCAAGATAACCAAATTTTTGTAAGAATTTGATCTATGTATGAAATTTTAAAGTTAATTAGCAACACCCTTATCATCCAAATGAGAATATTACTGTTTTTTTTTCAATTGCTCCTAACCTCTTTAGGAGTTGGCAGGTCATCACGCCTTACAGGATTCGAACTGGCTACTATGAGAATCATAAATAATCCATAGAGTGTCGCCGTCCACCATGATTCATTTAAGCCACCAATGTTATTAAAATACATATTCGGAAGTTCAACGCTCGATCAAAAATACGAATCTCTTTAAATGACAGGCCTATGTTCCTATAAAAAAATAATAATTGGTTGAATCTAGTAAAAAGTAATATGGAGTAATGGTGACCTCGATCGCATTTAATTCATGCACAACGTATTCATTAAACGTTCTATTTTTAATTATTGAACATTCTATGCTCTCGTTTTGATGTTCATAATCTCACGAGAGTTGAGAAAGAACAAAGAATATTAGAACTTAGAACATCTTTTCGAATTGAAAGATGGCTGCCACAAGTGATGTTAAAATTGGTGAACTTACCAGTAATGGAAGAATTTCTGAAGTTTTTACCGCAAAAACAAGCCTCGACTGTTATTCAAAATTCATTTCTGAAAACTCTCTAAGATTCTTATCACACGATACTGCAAACAACGCGATCACATTAGTGACGAAGTTTCAAAGTAAACTGCTGATAACTTTCCAGCTCTTTCGGATCATCATAGCAATAGAAATCCTAATATCAACCAGTTTAAGATGAATTAAATAACTTCGGATGTTTCGTGGGTCATTTTATAGCCAGGATTGTCACTCCCCCTCATATTAAAAATATTAATGTGTCACTTCCTGACTTGTGCCAGAAAAAAAAGAAGAATCAAGTTCTACACCCTTCAGTTGCTTAATATCATCTGATGTCCTTTTTCTCGAGATTGCAGTTAAGTATTTAGCAACGGAATTTAAGTTTCAAATCGGAAATCATTTAGAGCCTCAGGTATACAAGCAGTTGATTCGCCATTACTCATAAAAATACTAAAAGTGCAGTAAACGCTTAAAAATTTGATATTTTTGTTGTTGCTTTCGGATTCTGAGTGGTTAGAAACCGGTCTGGGTTGCGTCCTGATAGAAAAGTACCTCGTTATTCATTTATAACACCCCCTTACCTAAGATGACTAAGTCTGAAAAGGTATGTGGACGGCAAAAAAAACCTAGTTTCAGACAGGAAATTCTTGCCCAACAATTAAAATCATAGGGTAAGTTGTGGCCAACTTTTTAACTTTTATTTTTCAGATGCTATACTGAACATTTAAACAATCATAATTGCATGGTCACTTTGTGACTACCGGAGATTTTTTCGAGATGACGCTTAAATTCGTCCTGCTGGATGTTGTGGTTTACAAAAAAAGGTCATTGAAATTTAAACAAACGTTCCTTATTAGTCATCATGTTTAACTTTTGCTTATAAAATTCAAATTAGGAGAAAAGGACTTTGCGATTGGTAATTCAAAGGAGAGCTGTTGTCAGACCACATAAGACACGATTAGGTCACCTTTGTTGATAGCATGAAGGGGACCTGTGATGAGTCGTCGTCAATGTGCAGTTTATTTAAATAATAAACATCAATGAACCATCCAACTTCAATGGAATATTTTTAATCTGCATATGAAACCGGTATGACACGTACAAATGCTATCATAATGCTTCCTCTTAGGATGTTTAAATTTCTGATTCACGACAAATAATACAAATGTTTAGGTTTCAATGTGTTATACGTACTGTATGTCCATCTAAGGGGGTAATCAGAAATTTAATCGTAACATGCATGATAATAATTCATCTCAAAACATGGGAGTCATCATTATTTGTGACTAAAGTCTTGTTTCTTTTTTTTGAAAGTAAACAACTGGAATATCTATTTGGGTGGAAAACAGTTGAAAAATTGTGGTTTAATATGAAGTAATGCTGATATTACAAAGGAGGGGAAGCCCCACCTCTCATGATGCTCAGGATGTGACTGACCCCCGACAAGAAATGTGATTACTCCACTTGTGTTAGGTATGTAACGATTCTGACGTCGGTTCATTTCATGCAATATTTCAGGTTCCTTTCAATTAGGCAACTGAAATCGCTCAGCAGTTTCTCTGTGATATTGGTGAAACGAAGATGTCGTTTCGATTCCGTCCGTTTTGAAGAGGAAAAGTTCTTCGTTGATGTCACTAGTAATTTTAAATAGCAAAGACTAATGTAAGTTCTGGCATCCTCATCCTTTTATTATTTGATGATCTAGACCAGGACGGACACAGACTCGGCAATTCCGTTTCCCCAATTATCAAATTTTAAAAATAGCTCCTTTCGAAACATGTTTAAAATTATGTACAAGAAAAGTCATCTTATAGTTTGATGTCACTATCTATAGTAACCTTGGTCTCCATCCCCTCTGACCCTATTTCCCCCAATGGGTAGTTGGGTGCCTATTTGCTGGGTTGATACCAAGAACGCATGGTCTATCTTTCTGGGAAAAATATTTCCGCCGAGAGGGGAATGGGGGAATGAGCTATTTATTATAACTGGAATTTTTGCCGATCTACACGTACAGTATATTTGTTCCATGTAGAAAGCGTTCGTTTGTGGGGTAGACCGGCATCCCCCCACAGACAACCCAGCCAATATTCCTGCGGGTTCCAGACACGCCTGACTGGGGTGTCCCAGCCAGAGCATGTTCAGTGGACCCGCAGGAACATTGGCTTGGTTCGTTTGTGGGGTAGGCCGGCATGCCCCCACAGACAATCCAGCCAATATTCTTGCCGATTCCAGACGCCTGGCTGGGGTGTCCCCAGTCAGAGCATGTTCAGTGGACCCGCCCGCACGGCACACCAAGGACATGGTCTTCCGCTATGTAAAGGGCATACTGTACGAAGAATGAGCTAAACCGAGGACTGTCCCTGGCCCAAGCTAATAACTAGTGAAGCTCTAGAAGCACAAGAAGGGACTTAGCTCAGGAGAGGATGGTAAATGCTTTAACCCTGGACCTTTTCTACTTGACCTTTACAGGTCACCTGTTTGGAGAGCGGTAAAGGAAGAGTTAACTATAATGTCTTCCACACATGTGAAGTGACACCGTTATATAGGACATAAATTTATTATTTAGTTCATGACCATATGAAATATAATACGTTTTATTAATTAACAATTGACAAGAAAGTCAACTATTCACTTCCGCTTTACAATAACGTCAATACAATAGTCATCTTCTAGATCCAACTCCAAAGCTGTACTGTCTGGTGAAATGTCGTCGCCATCAAATTTAAAAATGAGTTCTGACATATCAGTAATATTAGTTCGTCGGGCATATTCTTCCATCAACTTGGACATAGGATCTGTCTGTACAGGAAGAAGAATAAAAAGACACAAAATTCAGACAAAAGGTCACCAAGGTCACACATATAAGCACCAGCTACTAGTAAGATGCGGGTTACTCGCCTTGTTGATAACAATATCCATTTTACTTCTGAAGTCTTTCGATTGTACCTTCAGACACAATTTGTCCTCCTCATTGTCGCTCTGTGGTACATCTTGTTCCTTTGCAATACTAAAGTCTGGTAAAAATGCAGAAAGAGAAGGAAAAAAAGGGTTGGCTGTCAGTGTGTAATATGATTCACGGTGTACACGGACACCGGTGCACCACCATATGATCATCATTCCCTTTTCCCACCTTTGGCAAGGGTGGGTCTGCGAGTTCTAGCCCTCCACTCCGGCCTATCTCCCACCAGGTCCTCGTCCACCCCACGCACTACCATATCCTTGCCGACAATTTGCTGCCACGTATTCTTCGGTTTCCCCCTACCCCGAGTGCTTCCAACCACCTGCATCCCTGAAATGGATCTAACGAGCTCCTCTTCCCCCCTCTTCTCATTACGTGCCCATATCACCTTATCCTACTCTCCCTCATTTTTTTCCGCGATGTCTCCCATCCCCAGGCTACCTCTAATATACTCATTCCTAACTCTGTCAGGTCTCGACACCCCACTCATGTACCGTAGCATTCGCATCTCGGCTACTTGCATTCTATTGACGTGGCTCTTCCTCACTGCCCAAAACTCTGATCCATATAGCATAGCGGGTTAACTACTGCCCTGTAAAACTTCCGTTTCAACTTGATTGGGACTCTCCAACCACACAAGATTCCACTTCACCTGCACCACCACCAACCAAGGGGAGCGGCGAATTGCGTTGGACACACCAGTTCTCGTCTGATCACTGAAGTTAAGCAGCGCAACTCCAGCTAGTACTGACATGGGTGGCCGCTTGGGAAAACTGGGTACTGCTAAGACCCACAAATCGTCGCATTAGTGTCGTGTCTGTGCAGTCTCTGCATAAGAACGGGGACGGCGCATGTGGACGGGGCTCTACTGACCTTTGTAGTTGAAGGGCCCTAAAGCACCAACAAACAACAACAACAACCACCAACCAAAAAAATTACCTAAAATATCGGCTATTTCTAGTCCAATAGACTCTGGAGTATCGTTGGGTGTGACAGTATTTCCACTGAGTGACAAAAGAATTTGTGAAGGATGGACTTCATTTTGAATTGCAAGCTCTTCTATTAACTTCGAAAATGTTTCCCTCTAATGAAAATGAAATAATGCAGATATTAATTGAAATGCAGACATTTTTTAGTAAACAAATTGAAGACTTTTGTTTTAGGTTCTACCGTGGATAATGAATGTTTAGTAATTCGATGTTTTTGCTGGATTCTGACAACGACATTCCTAGGCCGGTCATCGACGAGGGCTGTTATATCATTGTCTGAAAGGGTTTCGTCCAGAATCACGCAGCAATCATTAGAATTGTCTGAGACATGCAAGCCATTTCTTTGAAAAAATGCTAGTTGTGTATTTTCGATTTCTCTTTATTATATATATATATAAGAAATATACTATATATGAATTTGACGTGATATTCAAGGATGAAATGTCGTTAACCAAAAAAAGAAAAAGTGTTCCATACTTCAATAATTGACCTAATTCGCCAGTATATAAAGATGGATCGTCCACTTGCAGGGGTTGAGACGGTGGTGGTTGCGATGACCAGATGGGTTCAATTTCCAGCTCTTCCACACTAAATATATAACATCCATCAGATGTAGATTTTTATTTGGTTTGGCTGCTTGGCTTCTCCCCAACGCGTTAGCGCAGTGTTTTTCAACCAGGGTTCCGTGGAGCATAAAGGTTCCGTGAGGTCCGCCCAAGGGTTCCGCCAATGGCAAGGTAAAATATAAAAATAACAAGGAAAACACAAGAAACGAGAACGACTTTTGTCAGTCGAAGATGAACTTCGGGTGTCTCTCTCAAACATTAGTTGTTGTTGTTGGTTGGTGTTTTAGGGCCCTTCAACTACAAGGTCATTAGAGCCCCGTCCACGGTGTAGTTCTGATACAGAGACTGCACAGACACTACACTAATGCGACGATTTTTGGATGCTAGCGGTACCCAGTTTTCCCAAGCAGTCACCAATGTCAGTACTAGCTGGGGTTGCGTTGCTTAACTTCAGTGATCAGACGAGAACTGCTGTGTTCAACACAATTTGCCGCTCCCCCTCAAACATTAGGCCACGAATTCAACTCTTTATGCTAACACACACACACCTGTATCAATTAATGTTTTTTCTGTCACTGTATGGGGTTCCCCGAAACGTCTAAATGTTCCAACGGGTTCCACGAGAAGTCTAAATGTTCCAACGGGTTCCACGAGAAGTCTAAATGCTCCAAAGAGTTCCGTTCCAATTGTTTGTTTGTTGGTGTTTAAGGTCCCGTCAACTACAAGGTCATTAGAGACCCGTCCACTGCATAGTTCTAATGCATAGACTGCACAGACACTACACCAATGCGACGATTATTGGGTATTAGCAGTACCCAGCTTTCCCGAGCGACCACCCATGTCAATATTAACTGGGCTTGCGTTGCTTAACTTCAGTGATAAGACGAGAATTCCGTTCCAATAAAACGGTTGAAAAACACTGCGTTAGCGTAACATAGTAATCCCAGCTAGTACTACCATGGGTGACAGCTTGGAGACACTCGCTACTGTTACTACCCAAAAATCGTCGTAACAACGTAGGGTCTGTACAAACTCTGCGCATTAGAACTACGCAGTGGACTGGGCTAAAATGATCTATGTGGTAGAAGGGTCCTAAAACATCATCATCATATCCATATCCATCCTATGGCAGGGTGGGGTCTGCGGGTCCACTGAACATGCTCTGACTGGGGTCTGGAAGTATTGTTGTCTGTGGAAGGATGCCGGCCTCACGTGTTCCAACACCGCATTATACAACCAAAATAGAAATTTTGGCAGGTAAATTAATGTTTTGTTGGTTATAATATGGCATGGTGTCTCACCGTTTGCACAATAACAGGGAGCGGCGAATTGTGTTGGACACACCAGTTCTCGTCTGATGACTGAAGTTAAGCAACACAACCCCAGCTAGTACTGAGATGGGTGGTCGCTTGGGAAAACTGGGTACTGCTAATGCCCAAAAATCGTGGCATTAGTGTAGTGTCTGCATAAGAACTACACTGTGGACGGGGCTCTAATGACCTTGTAGTTGAAGGGCCCTAACACCAACAAGCAAGCAAGCACAATAACAGTAAGCCACAGGGATATTCCAGACCGCATGCGGGGGTCCTAAAACAACAACGAAGCAAAAGAATCTTTTTCGAGACCTCTAGAGGCTAAGTCGAGTTTGCATAGGGAGAGGCTTATTGCTTGTGCTTATTTTCGTCTGATCACTGAAGTTAAGTAACGCAACCCCAGTTAGTACTGACATGGGTGGCTGCTTGACATAACTGGGCAGTCTCTGCATTGGAACTACGCAGTGGACGGGGCTCTAATGACCTTGTAGTTGAAGGATCCTAAAACATCAACAAACAAATAACAACGGGTTTGCATCAACGCCTTGATCGCAGGCTGACTTCATATATCGCTACCTTCGATCATCAGCTATTAACCTGTTATCACTCGTTTCAAAAAAAGCGTCAGACGAGTAACTATTACTCAAATTTCTGACTAAAAACACATTGAAAACAGGGAGTTTTAAAGGACTAAGCAGGAGTCTAAATGCGACTTTCAAGTTTAGAACCAAACAAATGTCAATCCTTGAACTTGTTCTCATTTCAGATTCTGCTCTATCCTATCACAATTTTTAAGTGGGGTCGAGGTTTGCTTTTCATTGAGTGACGACGTTTTGAGGCCACGTTTTTGTGTTTATTATGAAATCATGACTGGTAAAAGGATAATTAAATGTTATTACTTGCTCACCATTCTACTGGCTTCGGCGGTTTCTTTGTTTGTTGTTGGGCTTCAGTTTCTTTTATAATGTCAATTACTGCAAATTAAATTATAACTAGATTTAGTGACTCAATAGTCGTCGTCGTCGTTCCCCTTTTTTTTAAATAAAAAATAAAATTGTCATTCAAGAAGCTGTACCTTTATTGTCAATGTTGGGCTTTGTTTCTTGATGAAATTTATCCAGTTGTAGTGTGTATATTCCAACAGTTGACAAGTCAACATTTTTGTCTGTTGATGGTGGAGCTTTAGCTAATCCTCGACGTGTTTTTGCCTTAGGTGGATTGTTCACATCAGATACTTCGTTCTTTGGACTACTCATTTTTGTTAATATTAAATCATAATCAAGTATTTCATCTTCCAAAAGAATTGCAATCTTCGTAGCAACCACTTTAGCAGAATGTCCACACTAATGCACCTACGTCAATCTCACATGTACCGTATGCATTACGTAAATTCTTTCTCGTTTTTATAATATTTGTGACAATATTAAAAGCCAACACATTACTAGTTGACAAGTATCGAGATGGTTGCGTAAAATATGTCAAAAAAATAACTTTGTTTTGTGATAGCGCGTTTTGTGGCGACAAATATTGTCGGTGCGTGATAATTCGTAAAAAGTAAAATACGCTTCCGTAGGGTCTGTTGTATTAGAAAGAGAATCATTTAGTCATCATGGCTCTCGAAGGTTAGTGGCTCTTCTTTTATCATTGACGTCTATTACTTGTCATTGTTTTTATTCTGTTAAAAGAGATTAGTAATTAAAAATTGATGAAAGAGTGACATTGTGATCGGTTACCAAGTTTATCAATTATAGAGAGGAAACGGAATCGCGGTGCCTGACAATTCGATTCAGTGTCCGAGTGACCTAGCACCGCCCCTTGGTGACCGAAAAATAGTAGAATATTATTTAGTCTTATTATGTATTTTTATTTCCATACAGTATATCTTACTGCTAGCAGTTCTGAATCACATTGATCCTTTTTCGCGTTATTACGTTAAATGGTTGTAATATGTCGTTGTCTCAAAGTAAGTGGACAGGTTCCCAACAGGTTGGTTCAAGCATTATCAAGCTTTAATTAAGGTGCTCAGTGAGACTTGAGTGTTGTATGAGGT
The DNA here is from genome assembly GCA_013389805.1 of Trigoniulus corallinus. Taxonomy (NCBI): domain Eukaryota; kingdom Metazoa; phylum Arthropoda; class Diplopoda; order Spirobolida; family Trigoniulidae; genus Trigoniulus; species Trigoniulus corallinus. The sequence continues at coordinate 19,014,282 of JAAFCE010005724.1, read as the reverse complement.
GAAGGATTGTTTGTAGGAAGTATATTGATATTAAGTCGGCAGATGTTGTCGCGTAAAACCGTGGTCTTCCTTTGCTCATGAGTTTCCGGTATTTTCCTTTTTGTGTTATCATTCTACCGGTTTGTGTCAGACATCTGTGTTGCTTTTGAAACCGGCTTGTACGGAAATTTCAAGGTGCTCAATTTCACGCTGTACAACTGAATACAGATGTTTATGTGGTACTTTCTCATTTTGAATCTGTTCACTCCTAGGTGAGGTGGCCAAACTTCAGCGTCATTTGGCGTTACTTAGAGAAGAGTACGTCAAACTTCAAGCCAGGTATGTGGATTTGCAACAAAAGTATCAAGTGGTGTCGGCGTCTGGAGAAAAAAACGATAATTTCGTCTCGAGACTTTTAAAGAAGGTAGCAGCTTTATTCGAGAACGAATTATACAGGTTATTATACTGTGGAATTAGTGCAGCACTAGTATGGTTATGAATTCAAGAGTTAATATTTACGATTGTACGGTTATCAGTAGTATAATAATAGGACTAAGTCATTAAAGAAAAATATGCCTAATGAAATAATTTTCTTTTGGTCAATAGTACTCTGTTCCATAGCCATAGCCATACTTATGTTGTTGCTTGGATATGACATTGCAGTTCTAAACGATTGGTTATTGAAATGCTATGTCTTAATTCAGTGACATAACAGTTCTTCTTCAAGAGCAGCAGATACCTGCCCACCGATTCATATTGGCAGCACGAAGTGACTTTTGGAGTGTGCCTTCATTGGACGACGTACAAGAATTGGATTTATCACGTTAGTAGTTTGTACTCATTATAAGAAATTCAGCAGTTGCACTGCAATTAAAATTGTTGACGAGGAATTCAATTTGACTTTCAATTAGATTATCCTCACAAAGTTGCGTATGCGTTAATGAAATGGATTTACACTGATCGTATTGAAGTTCCTTCTGAAGAAACTTTCTTATTGGATCTAATGAAAACAGCAAGTAATTTCAAACTGAGAGACTTAATTGAGAGGTATTTATGATATGATAAAAATCGTTGCCGCAATTATCTGAATTGATATTTGACTATCTGTTGCTTTTCAAAAGGTGTGAAACTATGTTAATGTCATCCGTTACAGTTAAAAACTGTATTTCATTGTACACTGTAGCTGATGAAATTGGTGCTGAAAATCTGAAGTGCCACTGCTCACAACTAATATCGTCTCATTGGGTGAGGTGGCTTAAGTTTCATCTATGTAACTTTATGCATCATAGATTTAGACTAGTCGATAATTATATTTAATAATTTTTCGGTACTAGGATGATTTTACTGAAGATGATTTTGCTCACATGTCATCACCACTGCTGTATAAAATGTTTAAATCTAAAAGTAACTACCCTTTGCATATGGCAATTCGTATGAAACGGGAGGATGTTGTATTTTTATTCCTGATAGAATTTGATGCTCAGGTATGAAAGTTGATATCTCGCAAATTCTCTAATATATATTTTCATAATATGGTGTATCACATATCTTTTAGACCTCCTACGACTACTTCAGAGAATTAAATTTTTTTTTTGTTGTGCAAATGTTACTTTTGACAGCTTTCTGTAAAACTGAACGAGTTTGATAACCGCGGAGACTTACCATTGGATATAGCGTTGGTTAAGCAACAAGATGGCATCGCAAGGACTCTTATTTCACATAAAGTAGATGTCAATGCAAGAGATGGAAAGCAACGATCCTTATTGCATGTAGCAATAGATCGAGGTTTGTACTGTTGCTAATTAAAACGAGAGTTTAGGATGATAGCAAACATTGAGTTGATTTTCTTTTAATTTGTTAAGGAGATGCATATTCAGCCAATTTCTTGGTGGATCATGGTGCGGATGTAAATTCCGTAATACCTGACAATCACAGAACACCTTTGCATCTTATTGCAAACTTGAATTCCAAAGTGTTATGTTCTGAAAAAATGGATGGTATGTGTGGAGTTGCTCAAATACTTTTAAACAAAGGTGCCAATCCTAACCTTCAGGACGACTCTGGCAAGTATGTATACCCTTGTTGAAGAAACTTTACAAAGACATATTTGATTTTACATTATCAATCTGTTTAAATTCTGAAGCACTGCCATTCATACAGCCATTATTTCTAAAAATGAAACTATTTTTACTGTGATTGTGGAATTTCATACATTGGAGTTGGAAATACTTAATAATGATGGACATAGTGCGCTTTGGCTGGCATTAGAAGAGATGCGACATGGATCTTCCACCTTTGCAGCCAAGTTGATTGAAAAAGGTAGCTCTCCTGATGCTATCGATTGGAAATCTGGTAGGTGTTTATGTCTAAGACTTGTATATAAGCGATGCGGGTTTATTGTTTACTGAATGCTGACGCATTTAATATGTTATAGGTGATTGTTTACTACACAGGGTTATTAAAGTTGGGAATGAAGAAGGTGCCCTGTTTTTGACATCTCATGGAGCTAAAATCAACCACACAAACAAACGAGTAAGAAATAAACCCCTACGTTTATAACTACTACTTTTATGATGTCGTTATTGGTTACGGCAGTATTTTTGAATTACAGGGAGAAAATGCCCTCCACATTGCTTGCGATATGGGATTAGCAAAAATTACGACTGCATTGTTATTGAAAGGAGCAAATGTCAACCAGCAGACATCCCATCTTGCATTTGAAACTCCTTTTGGTCCACCCGATGATGTAGATTCTGGTCTCCAAGAACGTCCAGTTTATAAACAAACTCCTCTTCATATTGCAATCCAAAGAAAACATAAAGATTGTATCAATGCAATTCTTGAACACAAAAGTGAGTTTAGTTTTTTTAATAAATGATGTCAGATTTGTTGTGGTCAGAAAAGAAGTGACAGTATCATAAAACTTGTCTTTTTTATGTTATTATCAAAACAGTATATACCCAGAAATCTTCAGACAATATGCTAGTTGTTCCGAACTTTAACATTCAAGACTCTGAGGATCAAACTGTTTTGGGCTTAGCTCTCGTCAATGGCCTTAATCAAGTAGCGAAAGAGTTACTCCATGGTGGTGCAAGTGTTAATGTAAAAAATAGAGACGGTTTCACCTTGTTACATCAGGCGATTCTACATCAAGAAACTCAAGGGACGTTATTTCTGCTGGAAAATGGGGCAGATGTCACAATTAGGTAGGTGGATGAAAGAAAATCTGACTTCGTACTTTAGTTGCTGCAAATGAAGTGTTCCTTTCATCAATGAATTTTCTCCTTCCCCCTCTTAGGACGTCCGATAATAAGACTTGCCTCTTGTTAGCAATCGAGCAGAATTTGGCCAGAGTAGTCGAAGCTCTTTGTATGAAAGGAGTAGATCTGAATTTGAGGGACGACGATGGCAATCCACCATTGTGGGTAGCACTGCGCAGTGGAAGAGAAGAAATTGCCAGTATATTGGTATATGCGTTGTTGCCATAAAGTCAATAACTTACCGATTTCAGACCTACCTAATGTTTTTTCTCATCATTTGATATTTAACAGATTCGTTACGGATGTGACCCGAACTGTTGGAGTCCGGGACCTGAAGGTTGTGAACAAACCCTGTTGTTCAAGGCTATTGATGAGAATAATGAATGTGTGGCGTGTTTCTTGATTCGCAGGTAGGCCTCTTGTTTTTGATCAAAATGACATGTAATAGACACTTTCAAATAAATATATTGTGTCATGTCCAGTGGGTGCGACATCAACAGTACTCGGCGTCCAGGGCCTGATGGTAAAGGTGGCGATGAAGCTTTCGATTTGCAGACCCCTCTACACTTAGCTTGTGCTTGGGGTTTAGAGAACGTGGTTTGTACTCTCTTGGAACACCAGGCTAAGGTCAATGTCCAGGTGAGTCTGGTTTTGTAAATGCGTATCAGTAGTACTTTTGAGAAATTAACTTTGCTGTATTGATGATAAGGACGCAGAAGGAAAGACTCCTCTTCATGTTGCCATCCTCAACCAGCACTTTGGTATCATTTCGCTGATGTTGTCCTGTAGGGATGTTGATTTGTCATCACGGGACAAGAAAGGACAGTCTCCTTTCACCGTTGCTATGATTACCAAGAACAATAAGGCAGCTGAAGCCATCTTGAACATTGAACCCAGAGCTGCAGAACAAGTGGGAGCACTTTTTTTTTTTAAAAAAAGGATTACCTTCCGTTTCGAGTGTATTGTAATTTTTATTTTCTCTTCGAATATCATTCAGGTCAATAACAAAGGCTTTAATTTTCTCCACATCGCTATCCAGAAGTCGGATATCGAGAGTGTCCTCTTCCTTCTCAGTATTAGTGTGAACATAAATTCCAGGGTTAATGATGCTTCTCAATTAACTCCTCTTCATATGGCTGTACAGGCTGGCTCAGAAATAATTGTCAGGAATCTTGTAAGAATTATGTCAAAGCCCTTGAATTATATCGCGTAGTGCTTGTCACTTGTATATGATTTTTATTGTTATTTGTGTTAGTTATTAGCAGGCGCCAATATAAATGATTTAACTCCACAAAAGCAGACTGCTCTGCATCTGGCTTCCAGCTTAGATCGACCAACTATTTGTTCAATCCTCATAGAAAATGGTGTTGCCTTTGATGCTGTTGACGACTCTGGCAATAATGGTAAGTTGCTGAAGAGTATCATTTGTCATTTTTTTGAGGATACATATTACAATCGTTTTTTGTCGTCGTTTCTTGAAGCACTACATATTGCTGTTCAAAAGGGTCAACTAGCCAATGTTAAAGTTCTGCTCACGGAGTCTGGAATAAATGCTGAAGCAGTGAATTTATGGTACGCATTGTAATTGTTTAATGTATTAAGTGAAAACTCCTGAAAAACATTTTTAGATTTGAGTTTAAGATCGTTGTCTGCACCTAACAGGGTGATGCAATGTATTGAATATGTACTGTTCAAGCAAACTCGTTGTTCCTAGCTGCCACTAACTGTTATGTTTGGCATTTCGCCATGAATTATTGATTAGGGGCCAGAATCCACTTCATGTCTTGGGACAGCATGGTAGAGAGAACGCAGCTGCTATCTTTGAATTTTTCATTGAATGTATGCCAAAGTATCCAATTAACAAGCCGGACGCAAATGGCAACACTCCACTGTTACTAGCCTACATGAATGGGAATGGCCCCCTTTGTCGTGCAATTGCAAGGGCTGGAGCATGTCTAGGAAGTGCCAATAGAAGTGGCGTTTCCATTTTTAATCACCCAGTGGCCACGAAACAACTTCTTTTCAGGTTGTTAGGTAGGTTTAATTTTGACGTTATTATTCTTTTGTTGGGAGGAGTTGAATAATTGTTATTGAAAAAAATATTTTTTTGATTTAAGATATGCTGTCGCAGGAACCTCCATGGTCTGATGGCGATGCTTGTTTGGAATGTAATGCCAGGTTTGGAATTGCAACCAGGAAACATCACTGGTAAGACTTAAACTCTTCGCTGATAAATTTTGACTCTTTAAATAATTGAAATGCATTTCAGTCGACACTGTGGACGTCTGCTGTGTTCCAAGTGTTCAGAGAAAGATATGCCTATTTTGAAGTACAACCTAAATAAACCAGTTAGGGTCTGCGACGTCTGTTTTGATGTCCTCACATTAGGAAGTCATTGAAAACCGTCCATGAACACGGAATTCCCTGTTGATTGCCCCCCCCCCCTTTTCCCCCTTTTATACACAGTTTTCTTGCTTGCGAATGTTATTTATCTATCAAATCAGACACGTATGACAACCATAGGCATCATGTGGTCCAAATCACAAACCCTTCCAACGATTTCTGGCGTTCCGTAAGTTGCATTTAATTCATACAAGATATCGCGTGATACATCTGATAGCAAACTTTATGTGCGTTTTCTTACGTGAAATTTAATGGATTTCTTTAATAAATTTGTTAAGGAATTGATTTAAATACTGCTATTCAGGATGAACATATTGAGGGAGAAAAAAAAGGAACAAAGAAGTTGTGTTTAGATTCGGTATCATATCATATCATAATAAACATTTCTACGCGTACACAAGTTTTTGGAAATTGAGCCACTAAAAACAGTCGTTCGGCAAATGGAAGCTGTGACGTCAATAACGGAAACGGAAATCATCTGTGATAGGTGTAAGAATGCAAAGTTTGAAAAACATTCTAATAAGTACCTGAATTAGTGCTTGGTTAATTGTATGTATAGTATATAAGTTGAAATTTATAATAAACATTTTATATGCGCTAGTTTCAGAAATGAACTTAAAATAGTTTTTAACGGTAGTCGGCACGTGAGTAAGGATCTTCAGTTGTCGTCTCGTCGGCCATCTGACATCCTATCATATTTGAGTTCATTACTGTATATATATTGCAAGGTGCCTAAAATATTTTGAATGTTTCAAATTGACCTTTAAATTTTACTATTGAATATACAGTATACTGTAGAGAGAATGAAAAAGTATAGTTGAGCTACCAGGTGGCAGTATATAATGCGTGAATAATTACAACATTTACGATAATTTGAATAAGAAGTGCTTATTGAGAATTTGTGGTCCTTAAATAAACGTAAGGTGTCCTTAAAGGACTATAAATGGTAAGTAAAATTTATTTTTTGAATTTTATTGAATTAAATAATCATTATGCGATTAATTGCACGATATTTGTACCTGCAATTCAATACTCTTTATAAATTGTAAAGTCAATTTTAAGAAGACGGAATGGAATTTAGGCGCCATTTTATAATTCCAAACAACCAAGTTGATGTATAGTGTGAACCTCAATTACGAAACGTCCTTTTAAGCCGAGCGGTTTATTTTAAAAAATAATGCTGTCCAGGCACAGAATGATTGCGACTAAAAATACATTGTGTATAAAAGCACTGCAATTACTGAAAATTGATGATTCGGTATGATCCATTGTGAGAGTCAAAATACAAGTGTTGCTGGTGTACTCTGTATTTCTTGATGTGGTATAATACTGTATGACTATCATCATTATTTTTAGATTAGGATTCTATCCGACATGGGTATTCAGGTTTCATGGATGGACAGGTGACATCGCATATTTACGATGTAAGACGAAAGACGTACTTGGGACTCTCGCCATATCGCGGCGGTAAGCCACCGACCTTGGTCAGGGGTGAACCTGCGTTCTTTGAGCTACCGAAGTCAGTTGCAAACTGAAAATACTCTTGCAGATAAAAATCAAGAAAAATGAGTTGTGTGTAGGTGTGCATAATATCCCCCTCCACGATACCTGAAGACGAATCTGATACAGTCAAGTTCTGACAACAAATGAGTTTGCAATATATGAATCATTCCTTTGGGTTTAAGTTTACTCCAGTAAAACGTGATAAGATTTGTAACCAAACATCGCGAATTAATTCTCGATCAATATTGAAGAAGGAGTAGCCAGGAGAAACCTTCTCTGCAATCAGTGTACACCATGCCACGTATAATTCCCATTTGCACTATAATTATTTTTCTATATATATTATCTAGTCCACGTTATTATCCCGCCTCGGTGGCACAGTGGGTAGCCCACTCCGTAATGCGTCAGTGGTTCTAGGTTCAATACTGGACCGAGGTGGGTTGGCTTCTTTCGGGTGAGAGAGAGATGCGCCGAGTGCGCTTGTTTGTTTGTGTTTTAGGGCCCATCAACTTCAATGGTCTTTAGGGCCCACCATCGGTGCGCCTTCGGAGGAGAAGTAAAACCGAGGTCTCCTTTACCGAGGGTTGCACCTTTGGTCGGCAACCGGCTGTGGATAAACATTGTCCAATATATCACCCTTGTGTCCATTCAGAGGAACAAGATGGGTACCTGAACCTGCAATAGGCGGGAAAAAGGGTTACGAGTTGCTTTGCTAGTCTACGTTTTTCTTGTTTCCATATTTCATATACCACGAATAAATAACCCTTCGAAAAGATGACCAAAGAAAGCAAGCACTCTTCTGTCTTTTATGTTTCCGAATGGTAGAGTGAAAGGTGAAGTCCTCGCCTGATGTCCCAGTTCAACCAAGACCTCCTAAACCGGGGGGTAGGGGGAAGCGGCGGCCTTTAGAGATGAAAAGGTTCCCCATCCCTGTCCTAAACTTTGGTTCAACTCCTAGCTGCAGATAATGTATGTCAAAAATTTCTGTCTGGAAATATATCTGATAGGGATTGCATTTTATCATCATCATCATCATCATCATCTCACCCTCCTCCCACCTGAGGCAGGGTCGGGTCTGCGGGTTCTGATCCTCCACTCCCGCTTATCCCCCACCAGGTCCCCGTCCACCCCGCACGCCTCCATGTCCCTCTGCATCACCTCCGCCCACGTCCGTTTTGGTCTTCCTCTACCCCTGGTGCCCCCAATCACCCCCAATGGCCCTAATAAGCTCCTCCTCTTCCCTCCTCATAACATGCCCATACCAGGGATTGCATTTTATCTAACCAGAAAAAAAAAATCCTCGTACCTCGGTCAGGATCGAACCCAGAGTCAGGAACAGAAGTGCCCTTATAACAAGCATCGTAAACACTGTACTTGTCGTAGACATCACAACAGTTCCATTACGTCACGAGAAATAAAAATAGAATTTTGGAAAACATTACGTGCGTAATAGAACACGTAGAACAGAGGTAAAATTGGAAAAAAGAGGAAAATGGCGGAGTCTTGATAACTATGATCAATTTTAAAGCTATTTTCACATTTTTTCTCACGAAAAATGGTAGTTGTGCAACTAAGAGTGTAGTTACCAAAATTTATCTGATAGGATATAAATGTTGATAAGGAGTGGAATTCTTACTACTTGTTGCATAATGTTTACAACATAGAGAAGATCCAACGTGTATTTCATTATGGTTGGTTTATTAATTTACATACATGACTGTTAGAATTATACACACTCGATATGTAATCTTTCAAAAAAAGTACGATAGAGCCTCGAAAATCTGGTCTATACCAGGCCAGGGTATTCAGAAATTGTTTTTCTAACGAAAATAATGAAACTTGCAAATTAAATACGGAATAATGAAAGCCAGCTAGTTAATATTAGGAATGTTGGGGACGTTGTTTTCGACTTTATTGTCGCTACTTCTCCCATTTCTGTGTCGAGTAATCGAGATTCTATCGTACTAATTAAAGAAATAAATGAACACATGGTTGAGAGTTAAACAAAGATGTGACATAATTTACAGATATTGCAATGCATTTGGAGCAAGGAGAACTATTATTTACTGTATGTATGCTTGTATTACACAAGCGCAATTGCGTTTACAAATAATGGCGGTTTTCGCCAATTACACGACGCAAAAGAAAAAAAAAACAAATATTGTGCATGCAATATTTGTAGGCAAACACCAAAACATTGTTTATTTTTCTTGTTATTTACATCATCAGTACAAATTTAACTACTTGGGTATTTTAAAGTAGGGTATTTACAGAACATACACCATGCGTAATACAATGAGTAAATGCAATGATTATTTCTTTCAGTGAATACCACCTCTAGCATAGGGACATAATACGTGAAGTTAACCGTAGAAGCTGTCTCCTAAACGACAGAACTAACGTTTGTATTTACAATGGTAATTTAATGAACTTCCCCTTCCGTATCCCTCCCTCGCACAGGTGTCTCGATCACGCACGTAGTATGGAGATTCTTAGCAAGTCATAAACTTCTTCCTAACTCGTGTTAGAAATGTTCGACATGGACTCGTACTAAAATTCCTTTAGTTACTCTTCTTGTGGGCTCCATGTATATGGCACTAATTGGCAGTGCCGTAACGGGGGTATGAAGCGCCTGTGGCAAGTGTCTAACTTTCGCTTGCCCGTAACCCAATAATGACAAAAAACTTAAACATTTTGCGCCTCAAACCCAGTTGCGCCCGTGGCGGCCGCCTTCTTCGCCACGCCCTCGTTACGGCCCTGTTAAATGGACAACTAATAGTAATAGCGATAGACAATTATACTGGGCATATTCACTTTTGACCTGACTAGGGTGCAACAATTTCGGAATGAAAGAGGCCAGGTTTGATCATAAACTACTTAAGGCCATATCCTAGGATACTAAATTCCAAAATTTCATTTAACACTGATTAATCTGCTGAAAATGTCCAGTTAGATATTACTACAAAAGCATCATAGTCTTGTTGGAAATAATTTGGTAATTAAAGTACTATTTCCAAGAGACTCATCTGATTAGTGGACACTCTCTCTCTTTGTGGGTCTCTAATCGTCTGAAGGCCATATTGATATTCAAAAACTATTTTTGCAAAACGCCATACTGGCGGTTTAGCGTCATTCCTTGATAATTGAAGATAAAAATGAGGTTCTTTGAGTGCTCAAACTTGAAATAGTTGTCGTCTGAGAACTTCTTGTGCTAGACCTCTGCAATGGTTTGTGGCTAGTGTCACTAGTAGGTGCGTGACTTCGATAAAATACCTTGTGCTGCACGTGACGCTGGACACAACGCTTTACTTTTCGAAAGGGCGTGAAAGCTAATAAGATGTAAACGCCCTGCAAAGTGTTGAGAATGACATAAATATACCATAAAGCTTGCAGGTCGGAGTAGGCGGCTACGAACCCACTTATCCACGTCAGGCCTAGAATGACTCCCAGTTTTAAATAGAGACAAAAGTTAAGATGGTGTGCTTTAGCCATAGAGGTGGAACCTTTAGATCGATGACAGACGGAAGCGGAGGATTGGGCAGCTCTCTGGGCAACAGCCGTTTGTCGAGAACTGAGACATATATTCCAAGCGGTAATCATAAAGAGGACGATGATGACCCCTAAGAGAATCGCCACTGGACCCACGAAGTAAACAAGTAACGCGTGCCTACTGGAAATAAAACATAAAGCTTGACCATAATAAGGGCGGAACGGAGAGAACGGCGGTAATTCAATGGGTGTCCAGTCAAAAATGGAAGCCACGAATACGACCAAGGAAGGTGTGACCCAGGCGAACATGGAGTATTTAACGAATCGACAGTTATTGGACTGAGCTTTGAGAAAAGGAGCCTCCACATTAGCAAATGTGCAACACACGTCGTAAGCCAACGCACTCATCCAGCAGAAAGTGGACAAGAATGCGTAATGCAAGACTAAGCCAATAGTGGCACACAGCTCGTAGTTCGTGGATGCTGTAAGACCAGATACGAACAGCAACTGGGCCACGAATAAGGATACCGACAGACAGAAAACAATTTTGTCAGGAAACGTACGGACTTCCGGTATTGCGAAATAAAGAAACATCTTAAGGGCCAAGGCTACCAAGGACAGAGACAAACCAGCAATAGATAAACCTTCGAAAACAGCGCCTGGTAACCTTGACACAAAATTCTGACTCAAGTCGGCGCACAGCACCAATGTACCGTTGTTGTATTCGTAGTTGCCTGTGGTGAATCGTTGGGAAGTCTTGCGAATGACAAGAGATTTGTTAGCGTCCACATAAATGTCGCTCTGATTCACCGACATAACTATCCTGGGACAGCTGAGGAGGGATTTCAGGATGCTGTCTGGCAGATTGTTACTAGAGGTGTTGTCATTGTCTTGTGACTTGACGCAACGATCACCTTCGAAATGGTACGGAGGACTACAGTAGACGGTTCTACATTGTTGACGGAACGGGTCATAAAGTTCGCCCTCATTACACAAGGTAGTGACGCCCACGATTTCGCCCTGGAATCTGTAATCGACGTCAAACAGGACTGTGAAGGACTTGATTTGCTGTTTGGCTGCTAATGTTAAACAGGGATAATTGCACATTGATGCTTTGGGTTCATTGCAGGTCACTAGTGACGATTTGGTGATGTTGTTGCAGAGGGCGCAGTAGACATTGCGATATGTCTTGCGGCGGTCAATTGTCACTTCTGCGTCAATGACCTTGCAGAGGTTTCGCACCCTTCTTGTGGCCACTGGTTCCCCAGGGATTTTCCAGGTGGGGTTGCAGGTAGAGACGGCATTGGTGTTGAATTTACAGGTTTTCTTGTACATATTATCCCTTTGTTGTTCCAGTGGAGGGAGTAGTTCAAGGCCACATCCAGTATTGGCGATTGCATCAGACATGTTCTGGACGGAATAATGTTTAGGACACTTGAAAGTGGCATTCCAGTATTCGATGTGATGCGTGTCGTTATTACATACTGCGCAGAAGATGTTCTTGTAAGTGATATTGGTGTCGTGACTATAGACTGGGACACGCAGCAGGAAGTCCTTGTCAGCGTTGGACTCGCAGCTGGTTCGTGCGTTTTTGAGAGATGATTCCTCGTCCTGTTTAAAAACAAATCCTTTTGGACTGGTAGGACATGAAGCAATCATGAGGAAATGTGAGTACTTCTTCTTGACAGGTTCCCATTCAACTAAAATCTGTCTACAATAGCGTCTGTCTTCATCGACGTTTAGTATTTGGTCCACCAGAGCAAAGGGGCTGCTAGAAAATGCTGATGTGCTGCTGTTGTTGTGATCTTTTTCTGTCTGCTGCCAAAAGTCCATGCAACATGTTCTTTCTTGCCAGCAATTCTTGTCGCATGTACAACGGGTTTTGGAAAGATTGCCTTGACAGTAATTCCAGACGCAGTTGGTGATGTTACTGGTCAATAGATCAGACTCAAAAGCAGGTGGCAGGATCGAAGTGGATGTCCACTTGGGTGAGTGAGTGGTTTGTGCTGCACAGGTCCATTGACCAGGTAGGATTACTGAGATGATGAAGACGAAGGTTGCTAATAGTTTGGCACATTGACAGTTGATGGAAGTTACTTGGTCACCTGGTCTTAGCCTCAAGACTTGCTGCTGATGGTGGTCGTCGTGCTGTTTGTTGATTCCTGGCATCTCTGTTGGCCTTTCATCAGTTGACTTCATTCTGTTGTTGAGAGAGAAAGAAATGTGCCGTGAAACATTCCGTTGATGTTGAATATTCAAGAAACTACTTCCTGTCCAACTTAATTCTATATTACATGAATAGCAATTAATGCTGAAATAAGTGCACAAGATTGAACTGACGGAAAAGTTTTACTTGAAGAATATTTTGTAAGGAATATTTCAGATGATAACTGGACGGGACCAGAGTGACACAAGAGCACTCGTGCCGAAATGATTTATGAATCCTCTCCAAATGCTAACGTGTTGATATCATTGTTGGGATGTTGCTCAAAGTCCAAGAATGATGAGGGCAAGGCTTTGCTTCTACAAGAGTGTTGGGGCTTGGTGTGTGTGTGTATATATATAAAGAAACTGTGACGTAATCAGCAGCAGGGTATGTGTTTGAAGATGTCACTGTTAATTAAAGATAGCAGGGCTTATTTTTTTTTCTAAAGTTTTGCTCTTGAAGATTGAAGAAAACGGAATTAAGATGTTGGATTTAATCCTTTTTTTTTAGTGCTTAAAGAAATTGCGTTTTATGCGTCAGATCTGTCGAAGTCCTCGTGTTTAAATAATGCAGCTGTCCTTTCAAGTTTCTTGGAAAGCATGCGCTTTGGGTGCAGTGATGCTGACTGAGTCAGGCAAGCAATAAGAGGCTCGCAAAATGGCTTATTTCAAAGGTCAAGGGCATTTGTTTCATGATTCTTATATATATATATATATGTGTGCGCGCGGTAGAAAAGGCGCAATAATTCCTGTTGACGATTTTTTTTTGGTTCCACCTCAATACCTCTTTTCTTGCAGCCCGGTTACTAGTGGATTGAAGATGGATGAATCACTTGTCGTTGGTAACTCATTAGTCCCAGTAGTAATGTCCAGACTGTTGTAGTTGCTGAGTGGTAAAGTACTAATTTAATGAATAGATGACTTCCGGTTCTATATTTCTTGACAGATATCAAGTGTAGACTTGTTCATTTCTAGGCTGTTATTCCTAGTGCGAGTTCCAGGGATTTCCCCTACTGTGCGCGTGTGTTTCTCTCTCTCTCCATCTCTCCATGTTGTAAGATGCGACTGAAAGGGTTATGACATTAGGTGCCAGGTAGTTGAGAGCGGCGAGTTGCGTTGGACACACCAGTTCTCGTCTGATCACTGAAGTTAAGCAACGCGAGCCCAGTTAGTACTGACATGGGTGGTCGCTCGGGAAAGCTGGGTACTGCTAATACCCAATAATCGTCGCATTAGTGTAGTGTCTGTGCAGTATATGCATTAGAACTATACAGTGGACGGGTCTCTAATGACCTTGTAGTTGACGGGACCTTAAACTCCAACAAACAAACAAGCCAGGTAGTTGAAATCGGCGTTCTTACATTCCTGATGTCCTCCTTCTTACGTCACCTCGGCAAACTAATTTGGGGTAGCATGGCCTGACTGTTAAACTCTTGATCGCAGGTTTGAGCCTGGTTTGCCAACGCGGACTTTTGAGATTTCTACCTGAAGAAAAGCGTAGTGCCGTCGGAGAAATGTGGCCGGATGTCGTCACTATATGCACTTTTATCCTGCCCTTTTCTACAAGGAATAGAAGTGGTAAATTGTTGAAATTTCCAGGCAGATAGGAAAGACTTGTCAGTCACACTCTTTAATTGGCAAATACTGTACTGTACACTATTACTGTGATGTGGAGGTTTGGCTTCAGCCCTTCGTTTTCATTTTTCTGGGGGTTTGAGGGAGAGGCTGTACTGCGTTGGACACACCAGTTCTCGTCTGATCACTGAAGTTAAGCAACGCAACCCTAGCTAGTACTAACATGGGTGGTTGCTTGGGAAAACGAGGTACTGCTAATGTCGAAAAATCGTCGCATTCGCGTAGTGTCTGTGCAGTCTCTGAATTAGAACTACGCAGTGGACGGGACTCTAATGACCTTGTAGTTGAAGGGCCCTAAAACACCATGGAAACAGAGATTGGGGTTTTGATAGAAGAATCGAACCTGTGACAAAGTGTTTGTGGGACAAGTGCATCAGTCTAAAGCTATGTGGTAAAAGTATGTTCTGCAACTTACCTTGATGATGTAGTTTTGTTCTCCGCTCTCATATTTTATGACGACTAAAATGTTCCGAGTTGATTGAGGACCTATAGGGTAACACGTGAGGGGGTTGGGATTTTTTTTTTTTTGGTGTTTTTTATTTGGATTGAAAGGATTCGTTCGTCGATATTGTCGATCAATCGTCCTGACGACCGATCACCCGTACAGGCGAATATCGTCATTTTTCAAAGGAAAACGGAAATGTCTTGACGTTTTCTTTGTTTTATTGGACGTAGAAAAATAAACAGGAAAAGGTGATGCACGGGATACCTTGTTTAGTATTTTGGAAAAAAAAAACAGCATTTCACCTGTGGTTGGCCGGGTGCAGGAGGGAGGGGGAGGTGTGTGGTGTAAGAGTTTGAAAAGTTTTGGCCCTGTCTTGGATACAAACTAGGAAATACAAACAAACATTTTGAATGTACAGGAATATGGTAACGTAACAAAAGGATGTTGCTATTCGAGGAATTTGATAGAAAAATATGGGGGCAAAATATAAAATTTGGGAGAAGGTTTCTTCCGTGGGACGTTTCAATCTTTCGATATGTTTTTGTTTGCGGTTTCACGTAGTAAGTCAATTTCGGCCGTTGTCATTGGTCCTGTCTCCTTTCCCTTGTGCTCAGCCTCCTCAGGCTCATTGTAACGAGTATTTTTTACTATATTTATCCCAAGAAGTAATGCATGCGTGATGTGAGGGTGGACACCCACAGGGTTTCGAGTGTTTTGGGAACTATCAGGGATTCTTATGTGCGCTGTCGGATGTTATTTCTTTTACAGTGGGGAAAAAAACGAGTGAAGTTGGGAAAGTTTACTGATTTTTTTTATATTCTGACCTGGAATTCAATTTGTGTATGTGTAATTTTAGACGCGGTGTCCCATTCAGAGATCGACTCGGCACACCCTAGCTCACCCCTCCCCCGTTCTCAAGACTTGTGCGCGTGCTGGGCCTTGCCATCTTCGAAATGATAACAAGCATACGCCTTTATCTTTGGACTTAACATGGAGGTCGCCTCTTGTCATCTTGCCAAATTGGTTAAGTGGTTAACGTATTTACGGGACTGGACCATGTCATTGCCGAAATTTTGCCTGTGGTCCATCGGTCTTCGATAGTGAAATAACGGTGTGGGGTATGTAGGTTATCACCACTACACGTGAACCCATCTTACACGGAATGCATAGGCTGTCATCCACGGAGTGTTTGACTCTCGAGTTGTTGATTACAGGTTTGATTCTGGCCAGGGTGGGCGGTTTGTTTTCGGACGGGATGGTAGGGAGCCTGAGAAATCCCCCCTCCCCCCAGACCGTTTTTTTTTGTTTCGGTTGGGGAATAAAGCTATGGTCCTGTGTGGTGCATACTGTTGTGCGTTTAGATGTCACCATTCTCTAACCCGGAACACACTAGCATCGGATGATGGATGACTGCTCTTTCGTATTAATTAAAAAGCCATTGCTTGTCCGCTCTCAGTGGGGAATTGAACCTCCAGTCTTCTACGTAGGAGGCAAGTACTTTATAATTGAGCAAACGTATAATATCGCAACCAATTACTTCGGTCTCAAATCGACCGAAAGTCTGTAATTAAGTTTCTGATTTCCAGTTTTTCAGATTTAAGTTCCAGTTTTCCCAACTGACACTTGACTATAACTACTAGGTGACCAGTGGTCAGTAGTATCTTAAAAAAAAAAACAGAATTTGTAACTTTATTGCAAAAGTTGGCAACTCACCTGATGAAGCAACTTTGAAGAACCGTTGTTTTTTTTTTCTGATGGCCCTGATTGTCCTGTGTGTTTTTTAAAGGATGTTGATTAGTCCATGCACACGCTCTTTACTAATCTAATTGACTTCCTTCCGGTGGTCAGTTTGCAACTCACGACAAAGTAAAAGATGGAGTTAACGATTGTTAGAATCGAACTTTCACTGAATTGCGGATGTCGTTGAATTTGACAAATGTGGTCGATTAATTCACCATATCCAGTTGTCAAATTATTGTAAGAAGTTGTAAGTGAATGTCAGAACACTACTTGCTACACTGAGATCCAACTCCATCACCGCACCTCCTTTTAACCCTTTTGGTGATTGCTCTGATTGGTCCGTTTCCGATTCTGTTGTTTCCAATGGTAGTCGCTGCTTAAGAAGGTGGTCATTTTTGTTTGAGTTTCATTGTACAGAAATTTGTATCTTTGTACAGGGTGTCCTTTATCGGTTTTCCTCACTTGGGTTTTCTTGTTTTTTTAACGCAGAAGTTTGTTAGTCACTTTTTTTGAAAAGATACTGGGGAAAGAAAATCTACAAGTGGCAACAATGACGTTGTTTAGTTATTTATTTGATGGTGTTATTTATTTTGTGGTGTTGTACTCCGCCTCAAACGCTGTAATGATTTCGTATCTCCAATCATTTTAGCACAAACGGTTTACATCCTATTTTTTTGTGTTTGTGTGTACATTTGATGGAGTCATCAATTCGATCCTTAACTATGGCACCTTATCATTGACGAACGAGGGTCGTTCAGTCTATACTCTATCAGATCCGCTTTCACTTTTCTCCCAGACTCCATTTTTCATCACACTCCTCATTCAACTAAGAACATGCACTTGAGATGTCCTCCTCTCTCTCTGTTTCTCTCCCTCTCTGTCTGTTTCTCTCCCTGTCACCCTGTCTGTCTCTCTCTCTCTCTCTGTGTGTCTGTCTCTCTCTCTGTCTGTCTGTCTGTCTCTCTCCCTCTCTGTCTGTCTCTCTCCCTCTCTGTCTGTCTGTCTCTCTCCCTCTCT